>VWYE01023322.1:110049-201915 GCA_013398995.1 Alaudala cheleensis
AGGGGTCAGGGCTTTGAGCTCGCAGCTGCCCCTCTGGGCAGCCCTGGCGGAGCAGTGGGCACGGCCAGGGCGCCCAGACCCTCCCGGCTGCAGCGAGGGAGGCGTGAGAGGCCGAAGGTCCCGGTCGCCCGTCGCCGCGCTGCCTCCCTCGTGCCCCGCCGGCGGCCGGGCACTGTGGCGGCAGCCGCCTCTCGCCGCCGAGGTGATGCGGGTTTGGAGGCGGGTCGCCCCCGCCCCCGGCACAGCCTGCCCGCCCGCCTGCGCGCCGTGCGCTGAGGGAGTGCGGCGCGGAGCGGAGCATGGCGCGGCCGGCGGCCNCCTCCCGGTGGTATGGGGTGATGCGAAGCCGGGAAGGGGGTGGGGGTGTCTCCCTCGGGGGCCGCGTTGCCGGCGACACCTCCCCTGCGTGAGTCGGGGGAATGCGGGGACGGAGGAGGGGAGGCACCGCCGTGCTGGGAACAGCTGGCGCTAGGAAACCTGTCACCAACATGAGTTGGATCCTTCCTCCGTGTAGGTATTTGTGTCTATATGTGAAGAGATTTATGATCAGCAGTGTCAGCTTTTTACCTTCAGAGATATCCCTGCCCCCCCCCCCCCCCCCCCCCCCCCCCCCCCCCCCCCCCCCAGCTCTTTTGCCATTTAAATGGAATTGGAAGCTAATCCAAAAATGTGAAGTATAATGGGTATCATGAGGTGTAATGAAGAGGTTATATTCAAACATACGAATAATGTTAGGGCATAAGGGAGGAAGTTCCAGCTCAGTAATTTGCTAACAAGTTTGAGTTGCAAGTTCTCTGGGCCTTCTTGGTCCTTGTCAGTGCTTGGTCCTAAGTCAGTACCTTGGTGACAGGATGCAGCCGTTACCTGTGGTACAGTGTGTTCATTCCCATTGCATGGCCCTGCAGGACCTTCCTGCTCTTCATTTATACAGCATGTATCATTAAACATATAATTAATCCCCAAAAATCCCTGTGTCATTGTCTGTAAAAAATGTAGAAAAAAGCTGACTAAAGAAGAGCCTCTTTTTTCTTCCTCAGCCTGCCAAGGTCAGGCTGGGTGGAAGAACTGATCGGCCTAGAGAGGCCTTCCTGAGTGAGACATTTCTGACTACTGAGTGTCAATCATTTTCAGACAACATGTTGAAACATACCTGCCAGTGTGA
The DNA here is from genome assembly GCA_013398995.1 of Alaudala cheleensis. Lineage (NCBI taxonomy): Eukaryota > Metazoa > Chordata > Aves > Passeriformes > Alaudidae > Alaudala > Alaudala cheleensis. The sequence goes on from VWYE01023322.1 coordinate 111,212, forward strand.
GGGTAGCAGGTCTGCCCATACCTCCGCCTCTCCCACATACAAATTGTTCAAATAATAGTGCATCCGTCCTGGAGATGTGTGAGACAAGGCAAAGACCAGCCTACAAATGCTGTATCATCCAAACTAATGGTCTCTCCTTTTAAAAGATAGTATTCCTTTTTGCTGCTGTCTTTTTTTCCTGACAATCAATTTCATACCAACATCACATAGCAATTGTTTTAATCTCTCCTAAGCATATGCTCTTCTTGATCCTTTCTCTGAAAATCCCATGATGCTCTTAGAACTGTTTTGTGTGTTTCATTTTCAGGCTTAGCTTTCCCTCATTATCAGCTTTTTTCATTACTTTTTTGCATAGGAACTGTATGAAGAATGTTAAAAACAACATACAGGTGTTTGCTGGTGGTCTGCTGACAATAGAGCGTGGAGTCTTGACACTGGCCATGGGGTGCTCATGCTTCCCTTCTGCAGTTCCTAGGTTGACTTTCATGTTTGACAAACATAAAAACTGTGCTACAAAGCCTGAAGCAATTCTTTTCTACCTTCTAAGTTATACTACACTCCTTTCTTCAAGCTTATGTTTATTTTATTTGAAAACTTTATTTTAAGATCAAATAATTATTCTACATTTTAGACTCTGGGCCAGATTTTGTCTTTTGCCAAGATCTTATCTTCTTACATTTTTGATGAGTATCTACTCTGGATGCAGTTTTGTCTGGGTTGATAGGGCTAGAAAGAGGCAGAGTGCAGACAGGTGTGCTTGTTGGTTTTTCCTGTATTAGATTTTTGCTGTAGACAATTTCTGACCTCAGGGGCCTTTAGTGTTTCCAGGTCCATGTTTTCTGCGATCCAAAATTGGAGAGGGGTTTTGTTGTATGTGCAGTAGTGTCTGCTCAGGGCATGACCCAGCTTCCATTTAAATCAACAGAAAGTCTCCCACTGGTTTCAGTATGTGTTGGATCAGGTCTAGAATTGTGATCACATCTTCATTTCAATGTGAGTCGTAAACTGAAGCCTCCAGAAGTTAGAGGCAAAGGGATTTATCCTGTCTTTTGAAAAAGAACCTCTCCTCCACCCTCTTTTGACGTTGACAAAGGGGTAATTATGCCAAGACAGTGAGTACAAAATCAACAAGAAAAATAGCGCTGCCCCCGTCTCTAAGGAAATTTCAGTCTAAATCCTCACATTTTGCTCCTATCAGATGTAACTTATGTGCAGCAATCAGGGTTGGCCAACAACCACATTTTTCTACAAAGCATTTTCTGAAGCTTGCAAATGTGGACCTTAATCAGACACAGCCCTGTTTGAGTTATTGGCTGAGGTTAATCGAGGACACAAAGATTTGCCTGTGTGGAATGGTTTGCAGGCTCATAACCACAAGAAAACATGAAACTTTCAGGTTTTATTGTAGATGTATGTTTCAGTTTCATGTAATTTACTATGTGGCATTTTCATACCTACATCAGCCCAGTAAAATATACCTACCTCAACCCCAGAAAAGCAGCCATCAGGTAAACACCCAGTTGCTGCCTCATTAACATCACTTCTTTGCCCATCAGTTGTTTTGAGATCACCTGAGATGCAGTGACCACAACAGTGAAGACTGCCCATTCCCCACTGTCCAGCTGCACTGTGTCACCTGCCACCTGGGCACGCACCTCGCTTGCCAGACAGCCAACAGAGCCAGTTCATTAGGGAAGTCATAGCTGTGGGTGTTTCTCAAGGTCATACAGTTGGCTGCTGCACTCTGGCTCTGAGTGTAAAAACTACCAACAGTGATCCTAGGCTGAGGGTTTTAGAGGAGAACCTATTCCAGTTGGATTCATTTCTGAGCTTTCTTTTTCACTTCTTTTACAGACCCAGCCTTAACTACACTCTGCTTCTTTTGTTTTCTCCAGCATGCCTTGACCTACTGCTTCTTTCCCTTCAGGATCAAATTTTTGGGGATAGACAGGGTGTGCAATCCTGAAGTTTTTTGTAGTGCTCAGTTGATACTGATAGCAGAAGAAGAGAAGACAAACATTGAGTATATTGTGCTGTTTCCCATTAGGACGAGGTCATTCCAGATATAGTGTGAAAGGGGAGTACTTGAAACAGCTCCCTAGAGCTCTTGAGGCAAAGCTGTGTTCATGCTGTTAAACACAGAACAGGTTTTTTAATCCTTTATTGACTATTACATGACGTTTCTTCCTTTTGTGCTCTCTGGATGTTAAACCTTCCTTGCTCTTGTTCAACCCTCTGTTGGCTTCTGTCTCAGGACACTTCACAAAATAGGTCGCAATCACTAGCATGGTTTGCAGTTGGAGTTAGAGTTTCTTTTCAAGCTAACTTCAAATGGTGTAGATTCGAGTGTGACATATCTGCAGATTGGTGAGAAATCCTGGCACAAAAAAGTCCAAACAAAAAATCATACTTACTGCATTGTGGCCAGAACTTCATGTCATCCATCACCTTTCGTTTTCTTGGAGAAACAGAGCAGGGGGTATGCTCTTTGGCACTGCTGAAGCCACTTAACAGGTGTTGGTGCTCAGTTGTGAAGAAAGGAAAGCATGAAGTGAGGAGCAGAGTAGAAATACTACAGATGGTGTTTGAGAGCTGGAGTATTACTTGCCACATGCTGTGTTCACAGAGTTTCACACTTACCTTCCATACAACTTTCCACAGAATGATTTGTAGGGAAGGACCAATAACAGATTGTCCTATGAGAAGTGTGATAGTGGGAAGAAAAAAAAATTTCCACCTGGTCAAGAAAGTCAATTGGAAGAAGAAAATGCCTTTTGCTTTTTTTCCTTCTACGCATGTATTTTAACAGTAACCTCAGCCTATTGTGCAGTACTCAGCACGTTGAGATGCCTGTGTATTTGAAACTGTTAGGGTTAGTATCTTAAAAACTGTAGTTGCACAGCAGAAAAACAATCAGGAGGTGCCCTGTCAATAATAATTTAAAAACAGAACTGCACGTTCTTAAATTCCTTTAGTTCACTCATATTTGCAAAAGATAGGCACAGCTAAGGAGAGGATAAACTCCTTAGCTGGCAACATGAACTGCTGGTGTGATAGAGGAGTGACAAAGCTATGTTTAGAGAAATAACTCTCTTACTCTGGCAGGCTCTTTGCTTGTGTGTGTCAATCTCTGTCCTTGACCAAAGAGAGGCAGCATAAGGTCAGGTGCAAATATAACATCCATCTGGAGAAGAGATGATGACTTTTCAAAATAAACAGAGTGTGGGCACACGTGTCTGACTTAACTACTTTTTAGTTGTTCTAGGATGTGTGATTGTAAAGGAAAAAACAGCGGTGTCTGACCTATTAAAATCATATAATCCATCCGTTCTGTGGTCATTGTGGTGACTCAATAGGCTAAGTATTGAGCTACCCTGAGCAACTGCAAATTTGTTTCCCAGACTTGGTTTTGGGAGTGGTTTCTGCAGTTTAGTGTTTTGGGGAATGAGAGACTGTCACGGGTAAGATTTTCAGAATTGGCCAAGTTGCCCAGGAACCCAAGTTCCATTTTTTAAGATTATGTAGAGTGTGCAGACTTGCAAGACGCTTAATTTGCAGTGAAACAGAAACGAATTTTCAGCAGTTTCTTTAAATGTAACCTGAGTTCTTGGGACCTAAAATTGTTCATAAGATGCTGTGCATATAACTCACTTCTGAGAACAAGAACTGAGGTAAGGTACTTAGACCTCCTGCATTTACTTTCCCCTTATCAGTGTCAAGTTCTTTCAAGTGTCTGCTGGTGCTAATAACTGAATTTGGAAAGGTGGCTTTGGAAAGCTGTTGTGCTGGATGCACGATGACAGTCAGATGCCAGGCAATAGCCTGAGGCAAGCCTCAGTTGTTCTAGTCAGAGTTGTGTGATGATGGGGTGTGGAGCACGTGCTGTACAAGCCTCATCTCCTGCATTTCCATCATAACCCATTTACAAATCAGTTTGCTGAGTCCCTCAGTGATGCTCCCTGCCAAGGCAGCTGGTTCCTTGGAGAAGGAGGGAGCTGTGGTCTGTGATGGCTGCATGGAGGAGCATCTCATCACACTCCAGCTGTTCATTCTGTTTGTTTCTGCCCACAGGCAGCAGCAGTCATTCCCTTCTCAAAGTTCTTGGTCTTGTTGGAAGCTGGGCGGGCTATACAGTTCGGGAAGGCGCTGGAGTTAATTGCTTTTGTTGTTACAGGTGGGCAGGTTGGGAAGAGATTAAAACACTGCTCAGGGGAGGCAGTTGAAATTCTTCAGCCATCGAACTTCAGCAGTAACAAACAAGTGGACTCTGTTAGAGGAAGTTGGGAACTGTTAGCTTAGCAAAGCTTTTTCTGTCTTGTGTGTTATGCTTCCTTGAACAACAGCATCTTTGTTAGCTGTGGAAAAAAAACAGAAAAAAAACCACCTGAGTATGAATAAAGCAAATCCATTGATTTTGAGATGGCTGTTCTGTTTAATGTAGTGTTCTTGAAAATATTGTTTATGTTGAGTGCTCTGGAGGCATTTCATACAGTACCAAAACACAGCACACATCCAAACTGAACAAAATAAACTGGCTCTTAAATTCAAAATAGCAGGATCCACAAAAACCTTTAAAGCTAGAGAAAAAATGCAGATAAAGTGTCCAGTGACCCCAAATTGATAATTTGCTAGAGCGCTGGTTAGTGTATTTTAAAACCACTGTCACTCACTGGGGTCATTACTACCACATGAGTTACAGATACAGTTTACTGGATGTTGTTAAAAAATAGATGTTCTCATTAAGAAGTTTTGTTTTTCTAAAAGATGTTAAATGGTGGTCACTAACACCATATTGTACTTGATACTAGTGGATATTGACTTAAGCCCTTTATCCATCTGAACCCTTTAAATTAAGGGAATTACTTCTTTCTTCCCTCTTTTTACCTCTTGCTTGTCTGCTTGAACTTTATGAAATAATGTGTGCATTGAAACTTATGGCTCATTTTGTACTGTTGGACATTATGGCAAAAACTTAAGGACAAACCAGGACTGCACTGAAAATATAGTATGCCCATATCGCTATAACTTGGACCAATGTTTTAAAAAGATAAATCACTGTAAATTTTATTCATGTTTTTTTGGGGTTTTTTTTGGGGTTTGGGTTTTGGGTTTTTTTTCCCTTTTTTTTTGGTAGAGATTTTAAGTGGGCGTGAAGAGAAAGAGATTCAGTGTTCTGTGGTCACAAACAGCTGATGGTGACGTGACTCCACAGCTAAACAAACACAATGAAAGACATCTTTATATTCATGATTTTAATTTGGGCTCCATTCAGGCCTGACGCAAATCGGATGTCACAACTGACAACATTACACCTATTCTCACAAGACCAAAGGTCATTTATCTGAAAAAGTATCTCCTCAAAATTTTCTAATACAGGCCTTCTGCAAAATAAAAAAAATGTTTTCCAATTAGAGACCTGATTTGTATTGCATATCAACAGGCTTATCCATTTATTAGCTGCATGGGACAGGTTTTCAACTGTATGATATTTTCCCAGACAAGTGAAGTCAGTGAAACGGTACTTTATTATGCCTTTTTTGGTATGCCAAGTCATTAGTTGATTCAAAATTGAAATGTATGGTTCCAGTATCCTTCTGTCCTCTCCATTTTGCTATAAATTTTCTGGTGGCTAACCTTTTCATGGCATAACAAATAATACTGAGCTATTCAGACTTGAGGCCTTCAAACTATGAATCTGTGTAGCTGCAGTAGCAACAATCCAACTTCTGAACCTCATCTTGATCAGCTTCATCCCTGTCTTCAGATGACTTTAATTTTGGCCTTACCTTTAGATTTGCAAGGGAACTCATGTTCAGCAACTTGATGAGTTATCTATCATGAAGTATTTTTTACCTGTTTCTCTTCTTTACTCAAAGGGCAAATTAATTTCTCCTCCAGAGTGTTTTCAAGGCACTGTATAGTGTCTGATGTGGTGGGGAGGGGATGATGTCTGGGTAAAACAGGGCCACTTTGTGCAATATTTTGGCTCTTCGAGAATAAGGAGCATTATGCCCAGCGTGGCATTGCATAACGTGAAGGAACCAGTGGCCAGTGAAACTTCTGCTCACCTCTACCAAGCAGCCCTGTTTCTTTCAGTTGTTTTTGTTTACTGCCTCACTTACATGACCCCAGGGGAGATATGTGTATGTTGACTAGAGATCTTAAGATTCCACGGGGAAATTTTGTGTTGTCCCGAGGATCCCAGAGCATGCTTCTTTGCCTGTATCATGGTCTCTCTGCCACACCTGAGAGTCATGGGCCAAGGACAGGATTTTCTGCCAAGAATGTGTTACCATGTGGGAAAGTACGAACGGTTCAACATGTGAGACAGTCTTTGTTTTAAGTAGTGTATTAATTTCTGGAGCTGGTGAGAAATTATATTCTCTTATATTTTCATATCCAGGAGTAAATTGGGGGTTTCCAACAGCAGCTTAAATGTCCTTGTCCAATGCCTAATTTTTTAACAGGTGGTAGTGAGAAAGAAGGAATCATTTGTTTTCATGTGAGCTCACAGGTGTTTTTTTCATCTTTCGTTAATAATGATCCCTGGCTAATATTTATTTGAAAATTAGTTTAATCATTGTTTTGAAGGTTATGTGCAGACATTTGACTTTATGTCCCATTCGATTATTAAAAGATGCTTCCTGTGTATCACAAAAAGTCAAAAAGGTATTCTGCAATTCTTGTTTTTGCTGTGAGAACTTTACTAGCAACATTCCTACAGTCAATAGGGTTGTTCCCATAACTCATCAATGACCATATTTATGCATTTACAGATTTTTGTTAATGTGTTTTCATGATTTTTTAAAATTCTGGCATCAGAGCATGAATTTGGCAGGCATTTTCATCTTGTACAGTGCTCACACTGTAGTTACTACAGTTTTTTAGTTTTTGGCTACTAAGAGTTCATATGTCTGGGGAGCTACTTTGCTATTAATTCCATGAAAGCTTATTTTATCCCTTTCATTCCTTATGAAATTTACCCTTCCATTCTGGCATCATCCAGACTATGTTTTGTTGGCTAAATCCAGCCCAGAGGGAACTTCCATCCAACCTTCTGCCTTTCCCCACTGAATAGCTCCTTGTTGGTTTAATGATTGTCTGAAATTTGGATCCCTCTGGGTTGCTGCCCGTCTGTCAATGTGGGAGGAACAGAACAGATTGGATACATAGGTTGGAAATTCCCTCAGTCAATCAGCCCTGTGGCTGAGGGTCAGTGGTATACACTGCCATATTGAATGAGTGATTGAAAATCCATGGTAATATGTGTGCAGATGCCATACTGCATGTGTATAGCCTGTTTCTTTTGCATATGAAAGTCAGCAATCTTGGGGCATTATTCATTTCTGGTCTGACAAAAATAACCTGTAAGATTCTGTCCATGAAGAAGATTTAGTTATCAGATATCATTGAAAGATACCAAATTATGTTGATTCTGGATTCTGTCTGCATTTTTTTGTTTTGTGTTTTTTATTTTTTGGTGGTTTTTTTGTTTGTTTGTTTGCTTTTGGGTTTTTTTGGGGTTTTTTTGGTTTTGTTTGTTTGTTTGTTTGTTTGTTTTGCTGGGGGTTTTTTTGGTACCTAAAAAAAACCATGTTTCAAAGCTTAATAGAACTACATGTAGGAGTGCTTAACTTTCTGACTCCCCAGAGTCCCCAAAGAGTGACCTAATAGCTACAGACATATAAGCGCATAAGATTTATGGAGTTCTAAAAGAGTAGTAAAAATCTCAGTTGCTGCCTTCTTTTGGATACTGGAAGACCGAAACTTTCTTTGCTCTAGCTTCTCCCTAAATTATAAACAAAAGCAATCTCTTCATGGCAGTTCAAATTATTTTTTTTATATGAAGCATCTAAAAAATGGCTTACCCTTAAGTTCATTAAACTCATTTGCCCTTCTTAAATGGAAAGTGATACTGTCTACTTACTAGTTATCTTATTTTCTATATGTATTATTTTTCTCAGGACAGTTCATAATGAAATGTGATAATGTGATAGATGGCAAACAATGCAGAAGACCAATATTACCACATATATTGCAACATCTCTTATTAAGGTTGCTTACTTCTTAACTTAAAAAATAACACTGTAATAATACCCTGCATATTTACCTTTTGGTCAGTTGAGTAGTTCACAAGTAAATCATTCCAAAACCTTCACTGACCCTTAATGGTTGGCTTCTAGTACAGTAATATGCTCTTCAGAATCTGTTCCTTTATAGCTATTGCCAAATATTACTTCATACTTTAGAGTGTATGTTCAAAACACATAGTCAACTGCTTTAGAATTCAAAGTTTTGTGATGTCTGTGACTGATTTTTCAGGTTGTCTGTTTGGAACAAACCATTTTCTAGTGTACATTTTCTTAAGGCTTTCATGGAGTAAGATGAAAAGGCCCCCAAAACATCACCCCATAATGTAATCCTTCTTATCAGCAATATAAAGAACGAAAACCTCTGTCTTTATTCTACTCTGTTCTTATTCAGAGCTTGGGATTAACAGCAGTAAAAAAAAAAAAAAAGAGTGGTGCAAGATAGCAAGGAAGATAAACCACTAAATAAGACTTTCCGCTGAGGTTTTGGGTTCTGATGTTACCCATCCCTTCCTCTGTCAGTTCTGGTAGTTTCACACTTAGCAAGCCTTAATTTGCTGTCCTTCTCTCAGTTCTTTGTGGGAATTCACAGTTGCTGGTTCATCTGAAAATCAGGTGGCTCAGTAGATACAGAGGGCTTCTAAAAATGTGTCATGCTTTGCCATTTATTTTGGTGAAACCCAACACAGGAAAGCTGGTGTGAGACCTGTATAGCTGCTAAACAGCTGGAAATTTCCCCTTAATTGGGCTGTCTGCATGGAAACCTACTGTTTGTATGGATACCTGTAGTTTCAGAAATAATTGTTTCAGAGGGGGAGTGGCCAAATTTTCCCCCAGAGTTTTTCCAAGGGGAATTTTGTGCATGGCAGTGCTGAAGGTTTTTAAACACTCTTATAGAGCCCAGAGTCCACCCAGTGAACACAATGAAGAAAGATTTCATTTTTCATTCTTTCAGTATCTCCTAATACAGTTTGCAGCTGTGGTTTTATCATATTCAGATACTTTTCTTGCCAGGAAACTTAAGATCCTACAATACTTTTAGGCAGCCAGTACTGGAAAGTTTACTCATGCTGTGCAGTTGTGGTAATTCTCAGAGGATGCTTATTTGTAGAGCAGAATTCTGTACAGATTGAGGAATTCTTACTAGAATTCGTTTCCAAATTAATGTACCATTATTTAATTAGATCCAGATTTGTTAACTTACATCTTCTGTACAAGAAATTAATTTCTTTTTCTTATCTGTGAGAGTACCTGGGGACTTTAAACAACCTGGTCTAGTGGAAGATGTCCTTGCCCATGGCAGGGGGCTACAACTAGATGAACTTTAAGGTTGCCTCCGTCCCAAAGTGTTCAGTGATTATTTGGTCACTTCCATGTATCATTTTAAGTACCTGTGCCCAAAACCACACAGGATTCGCAAAGCCAGACTGGTTTGTTACCCTGTCTCTTCCAGAAAGCAGAGGAAGGCACAAATTTGGATAAAGTGTGAAGGTAGGGTACTTCCTGTATTTTTTTTATGGATGAAAAAAAATAATTAGGGAGAGTAAAAGAAAATAAGGTTTTGAGAGTAGACACACCCTATTGCATTGAGTTTATCCCCTTGCTATTGAAGAGGGAAAAGTGTAAGAGACCATGTAATTACTTCAACACAGCAGAAGATAAAAAATTGCTAATTATTTTAACTTCTGCTCTGCCTATGTCCAAACTAAATGTGAGCATGAAGATACTGATTTGCAATACATTTGTGTATGCTCTTTGTTCATTGACATACCTATATACAATTTTTGTTAGTTTCACTGAATGTAAGAGTAGGTGACTTTACAAGATACATACCTCATAGCCAGGGTATTATAAGTTTCTGAATTCCTAAACTAAATGTAGTCCTCTGAAGAAGAAAACAGTTGGTCACTAGAGATGTCCAGAATACCCAGTCTGTCTCATAAATTGTGCTAGCTTAGTCAAGCCAAGTCAAAGTGAAGATACTCGAGGCACCACCTCAAAAATGTAGGTACCACTTACTTAGCTGGAGCCTGGTAGAGGGATCCATGGTGGGTCAAGTGGGAACTTCTGGCTTGTATTTTGGAAGTTTAACACATCTGAAACGTAGTTTGCTTCTTTGGATTTCCTTCCTCTTGAAAGAATGGGAAAAATCAGGCTTAGAAGCCTAATTCATGCCCCCAAATATGTGAATGCAGTTTCAGGCTGTAAAACTCCACAGATTATTTTTGTAAATAAGTTTTGTGGTTTTTTTAATGTCCCTTAAAGTATTATGAAAAGTAAAAGAGAATCTCATCATTACAATATGTGTATGAGGTTTACCAGGATCTTTGTACAGTGCGTCAAATACAAGGAATGAAGTCAGCTCAAATCATTAGCCCAAACTGTTTGTACTGAAGTAGCTCATATAGAAATTAAGTTTTGTGAGATCTGATCATAGCAGCCTCCAGGTACAATGCCCTTGAGATACACCTGCAGTGCAGAGCACTGGGACAGGCAGTAACAACAGGAGGCTTGGTTGGTGCAGAGGTGTTTTTCCATTCTCTCTACCTGTGGTTGCTTCAGCAGCACCTCCCTCCGTCAGAAACCACTTTTCCATTCCCTGGATGAGTCCAACTACATGGTTAATGCAATGCAGAGGGTGTGGGAGATCAAGTACCCCAAGCAATACAGCAGACCAGGGCACAAATGGATAAATGAAAATCCTCCAAAGATGTCTCATAAGTACATTAATTTTTCTGACCTTCCATACTCTCAGAGTTGTAGGATTTTTGTCCAGTTAGCTGTAGCAAGAGACTACATTAAAAAATCTTCCTTAAGGAGAGTTTTTATGACAAAAAGATGTTTCGTATAATTTTGGTGTTTGTAGTAAAGGATATAAATATGTTAATTACTTTGCCTAAAAACAAGGCCCAAAACACTATAAGGGAGAAGAAAAAGAAATATCACAAAGTACAGAATTTACAAAAGTTGGCTAAAACCTGTGGAAATATATTTTTGTTATGTTTGCCTTTCAGCATCTCCTTATGTTGCCCATTTGAGATAAGTTGATAGCCATATTAGGTTTTAAACTTTTTTTAGCTTAGCTTTTCTTCTAAATGGAACACCTGATCTGTAAAATCAGTGAAACTGTTCTGGCTGATTTCACAAGTCTTTGGGTGAGGTTAATGTATCATTTTGGAGAAGGGGTTATAGAGCCATATTTTTCTTTAATTACACAGCTGATGGATGGAAATTGCAAACAGCAGCAGTTATATGAGGATCTGGTCTTACGATGTGGAAAGAAAATTGTCTCTTGGCAATTGCAAACATGAGAGATGAGAGAGAAAATCTGATGGGCAGTGAAAAGTAATTTCTGCTCATATGCTTCTTGGGGGAAAGAATTCAGGAGTTTCTTTTGCACTCTTTGAATACAAAAAAAAAGTGTCTAGTAAAATTTGGCACCTCAATTTTGCAATGATTACTCTGACACACTGAATTTTAGAAAATACTGAATGTTGTGCCTCTAAATATTTGTCCTTTTTAAGTACCTTCATGTTGAACACCCAAAATAGGATGCTGTTAAAAATCACTAGTCAGTTTTGAAAATTTTGTCCATTAAATATACAAAATAATGTAATTAGAACAGCAAAAAAACCTGTAATATGTAAATACAGGACTGTGTAATTTTGAAATGATTATAATTTTCTCTTTTTAAAAAAAGAGTTCATTTCTGTTATGATTATAGGAACAGTAAAGGAAAAGACTTTTAGCATGCACAAAAGTTCTAAGTTCACATGATTAGGCAAAGCTCAAAGAGAACTATGGCTCCCTGTGAGTATATGTAGGACACTGGGCTCCATGTCAGGAAAACACCCCAAAATTAGTTGAGCATACCAGTTTGCTGAAGACTTCAGTTTGTATTTGTGTCAGATGCTAAATGGTAGAGCTATTTTTGTCATGTTTTAAGCAGCATGGGTAGTCTAAACATGTTCAATAGGTCTAGTGACCTTTTCCTGAGTAATGGAAAACTTTCAGCTGTGCCAATGTAGTATATTTATACCAATATTATTTACAGGTCTTGCCCTCTTTGCTACTGCCTCTTAGAACTGTCTTTGAATGAAAAATAAACGTGTCAGGGGTTTAATACAATTGAAATAACTATAAACATTCTTAAAAATAGAAATGTGTGCTTAACCATATTTCCTTTAGCTGATCGTAGTGTCTTCAGCTGCTGTTGCTTCTATGAGGGACTAAGGATAATCTGTGAAATAGTTCTGTATCAAACACACTGATGTGTTCTCAATAACTTGAATATGAAGGTTTTGAAATGAATTTTCATGTACTAATTATTTATGTATTTTCAGCCTGGCTGATTTTTAAGGACATGCCAGTTTCTTGTGCTGCATCATGATTATTGCTTACAGAGGATTCCTACAAGCAGTAGGCATGTGGTGACTGCTGAAAGCCACTCCCTGCCCCCCAAAGGTGGAAAAGTTGTCATAACAAAAAAGCACCATAACTCAATAGAGGACCAAGGAAAAACAATTCTGTGAAGAGCAAGTTTAACAGATAGTTCAACCTTTTAATTATTCCCTGTGAATGCTGAACATGTTTCATTCGACTCCTATATCACCAGTCCTGATTTTAGACCGTATTTGTCTTTAATTCATTCAGGCATGAAAACAGTGAGACGGTGTAATTAGAGTTAATTGTGCAGGCAAACATCAGTGTGCAGGAGATGGCACCATCTTTCAAATTCCCATGTGAAATAAGTTGGAGCCCTCTGCTGAGACTCCTCAGAGAGTGCCAATATTGCATTTGGAAGGTCTCAGGAAATCATCCCCAGAGGTTGTTCAGCATCTTTAGGAAGATAGCAGTGTCAAGAATCCAGGTCTTACAATATCAGGACTTATTGATTGAGGTAGTCTGTAACAAAAAAAAAAAGACTAGCAGCCATCAGTATTATCCAATCACTTACATGTAAGGCTGGGAAGGTCTCCAAGTTGCCATATAACCTGTTCCTCCATCCTGGAGAAGAAAAGCTTTACATGGGTTGTCCCTGATCCCTGACTTTCTTACTAGTTCTTGTAAAAGCTGGAAGAAGACACAGACATTTTCAGAGTATCTCCTATGTAAGCCCTCCTTGCTTCAGGTGACATGGTGAAAAGTTGGTATTCATTTTTAGCTTTTCATATACTGACCATCTTATCATCATACCTCCGTCTTGCTGTTGTAGACTAAACATGCTCAGTTTCTTCATAGGTCCTTTTTCTTAAACATCCCACTGTCCTTGCTGATCTCCGGACTATATCCTGTCTGTTTATGTGTTCCCTTAAGTGAGGCATCCAAAACCAGGAGCAACATCAGTGTTCTGGTCTCATCAGGACTAAGCAAAGCAGAATAAATGACCTCCCCAATGGACCCAGAACTGTAAACTTCCCTTTCTAAATCATTACTGTGCACTGCACCACTTCTCAGTGGATATGCATTCAAAATGCCATTTCCTTTGCAAGCATATAACAATTAACATCTTCCCTAATTATATGTTTACTTTCACACAGACATTCCCTTCTTTTCCATAATTACTCTGTTTTGTACACTTTCAGTCAGTTCCACCTGGAATTTTAACACACTGTATTTGAATCCAGTCATTAATTTGTGCACTCACCTAACAGTATTACTTTTGATTGATAGCTGATTAAGGAAGAAGAAAAAGACCTGCACAAAGACTTCTGGTTGAAATGAAGTTATTTTTATATTGGAGGTGGGGAGGAAAAATGTCGTTCACTGCCATGATTTCAGGTTGCATGTATTTCGAGTGAAGTAAATCTCCATCTTTCACAAAATTTATTTAACAGTAAACTATATTCAGATCTTTGGATAGAGGCTGGAAAGTTGAAGAGTACTTGCATCTGATTAGCCTGACTTCCACCCTCCCTTCAAAACAGACACAGTCTTTTTATTTTTTATATTGGATAGATATCAAAAAGACCTGAATCATCCCTCTTAAGGAAATCATTGCAGATGGAAGGTGGAAAACATTACATCTTGGGACAGCAATCTGGTATAAGCACATGTCCTCAGAAATTTTTCCAGGGAATATTCCATCATGAAAGAAAAGTTTGCTCTATCGGAATAGGGACCTCCACCCCATGTGTTCCAAAGGGCAATCTGTTCCTCAGACTGCTTCATGATTACTTTTTCTGCAAGAATGCATACTGAAAAGTGACTAAATGGCCAAGTACATGCACGATGGGATTTAAAATCTCAATGAAGATTATTATAGGGCTCCTGAAATGCATCCCTGGTCATGGTATATGAAGATCCTCCTCTGTTTATAAACAGAAGATGTGTAAGAAGCTGCAGTAACCAGTTATAGTTGAAGAATTTTTTTTTAATATTTTATTGTTTTATTCCAAAATATGTGTCTGGAAAAGGGAGAGTATTTCAATTTAGTTATTTGTAATGAAGGAACATTATTCTGCTATGCCTTTCTGATGTGTAAAATAGATGCTTTCATCGGGGGCAGAGCTAACATAGAATTTAATATCCTGTCTCAGACCCTGGTTAAGAGAAAGGTGTGAAAACGCCAGATAAATCTTACAGTTAGAAACATTCCGTTGTTTGTTGCAAATGACTTTTAGGATGATTGAGTCCAAGAGTTAAATTAACAACAACAAAGGCCACCACTAAACCATGTCCCTAAGCACCACATCTTCAGGTCTTATTAATACCTCCTGGGATCATGGCTCAACCACCCTGTTGAGTCTGTTACAATGCTTGAAGAAATTTTTCCAGATATTTAATCAAAACCTCCCCTGCCACAATTTCAGGCCATTTTCTCTTATCATTTGTTCCTTGAGAGAAGAGACTGGCACCTACCTGGCTACAACCTCGTTCCAGGAAGTTGTAGAGAGCAATAAGGTCTTCCCTGTGCCTCCTTTTCTCCAGGCTAAACACCCCTGTCTGCCTTAGCCACCC
Organism: Alaudala cheleensis; assembly: GCA_013398995.1. NCBI lineage: Eukaryota > Metazoa > Chordata > Aves > Passeriformes > Alaudidae > Alaudala > Alaudala cheleensis. The sequence goes on from VWYE01023322.1 coordinate 126,262, forward strand.
CTCATCAGCCTTGTGCTCCAGACCCTTCACCAGCTCCATTGCCTTTCTCTGAACATGCTTCAGCACCTCAATGTCCTTCTTGTAGTGAGGGACCCAGAACTGAACATTATTTTAAGTGCAGCCTCACCAGGGCTCGGTACAAGGGGACAATCACTGCCCTGGTCACACTTGCTGATACAAGCTAACATGCCATTGGCCTTCTTGGGCACACTCCTGGCTCATGTTCAGCTGGCTGACCACCAGCAACTCCTGGTCCTTTTCCACTGGGCAGCTTTCCAGCCATTCTTCCCCCAGCTTGAAGTGCTCCCTGTGGTTGTTGTGCCCCATGTGCGGGACCCAGCTCTTGCCCTTGTTGACCTCATACCATTAGCCTCAGCCCATTGATCCAGCCTGTCCAGGTGCCTCTGCAGAGAGATTGCATCCTCCAGCAGATCAACACTCCTGCATAGCTTGGTGTCATCTGCAGATTTATTGAGGGTGCGGTGCACTCGATCCCTTCGTCCAGTTCATGGATAAAGATACTAAACAGGACTAACCCCAGTACTGAGCCCTTGGGAACACCACTCGTGACTGACCACCAGCTGGATTTAACTCCATTCACCACCACTCTTTGGTCCCGGCTTTTCAGACAGTGTTTAACCCAGTGAACAGTGCACCTGTACAAACTACAGGCAGGCAGTTCCTTCAGGATAATGCTGTGGATAATGGTGTCAAAGACTTCACTAAAACCCAGGAATGCATCAACATCCTTTCCCTCATCCACTGTGGGTCACCTTGTCATAGGAGATAGGGTTGGCCAAGCAGGATCTGCCTTTTGTAAACCCCTGCAGGCTGGACCCAATTCTGCACATGCTGCATAATGCCACTCAAGGTGATCTGCTCTGTGACCTTTCATGGCACTGACATCAAGCTGACAGGCCTGTAGTTCCCTGTATCCTCCTCCTTGCAGATGAACAACACATTTGCTAACTTCCAGTCAACTGTGACCTCCTGAGTGAGCCAGGACTGCTGACTGCTGGGAGATGATGGAAGGTGTCTCAGTGAGCAGCTCTGTGTGCTCCCTCAGTACTCTTGGGTGGGTCCCAATCCGGCCCCATGGACTTCTGTGAGTCACACACAAATATAACAATGGTATACCAAGTCACCAGCCCCTTGGATTATGGGGACTTCATTCTGCTTCCTGTCCTTGTCTTCCAGCTCAGGGTGTTGGGTACCCAGAGAACAACTGGTCTTACCATTAAAGAATGAGGCAAAGAAAGCATTAAGTACTTTGGCCTGTTGCTCACCCTGAATAGGCCAAAGTCTGCCCTCCAGAAGCCAAAGATGTTCTGCTGACATCCCTCTCCTTACTTCTCTGGTAATTTAAAACTGTCATTTTATGATAACTGTGCCCAAGACAGCCTCCAGCTATCACATCACCAAAGAGCTTGTCACTGCTCATGAACAACATGTCCAGAGAGATACCTTCCCTAGCTGGCTCCCTCACCAGCTGTGCCAGGGAGTTATCTTCCACACACTCCAGTCACCTCCTAGACTGTTTCCTCTCTGCTGTGTTATATTTCCAGCAGACATCTGGTAAGTTGAAGTCTCCTGTGAGAACAAGAGCAAGTGATTGTGAGTCTTCTCCCAGTTGCTTGTAGAATATTTCATCTGCCCCTTCCTCCTGGTTGAGTGGTCTGTAACATGCCATCTGCCTTGCTTGTCTTCCCCGATTCTTACCCGTGAACACTTAACCCTGTTGTCACCATCACTAAGCTCCAGACAAACAAAACACTCCCTAACACACAGGGCTACTCCACCACCTCTCCTTCCTTTCCTATCTCTTCTGAGGCATTTACCGCCATCCTTTACTACACTCCAGCTGTAGAAGTCATCCTGCCATCTTTCAAACTATATAATGTTTTCCTGCTGCAGAATGGCTTCCAGCTCCTCCTGTTCCTGCTGACTTTGCTGTGTGCATCAGTGTAGATGTGCTTCAGTTAGGCTGTTGATCCTGCCACCTGTTTTGTGAGGGGAGGAAGTCTTGTGTGACTGTTCTCAAGCACTTCTGTAGTTTCTAATGCATCGATAACGCTCGTATCTTTGTTGTTGTGTAGATCTCCATACCCGTCCTCCACTGAGAGGGCAGACCTAAGGACTTTGACAGCACACCATCCCTCAAACATTAGTGTGCCACCCCCAGGCTTATCTCTAGCAAGCCTGGTTTTATCTCTTTCCCGCTTCAAATCTAGTTTAAAGGTCTTTGCAATCCCTGATCCTCCTCAGCCAACTCGCCTTCTTCCACAGCTCTGTCACTAAGCAGAGGTGTTCCTGTACCTGGCCTCAGCTCACACAGAGTCAAGCTGACAAAGGTTCAGCACCCTTGCTGAACAGCCTTGCACAGGAAGAGCCACCCCACACCCTGTTGGCCTGCCTTGGCCTCTACTGCTCCCTGTCGGCTCCATTTATACATACTAGTGGGGCTTGGCCACCATTGCTCCTGGCCCTGCCCAGCTCCTGCCAGCCCTTGTGGAATGAGCTGCAGGCTCCTGGCTGGTCTCTAGAGGTAAAATTAAAAACAGGAACACAGGTAAGTCATCTATGTTTGGGTAATTTTTTTTCCTTTTTGAGATACTCTCAGTCATTGTAATGATGTTTTTTCTGGCTCTCTCTACATGAGAAATTTCTGTTTCCTATTTGTTATGTCTTTACAAGCTCACAAAGTGCCTTAAAATAATTGCACTCTGAAAAGAGTGTTTCCATGTCTCAGTTTTGAGCATTGACTCTTCCAACTGAGTTATTTACTGCCCTTCTGCATATAGCACAAAGAGGGTGAGAAATGTAATAAATAAATTATAAGGCACCTCTGTCATTTCCCTCTTTCCAAAGGTCTTTTGTATATACTGAGAGGTGAGTCCTGGCCTTCCTCACTCTTTGGTCTTCTCTAAGCCCTGCTGTGATTTTCCAGTAAACTTTATTATTACTCACTTACTCATGGAAGCGTCATTGTACTAGACTTCTTTACAAACCCATAACAGGAAAATAATCTCTGACCTCAAGTATATTTTGATATCATGTGGTTCTGCTAGTATATACCATATTCCCTAGGAGGTGATTCCATTGATTCATTGGAAAGCATTATGGTATGCTGGCCACATATTCCATTCCTTTCTTTTTGAGCTGCATTGCTGTCTACTGAGGGGTCCAGTTACAAATATACTGTTACTTATGCAGATGCTCTCTATTAAGGACAGTGCATCTTTTAGTGTCTTGCAAAACACAACTTCCTTAAAATGCTTTATTGTTTTCCTGAATTTCAACTTCAACTGCATTGTTCTCAGGGGTGTGACTTGGTGGATTATTAAGAAGTGTCAAATAGCCAAAAAGGGACAGCAAGGGAAACAGGCTTCTTGCTGAAGAGCTGATTTTCCCATAGTGTTTGCCAAAATAACTAATCTAATTTATGGGAAAACTATTAAAATAATAAGAAATTGCATCATTTTTATTTAGTTTCATAATTAAAGTCACAATGTCATCCTTTCCCTGGTGTAGCTTTGACTTTGCAGCTTTTGATTCCTTCATTTAAGGTTTGCTTTGTACACAAACTGCATAATTAACAGGACTTAAATTGGCTGATTGTCTCTGCTTCAGAAACTGGTCGCGTGGTTAAAGTTCCTCATATACCTTGTTAATTAGATACCTGATACAGGGGGCCTGATCTCCTTGAAAATTAAAAAAAATTAATTAAAAAGCCTTTACAATCTGTGAGCGATTTAAGTCAGACTAAAAAATACTGCTTTTACACAATACCACATTACATTTGCTGTCACATGTATTTGCACAGTCCTGTATTTGTACAATATACCATAGTCCTGCACCACTGCCAAACATGTGATATCAAATATGGTAAATTACTGTTGTTGTTGAGGTCTGATATACCAGAAGAAAAACACAAGTCTGAAATTACCGAAAACTTCCATGGGAAAGAGGAGAGGAGTTCCCAGAAATACACTAAAAAACGAATGCTTCTCCCTTTTGAAATGAGCTTGCCAGATCCTTCCAAAAGCAGATGAATGTTCTTGACCTGATGAGTGTTTATCAACTGTCTGCATGTCTGCTTGGCAGCTTTGCTCACTTGAACTATTCTTGATCTGAGGACCTGAGAAGATGGGGTTATCTAGTCACTTGCAGTAAAGGTTCCCATTCTCCCAGTCCGTCTTCAGTAAAAAATGGGTAAAAAAGAAGTGGTATAATTGTGGGGTATTTTATCAAGAGATACAAGCTACCTCAAGAATTAAATATATGGATGTACCTATCTGTGCAAACTGGAACAGAGAATTTGTTTGGGATATTTGTAGTGAAATTTCTTCTGGTTAGATGGGGGTTAGCTTCTTTCAAAATGTTTAAAAATGTCTTTTTATGAAGAGAACTGGCAAAGAATTAAGTAGTGCCACAAAGGCCGACAGATGCTTCAAGCGTTCATTTAATCACAAAAAAGAAAGTGAAGTTAGCTTGGAAAGAATTGCAGTGATCTCAGCTTGAGATATTAAATAGAAAATATTGTTTCCTGCTGAGTAACACTGTATTTCAGATGCAAATATTACATAAAATTTTGCTTCCGTTTTTCGTTAGCTTTATACTAGTAGGTAATATAAGTCCTGGCTAACATGGGTGAGAGGTTTAATGTTACAATAGCTACAACTGGGAAATCTGATTCAACAGGTTTAAGCCCTAGGTTCATGAAGCTCGAGTACACCTTTGCAGTAAAGGAAAGTCTGTTTTACCATTGTTTAAGTGGTTTTTTGGGACAGGATTCGTGGTTTTTTTCTTTGTTAATACAGTGCCTCACATAACTGGTTTGTGATCTAGGATTTGTGTCTCACCAGTGCTGCAGTAATCAAAAGAAAATAATAAACAGCATTTTTATGCTTTGGTACTATAAGCTGATTGTCCAAAGCCAAAGAGCAAAATTATGCAGAGCCAGATTTAGCACAGAAAGTTCCTATTACCCAGTCCCAATCTCCATTATTTTGTTTCTCTCTAGCAAATGACCTTGCCTGATATTGTTCAATACATCCATCACATGGGTCTTGCCAGGCCACTAACAGCACCTCTGTTCCTTTGAGTCACTACAAAGGCAGTTGAAAAGTAAGCAGCTCCTTTCTTCTCGGCTCTCACAAGGAAGCCCTTGGAAGTGCAGAAGTAAACCCTGGGAGTCAGGCAAATGTGTTAGGTGATGGGCAGGCTAGCAGGCTTCAGAGCTGGGAACCATAGGATGCAGACTGTGGCCTGAAAAGGATCTGGTAGCATGATCTTAACATTAATGGGGTTTTTTTCTGATGAATGTTGAAAAATAGTTCACTGTTATTAATTGCATTATTAACATTCAAAAAAATCACCCATTCAGAAGGCAAGTTTATTAGTTCAGGCCTTTCTGAGGGTCCAAGAGCATGTCTTTATGTTAGCTGGGCTGTGTCCTGGGAGGGCCCTCTAGCTATCTCCCCAGATTTCATGAGGAATTTCAGAGGTAGGACAGTGTTGGGATGCACACCCACCCCTTGCAGTATGTCCTTAACACAAGTGCTTCACCTTGTGAATGTGTGGTCATGGTATTCTGGTTTTGCATTTAACTCACTTGGTCTCTTATTCAGAAAAATACTTTCCTTAGCTTTGGAGAACAAAGTACTGAACCCAGCCTGTATCCCACCTGTCTGACATGATTGCTTCCAGCAAAATCAATGGAATTATTTGTGCAGGATATGGTCCAGAGTTAAGAAATTCTTTAAAGCATAGGAGCAAAAACATGTGTGTCTTTATATGCTGGAATTTATCCATTTCAGGCGCAGACAAAGGGAGTATTAAGGATCATGAAGAGAGTCTTATACTGTATAAGAGGGTGAGGCATAGGACAGGATAGGGTGAAATATAATAGGAAAGGAAGGGAAATAATCTCAGTCAGGCAAATAGGATAATTGTACAAGGAACTTCTTCAAATCTGTTTCAAGGTGCCTAATTGAGGCCTAGTTGGTTTTAGGTTGGGGCTTTCTGGAAGTCACAGTTTAAGTAATTAAACTATTATAAAAACAATATTAGAGGTGAGTGCAGGCTGCAAATATATTACATTTTTCCGAAAAAGCAAACTAATTAAAAACAATTTCCTCTCCTGTTTTTTTGCCAAGACCTATTTTCAGGACTCTGTGCTTCCCCTCAAGAAGCCAATGAAATCTCAGACACCTAAAACAAGTAGAGGCAGTATACTCAGGACTTGTCTAGTTATAAACAAAAAGAGGAAAATATTTCTTATTTTAATATTTTTAAAATTATCATTTTTATATTCATGCACATTTTGCTGTTAATTTTGGCTGGTAAATACTTCTCTTTATAAAACAACAGCTTAACCATTCACCTTTCATATGATCCTGTGTAATCGTAGATTACTGTGCTGGCTATTTCTGGGACACAGAGGAAAATCTTGGATGTGAGGCGCATCGGGGTTGAAGAAGGACAGTGTAAATCTTGCCACTGCTTACCCAGGGCTGTCATGCACAATGAGCAGAGCATTTTCTGCAGATCTCCTCTCATGTGCCTGCCACCAGAGAGGCAGAGTTCATCCCAGTAGCACAATCAAGGTGTAGGACTGGTGTCTCTTACGCATATGTTCAGTCCGCCTCTCCCAGAACCAAAAATGGTGGTGGTGGAGCTTCTTACTCTGTGGAATGCCTGCCAGAGAGATGATTGGTGCTGAGTTTGATTTGTTTGGATTTTCCTCATTTTTATTTACTTTGGTGTTTCATTATACCCATCTTGCTGGCTGTAGGATTGTTAAAAATGCGAGTAAAATTTCTGAGTGAATTAAGTTTAAATTGAGAATTTAAAATAAAAAATAAATGTGACAGTTTAATTTTCATTCCTAGTAGTTTGTAATGCTTTTCCAATACATTGGGGTTTTGTGTTCTTTTACAAAATCAGTGTATTATCACTCAGATGTCTCAAGGATGGTGATAAATTCCTCTGTAAGGCATTGCCCATCCCACTTTTATGGGACCTGATGGGCAGCCAGCTGAAGAGTAGTTTGGTCACTAGACTCTCATTGAAAACACATAAATAAATGTATTTTAGTGTTCTTGTATGTTCTCTGGACCAAATGTGATATATAAAAGTTATGTATGTCCACAGGTGATTTCAGGTTGGGTTTATGTTTGAAAAGAATTCTTCAGTAGCACATCATGACTTTGGAAAACCTTGCCTTTGGCTAAGGAAATGGCAGGCAAGTTTAGGTTGGTGAAAGTCATGGCAGAGGCAGGAATATTTTAAGATATGGGCGGGAGAATTATTTACCATGGGGAAGTCATATGTAGCCTTGCAGTTTGTCAGCCTCTTTGCATGAATCTTGTCAGTGTGGGGGAAGTTCCCAATTTCCCACATGGAAAGCAGGACCCTCCCGTGTTTTGCAAGGTTGTGAGTAAGAGATGCACCTCAGTTGACATCGTGTCAGCTTCCTTGTCCCATTTTATATTCTGTGTCACTGTTCAATTAGGCTGAGAGCATTTAGCCTGACTTTGTTTACATGCATGCAGGATAAATGATGCTCTCAAGAAGTGATGGGAATGTTGCTCAGATGGTTTTTACCATGCTGAGACACTTCTTATTATGCAACCTTTAAATGTCACTGTGTCAGTGGTGGGTAAATTTATTTCTGTCTGGTGCAATTGTGCAAAAATTAAAACTGTAAATTGTTTTGGTTTCAACCCTATTTTATGTAAACTTTGCATCCTCCCCAAAAGAGTGTGAGGACTGCAAAGAGAAATATACAGGAGCTGGGAAGTAGAGAAGGGTCTGCTCTTTTTTTTTGTGCATCATCTCTTCAATTATATGAATTTCACAGTTTTTTCTGCTAGCTTCCCATCTTTCTGAAGGCACAGGATGAATAGTGCAAGGGACTAGCATCAGATTTAGGAACTAGAAGCTGCCTGTGTCCAAAGACTCCCAAGCCTTTTTTTTTTCCTGCAGGAAATGGAGGCAGCATTATGAATGGAGCAGGAATTACAAAGGGAAAGATGAAGATGTTCCCTTCCTTCTATTGAGAGTAGCCTGTAGCCAAATATTTGAGCTGAGATACTCAATGGAGGGTTCTAATAATGAATGCAGAGTTCTGGAGGGTTTAGAAAATGACCCCTGTTAAGTCCTTTGCAAAAGACGCAGAGCATGCATGACAATGATTTGAGATGTTCTTTGAACAACATCTCATCTGATTTTGATTTTCTGTTTCTCTCTGGTTTTGTGCCCAGTTAAAAGGTAAGGACCATACCACCTCCTTTTTGAAGATACGGAAGGAATGTCGCAGTGCTGGTGGTAGACCAGACCACTGTAAAAAGAAACTAGATGAAAGTGTCCCCATAAACATTTATCATCTCCCCTCAGAGCATGGCTTGGTCACTTCATACTCATTAGAAGATTGATTTTAAATCCTTATTAACTATCCATGCTGGTGACTTCACCTTCTAGCCTCTCAAACTCACTGAGTTCCACACCTCTCCTTATGTCTGCCTGACTGTTTTGCTCCTCTGCTTTTTCTTTTCACTTCTTCTTGGGTCTGGTGGCTTCCAGAGAGGAACTGTGCCTTATGGAGGGTGACCCTCTCAGTTCTGCACTTGGGGCCATGTACTTCCCCCTTCATCACAATGTCCCACTTAAGCTCTGTGTGTTGCCATGGAGAAACATCCGTGAGGATGGCAGATACCACGTCTAATCACTACAGAGGAAGGCTCTACCACATTCATGGAGAAGTGAATCTATCCAGCCTGTGCAAGCAGATTTTTTTTCAAAGGCCTACAACTTAGCCAAATCTGGGCAACTTTTAATAAAAACTTCTCCCCTGCCAAAATTTTAAGTCCTTTCTCCAAAATACGGAGGCACTGGAGCTTTTTAATGAAACAGTTATTAAAAAAAAAAAAAGACCAAAACTAGGAATAATAACATGTTTTTCCATCAGTTGTTCTCAGAAAAGTTGTTCTGTTGTTCTCAGAAATGGCTGAACCAGTTCAGCCTGATTTATTTATTTTGGAAAGAATCAGCTGAGAGAAACTTTCAGCATAGGAAATTTCAGCCCAACTGGTTAGCGTTTCTCAAAGTTTGGCAAAGTTTAATGCAAGTGGAAATGTTCTTACACTGAGAAGTCAAGGGCAATCTTACATACCAGCAATGTTCCTTGCTTAGAATAGAGAAAGACTATATATATATATATCAATTTCTTGTTCTTAATGTTTCAGGTTCTTTGAGTATATATTGCTCTACAAAGATGCAGTGATGTTTCAGATTGAGCAAGTTACAAAACTTTGCTCGAAGATTTCTCTGACAGAGCCATGGGATCCATATGATATTCCTGCCAATTCAACTTATGAAGATCAGTACTACATTGGGGGACCTGGAGATGAAGTTCTGGTACAGGAATGGTCTGACAGAAAACCAGCCAGGAAATGTATGTGCATGCTTTTGTTTTATTTTAATAATAATCAATGCCTCTGCACAGGGAAAAATAAAATTACTCATGTTTCACCCCAGCTTTCCATATTTCTATACAGTTCTCTGGAGGAAGTAATGAAAATGCCCTGTGCACAGAATATCATTTTAATAACAATGGGTTTTTTAGGAAAATTTCATATCTCAGCAGGATTAAATGTGTTCAGGGGACTTGATTATGTTGTGTTTGGTATCATACAGAGTTTGGCAGGGATCAGCATCATTTCATGTCTGAATCTGACAGCCTGTATCCAGAATTTATCTAGAGAAGAATTGGTACCACAGTTATGCTACACTCAAGCTAGAGTCTCTGTAACAGAAACAAAGCAGGTGTCAGTGTATGTCTACACATGGTTCTGCAACTATTGAAATCCTTAATATTTCTGTGGCTACATTTTGTTGTCTTCTGTTCTGGTAAAAAGATAATCTGTTCTCAAGGCTTAGTTCTGCACTTGGCAGCTGAACATTTGCATCATAAAAGAAAGGAGGCTGATTTTCCAAGATATAGTATGTTAGATTTTGAATGAATAGAAATTCATTAGCACTTTGGCTTCAGTTTCATCTATGGTTTATTGATGACCCAGACAACTATAAAAATACTTTTAAAACGTCCATGAAATTTATGGGACTATTTAGCTAATGCAATACTTATGGTTATGGGCATCTAATATATAGGCTGATTACAAACTTGAGCATTTAGCCAGAGGAATACTTTTTTCTTGAATAAAAGTAGAGCTAATGAAGTAGAGAATGGAGGATAAGATCATTAGACCTCTGTAACCAGTAACCAGGTTGGTATATTCTCTGGTATTCTGCAAGAGGCAACTTACCATCACTCTAATGATTTTTTTTTTCAGATCTGATATTTTTGGAATTTTTGTGGAACTTTAAATGACAGATACAGTCAATTAATGATGTGTGACTTTTATCCTGAATTATTTTGTATCTCCAGTGTTTTTCTGTATGATCATTCATAAACATAATGTCTGAAAGTTACCTATCTACCTATATACCTTTCAGCTAGTACTGGTTTGGATTGTAAAAATTGTATTTCTTTTACAATTACAGAAGTTTTAGGGGAGATACAGGCTACTTTGATAGCATTATATTTAAGCATGATTTTTTTATTCTAAATTCTGAGAGAAGACTTCTTCAGTAAAAGGTTGCCTCCATTTCTGTGTACTCAAAACCATATTAATTGAGGTCAGAATGTTTTTGGTATATTAGTATGCTCAAAAGAGGTATATTCAAATATTGCTTAGCTTGCCACTCTTTCTTTGGATACAGTATATGTGTCTTTCATGTCACCATTTATTTATTTCTGGTAATGTGGTTGTGGTACCGCCTGTGGCACAGAACTGAAAGTACTGAAAATAAGTGTGATTGCTGCTAGGTTGAAAAAAATAAGTGTCCTTGGGACTAGAAAAATTTGTTACAGACATTCCTCAGAGGAACTGGTTTATGATCACAGTAGGCAATTTTAACATCATGAGTTTCTGCTATCAAGAAATCTGAAATGCATAAAACCACAGGATGGATATGATTGAATGGGTAAAGAATGATCACAGAAGGTGTCTGTGAGGTTAATAAAAGAGCGATAAAAGCAAAGGGTATTCAAAGGAAACCACTTCAATGGCATTGCTGCCACTGCCTAAATAGCATAGTGGAGAAGGTAGAGGTGATGACAAAGAACAAGGGGGAAAGAGAGCAAGGGAACAGTTCTGAGGTTAGCACACTGTGGAGTTAAACTGAGGTTAAAAAAGGGACAGACTTGCTACATCACATACCTGGGCAACATCATTTTTGAGTGTAGTCTTGAGATAATGAACCACTAGAAGTGTTTGCAAAGAATAGGAATAAAAAAAAAATTACTATGAGAATCTGAATAGACAGTGTTAAACTGAAGCAAGGAGTAAAGAGACTGACATCACCATGACCCATTCATCTTGTCTTGTCACCTAAAGCAGTCACATTTCTGGTTGGTTGCAGTGGAATCCTGGGTCGGCGTTTACACCGTCAAGGACTGTTATCCAGTGCAGGAAACCTACACCAGGAACTACAGTGTGACAACCTCCACTCGCTTCTTTGACATCCACCCGGGCATCACAGACCCCTCCGTGTTCACCCCCCCCAGCACCTGCCAGACAGCCCAGCTGACGAGGATGAAGGATGAATGCTGATGATGGACACTGGCTGCCCTGGGCAAACGCATATCAGCCAAGAGGATGGTTATTAGTAGTCAGTTGTTGACATCTAAGCTGATTTTTCTAGCTAATTATTGCTCATTTTGAAATTTGTAAGTTTTTGCTTGAGAAAGAACAACCATATAACTGAGTAAAATATATAAAACAAAAGATATTTTTCAATCACATTAATCTACTCAGTGATGCACTTGCAGTATTGTATAGTTACCATTATGATAATATTTCTGGATACTGTATATTTAAGGTTGATTTTCCTTTTGCAAAGTTCTCATTATTTATATATTTATATATATAAGAAGATAAAGCATAAGCAGACAGCAGGAATGGTACTGTCTAGAAGAAAAAGCTAAATTTTGTTGTTATTGTTTTTGTTAATTCTGGAGACCTGAAGGGAAAGATGACCTACGTAAAACCTCATCTCTAAGTAAAAAACATAATTTTAAACAATATGCATCAAAATTGTGTGCATTTGTTCTTTTGGTTTTATTTTGCTCTGTGTTCTGTTTTGGTTGGGTTTTTGTTTTTTTTTTCTTTTTCTGTCTGCTCTTCAGGAAGCTGGTAGTCAATTTTTGACCTAAGTTTTGTTCTTTCTGAAGGGCAGCTACAGGAGCTTTATTCATGTAATGCTTGCTGGCGTGCAAAAAACACTTTTTTGTTTCTTGGGAGAATGGTGGGAAAGGAAGGGAAGGAGGGAGAGGTACACCTTCAAAAAGAAGTAAGGTGAGGTTTTTATCCATCTCCCTTTTGGAAAAGGCTTCCAGTAGGGTGTGATGAGACAATTTTTAGACACGTTTTATGTCAGCACTCACTTTTCAAGGCAATACTAGTTTTAACCTATGCAAAGGGATTAAAACAGTACTGCGCTCTAAAAGGCTTTAATGTTTTGTAACTACTTTCAACAGTCTTTACTCAGGGTGTGGAAGCACGCTTATAATTCCAGAGAGGTCCGAAAAAAGAAAAGCTGCTCTTCATGCATAGTTGGTAAAGGCTGAATCAGCATTCACACAGTGCCTGGTGGTCAGGATGGAGAGAATGACAGAGCCTGTGACCTGTGAGGACAGGCAGGAGGGAGGAATGGGAGGCACAGGTTTTAGATCTCCTCTTTGAAGTGTGGCAGTGAGGCACTGCAGTCCAAGCAGACATGACAATCTTGCTTTCTTTTGCACCCACCCCACTGATACCTGTTTCATTTGCTGTTACATCAGCATCTCAAATCTTATTATCTCCACATAACCAAAAAAGCGCAGGAGTGAACATACTGTGCATTAGAAAATTCAAACCAAACCTTCATGCACCTTTGAGACTCTCAGAAGTGTGATGGGTTTTGCACTTTTATCAAATGAGATTAACTGGTTTATTCTGTAAGATATGCATTTTATTTAGTACTTGCAATTAAATCTAAAGAAAGATTCTTGTCTTCTTACACATGTTGGGTAGCAGTTTGCTCCAGAAGTCATCTGGCTGCAAACTGATGTAAACACTGGGAAGTTTGGTGTCTCCAGAGGAGAGATGTTGGGCAGGCTTTTAGTGCTTTATATACTCACAGCTTTTTGTACGTAAGCAAGTGGGACAGTGGTTGTTTTTCTTTCACAGTTGTGGTCAGAGTGGCATTTTACTTTGCCCCATGCCTAATGAAAGCACATATACATACTGGTTAAAATTTAGCTAGTTCATTAAAAATTTCTCTTGCAGAGGGCCATTTCACTGAAACACACTAATAGAAGGAAGGATTGGGTTTCCTTGAATTGAGTGCATTTATGCTGTACCCGCCTTCTGTATTTTTTGTGTGACACTCTAAATGCTAACTGCATATTGTTCTCATTAGGACAATGATTAGCATGCATTTCTTAATATGTGTCTTGTTAGAATCTGGAAAATATAATAAATCTGGCTAGCAAGCATGAAGCTGTGGTACTGAATCGTTTGGGGTGGCTTTGTTGCGGTCGAGCAGATAGCTGGGTAATCAGGGTGTCTGTATTATGTTTTGCTGACAGTGATATAGTTTCTAGCAATACCATTAAATGTTCCTTTAAATACAAATTTGCAAATTTGCAGAAGTCTGGTACACAAAAGTGCTTTAAAAATTTTGCCCTGACTTGCAGGGCAGTTTTATATGGCTAAATATATTTCTCTAAAACAATGGTGTTGTCTTCATATTTATGCTCTACAAATCCAATGCAGAGTTGTCAAAGAGATACCAAGCAGCAAAATTTAGGATTACATATTTTGAATTAACAGAAACAAACCAAATATGAAGCACAACAGCATATGCCTGGTTTGTTATGATGTGCTTTGGTTTGTTGTCATGTATCACGAGAGACATTTTGTCTTTAGGCAACTACACCAGTGACTCAGTGAGGACCATAAAAGGAATATAGCTATATAGCTATAGCTATGTAGTATGCTGCCACAAACTTTAAAAAATGAGGGATTCATATTGACTGATGGTCTGGGAAACTTGTTTATCACAGTTATTTGGTGGAAAATTAATAATAAATTGGTGTGTACATGAGTTATATTGTATTCTGTGGGGTTACAGCAACAGAACCTGGTAACTGGATAGTCCGTGAAGCAAAGCTGATTTTGTGAGATTTCCAGTGTTTCCTGGTTTCAGCTGGGCCAGAAATAGTGCAAACATAGATGTGCCTGCCATATTTTTGTGTTTCTGCTTGGAGTCTTCGCTGAAAGCAGGATGTGTAGAAACACAACAATGTTTAATTTAAAGTTAACCAAACATTCCTGAACCTCAAAGAAAGGTTTCATTTGCATTTGGGAAGGAGATCTGGGCATTTGGTTCAGTTCCTATTTTAACAGTTTACTTAACTCTAGTATTAGGGACAGATTTTGCTGCCTCAAGCCATGCTGCACACCATGGAAGTGCTGCCATTTACCAGGGAGTGCCAACTTTCATGAAGAACAGAGGAAGAAACACATTGTCAAAGTCAATTTTAGTCAAGTAATCTCTAAACAGTATGATATTCTTATTTTGGGACATTAACAAAATCAATGTATTTCTCACCTTGAAGTTAATTTCATTTTAGTGCTTACATTTGCTCCTTGCAAACTTGCCTCTCATCCCACCACCCTTTACTTCCTAATGTCAGTGAAGTCCTCTTCCAAACAGTGTTTCCAACCTTCAGTTGCATTTATTTCAGTAGAAGTTGAGCATCTAAATACCTCATGGATCTGAGCTGGACTTGACCTCTTTATTTTGCCAGCAGTTCTATCTCAAGGGCAGGGGCAGTGCCAGCCATATGTGAGCAGCATAGGCTGAACGACATGTGGGTGTCCAGCAGAGAGACCAGAGTTGGGTCGTGCAGTTGTTGCTGTCTCATAATACCAGTCCCAAAATAGCAGCTGATGAGAGGTCTTGGCATGTCTGTTGTATCACATCCTGCATCTTCTGCATCCTTGACTACAAACTGGTGCTGAGGGCAAACTGCAGGATGTTCCCCCATGACAGAGAGGCACATCATCAGTAGCTTATTCCCTAACTATAAGGAATAAAGATTTCAAAAATGTATCCATACAAATAGACAGAGGTCCCTGACTATGAAGGTCTGGAGGTCACAGTCTTTCCAGGAGGCTGCATATGTGGCATGGAACCAGACACTTTATTAATCTTCACATCTGCTCTTAAGCATAGGAACAAATGGAGCAAGCTTGGAAAACTTTTTAAACAATCCTGAGCACTTACTGCTTTGTAAGGGGAAAGGAAAAAACTTAGGATCCAATCAATGGTCTCAGAAAACTGTCAGAAATGTAGGACAAGATGCTGCTCTGAAGATGTTAGCGTAAATTTCCAAACACTACTTCGAGTGCCTACTGATACAACACGCTCCAGGGTAAAGATCCATGCGGTTTGTTATAGCTACTTCAGCATAGAGTCCAAAATTGCATCCTAAATGAAGTGCTGCACATAGCTGCAGGATGATACTTTGTTTGAAACAAAGACAAATAGCCCAGTACTTAGCATTTTGCAGGCGCAAGTGTGTGGGTGGTGACCTGCATGTTTATCTAAAAGAATGTGTGTGCCTTTAAAAGACTGCTGCCTGCTGCCTTTGAAGACTGAAGAATTAATCTTCTCACCCCTACATCTATAGGAATCTACTTCAGACTCCTTTCTTTTCCACCTTGCAAGGTGGGAACAATAATACTGCTTTCCACCCGCTCTTGCCTTTCCTATTGTGGTAACTCTGGGCCAACATCGCTGCCTCTGCCAGTGGGGCCCTCAGAGGCCTGGGGGCATTGGGGCAGTAGCACCGATGTCATGGAGGGTTCCCAGCCCCACCTTACAACGTGGAATAAAATCACATGTGAATGCTACACGTCTGGGCTTACCCTTTGTGCCCTGCGCATTCACTCCGTGCACAGGAGTGTTGCTCACGCCCTCAGCATCTGGCTGTCACCATTAATTGGGCTCAGCTCAGGCTCCCATGACGCCAGGCAAAGGGGCTTGTGAGCAAAAGGGAAGGAGAGGAAATGAAAGGAAAACCTGCTGGGCTCACGCTGCTCCCCGCAAGGTTTTTCCCACGCTTGCTCAGGGCTGATAAACAGCTTTGACGTTCCTGAAACAGCAGCAGCTGAGTTGCCAGCTCTACGTCACAGCCCATGTCACGCTGAAGGAGAGGCTTGGGTTTTACCCACTGCACCAAAATTATCCTTCAGGCCAGGCCAGTGACTCAGTTTTGTTTTCCATGGAGAATGCATGCCCGCTCCTATCACCTCTGCCCCTGCCATCCCAGCCTGTCTGGCAGGGGTTTGTACTCACACCTCCAGCTCCAGTGTAGCAATCTGTGACAGCGCCTGTGTGGCCAGACAGTGCCCTTCAGCCTGTCCCCATTCTCCCACCTTTATCAGGTCTGTCAGGGACCTCACTATACCCACACACAGGGCAGGCAGGTCTTCCCTGCTTTCCTAAGGGCTTTTAAAGTTGTGGGAAAAGCCCTTCCTATCTTTCTACTGCTGCGCCATTTTGAAATTATTTTTTATGTGGTTTCTTCACCTATTTCCTTTTTTTTTTTTTGTATGAAAGCTGCTTCTGTTAATTTGATGGGGCACTTTTTCAAATGGATGTTGAGTTTTGGGGTTTTTTACCACAGACTTGGTACCATGTAGCAACCCGTGTTTGTTGCTGGAATACCCAGTAATCAGTGACTTATATAAAGAAGGACATTCTTGATTCTGCAGCAGTTTGCACTGGCAAGAGCACAGGAGATGGAAATGCTGAATGTAATGATGAGTGACAGTGGAGATACCCGTACTGGTGGCCCAAGTGACTACCAACTATGATGACATTGTTAAAAACTCTGGGCTCTGCAGAGCCTGTTGACATTTAACCCCAGGAAATACACCACATCTCTCCAAAGGAGATGGGGAACTATGCTGGGCAGCCCACATTGCTTTTACTTTATTAAAGTAAGATCCTGTATTAAATCCTGCATGCAGGACCATAATTCATTCTTGAGCAGTTGCTTCATAGAGAAACAGAAAACAAAATGTTTTCTCCCAGCATTCTTCTGCAGAAATGATGTAAAAGTTATTTTCATAAAATGTTGACTTTTGAATTAAAGAAATAGAATGTAGAAAGCTCCAAAGATCTGTCATGGAACAAACGCTGTATCTGTAAAGTAATATGCAGCTTTCATATAAAGTTTTTCAGCCTTAGAACTTCTACTTTAAAGTAAATAACACAGCTTGTCAGAAGGACTAAACTCTGAATAATCCCTCTCAGCTGGCATTCATCTTTGAAAGAAGCTTCTTCTGTTGTAGGCTTGAAGAGGAGCTCTTGCCTAAATCTGGCTACTTTTGCAACCATACCAATTCAGCTTGTTAAAGACATTGCCTCTTCCTGCAGACCCAATCCTGTCAAAGTGATCAGGTTTCTTTACTTGAATGTTGGCTCGGTACTCAAAGAATTCCAAAGAAATACGATGTCTTATGCCAGCATGGGATCTGTTCTGAATCTTTTGTCAAATCCGCTTGCTTGAACTCAGAGGAGGCTGTGAGCAACAGGATGTGTCCCTTACCATGGGAGAAAGCTGAAGACATTTTTCCCTGTTCCCAACCCGCTGGGACATCCTAGATTGGAAATCTCATTCATAAATCTGTGAAGTTCATGTCTCATGTAGGTGAGAAGGGGAGGAAAACAGCAATCATAGGGCAAGGTGAAAAAATAAATGAGATAATGCAAAATTAAAATATGTCAACAGAGTGGTAGCCCAGAAAAATCAGTCAACCACACCCCAAAGAAAAGGTGGGGGTAGGGCAAAGAAAAGAAGATGGAGAACCATGTTTGCCTGCCCCTTCTCAGCCTGTTTTATGAATTTATAGAAAGGAGATTAATTATGGGGACCCAAATTCAAAGTCAAGTGTTCCTAAACATCAGCATTACTTTTTGGGCAATACAAATCCCTGAAAGACCTGACCAGTCTGACAGAGCACTCACGGGGTTTGCTCACACAGATGCTGTTCACTCAGTGCCTGATGGCCCTGCCAGGACCAGTGCTTGGCTTTTGGGTGCCCTGCAGAAGGAAGGAGGTCTTGGATGGATTTGACTTTTCACACTTGCTTCAGGGAAGTACCAAACATTTGCACCTCCCACTGAAGTGAATAGATTAGGCATGAAATAATCTCTAGCCAGTGGAAATAAACAGTAGGCACTTATGACCCTGTTCTTTCAATTCCAAGAAAAGTTTTCTTAACAGAGCTGCTGAATTTGGACACTGAAGGTGCCCAACTCCCTTCCATTTAATTTCCACCTTGTTCTAGCTCACATTGCCAAAATGATATTGCCCTTAGGATTATTTGTTCCAACAGTCTCACTTACAGATGTGGATGAAAAGGACTGATGGTCCCCATGGGAAACATTAGTAGTAATCAGAGAGTGAAGTCCAGAATAGAGCAAGGCAGGACAAGTTCCCATACACCTGCCTGTCCCATCACTGAGGCCCCCAAGCTGGACTTGTGAAACAGACAGTCGCAAAAGCTGAGCCACAGGAAGCAAAGCATATTTGTGCTTCAAAGATTGGGTCTAAATGTTGCCTATATTAGAGCAGCTCTAGCATGATGTCAGATGGGTTGCTCACTAACAAAATCTCACCCTCCAGAACATCTTTTTAAACAGCAGACGGAAATGTTGGATATTGCCTGGACAGTGAAACATATCCCTGCCAGCCAAAAGCACCAGGCAAGGGCAGCCAAACACAATACATCTCTAAAACTTCCTCCTTTATTTCCAAAGCAGCTGCCTGAAACATGGCTGGCAAAGGGCTGTAGAGGAGGGAGACATAGGTGGTGTGTGTTTGGTCAGGTGTCTCGAGCACTGCTGTGAACTTTGGGCCACCTGAACCCAAGGGCATGAGCAGAATTGCTGCATTTCAGTGCTGTAAACAGCACTGGCTTTGTACTGAAACCCCCCACACTGAAGTGCCTTGCTATGTAACAGCAGCCCATAGGAAAATGTTTGGGATGAGACAGAAACCTCAGATCAGGCCATCAATGGCCATAGTTAAAAACTTAAAAAAAAAAAAAAAAAGCAAAATCTCACTTTCACTTCCAAAAAAATTCCACCTACAATGACCAAAAGATGTGACTATTTTTTTTTTATTATTTTGATGTGGCACTCAGTGCCAATTATATAGGAAGCTGTTACTTCCAGTTTGGATTATTGCTAAACACAGCACAGTATGGGAATGCAAATAGTACAGCCAGAGCTAATTGGTTCAGGATGTGCTAATTCAGCATCCATTTGAGTGCAGCCCTGAGGCAGCTCCAGGCTGAGGGATAAAGGGATAATAGGTTTTTTGCTTCTTCTGGGAGGTGTTGACCAAGCTGTGAGACAACAAAACAAAAAAATTTTTTCCTGTGGGAAAGGGACAGATTGGCTGAGTTTTCCATGGCTTTTTGGCCTTCCTCTGCAGCGTCAAGCGTGACCACTGGTCAGGGCTCCTAGCGTTCTCCTTGGCCAGGTTGCTGCCTGCTGCACATGCCCCACAAAGGTGACCCTCATGTCCCACATCTGGGGAAAGGCAACTTTCTAGGCTCCAAGGGTGGCCCCCACGGGTTGCTTCTTGTCCTGCCTGTGTGTCACTGAGCAAAGTACCTTGCCAGGGCTTCTCTGGGCCTTTCCAACTCTCTTGCTGCCTGCTGCACTTGTGCTTCCTGGCTCTCTCTGGGCCATGGCAAACCTAGAGCGAAAGTGCTCTGCTCTTCCCCTGGCTCCATTTCTCCAGGGGTTCTTGCTTGTGCAAAACAGCCTGTGCTTGGAAGAGCTCCAGGCTTGCAGCCCCATGAGAAGCTGCCACTTTTCAGCACTCCATGTGGGCATTACAAGGACCAGGCAGGCACAGGGGTGCTTTTCATGCATCACTACTCAAGGACCACAGCAGAGAAAGTTTTGGAAGGCAGAAAGTGTGGTTCATAAGTGTGTTATCAAGGTGTGTCATAATTTGGAAAATGCCAAGCATCACTCCTTTTCTGTGTGAGATAACCAATCCTTATTCTCGCTTTCCAGGAAACAGAGACTGCTCAACCTGTATTCATAAACCCAAATTGTTTCAACTTTTACATCCAAAGTCATAAATACATAACTTCAGTTATTGTTCTTCCTCAAAGGCTAAAAATCAAAATAATTTAAAAACAGAAAAAAGAAAAAAGGTAGGAATGTTTGGGGGTTGGATTTTTTTGAATGTCAAAATACAAATTCATACATAAAAAATGCATTACCAAACAGAAAAAATCACATTCTTTCAACTTTTGAGGTTTTTTTCCTCGAAGGAGCCTTCTTTGTGCATCAGTCATTTATCTGCTTTCCTGTTTCTTGTAAAGATAATACTTTTTTGATAATTTTCATTGTTTTTTCAATAACAATTTCATATTTTCAAGACTGTTGTATTATCTGTGGCTTGACCCAGTGTCTGCCTCTGCTTTGAGGAGACTGGGTTCACCTGGCACCACTTCTTTTGGCTCCAGGCAGTTCCATTGTTTGGGTTATTCTATATGGCAGGCTCCAGGAAGTATGTGTGGTTAAAAGAAATATGTCCTATGAAGGAATGGTGTTTACAGACCATCATATTCACTCTCTCCAGAGAGAGCCTGGGTGAAGGACACTCACCACGAAGATAAACAGCCCATAATTCAGAATATTCCAAGAAATTCTATGGGCAAACTTGCCTGGAGAGGTGGAGTTCACAGCAACTGTGTTGGATACAAACTATGCCAATAACTGTTTGCCACGAGTGACACATGAGTGAGACAGAAATCTGTTCTCCCCATGCAGTCCCACCAGCAAACTGCTCTCCACAAGATGTAGGGGATTTGCAATGTTCTGTAGCTCTCTTGACTTTCCTTTGCTAGATTTCAAGTGATGGTTTTTCAAGCTAAACTGAGGATTCCATTAACGTGCTCCTGCCTACACCTGCACATTGTGATAATGCTTGGGAACATCTGCTCCGCAAAAGAGTCAGAAACATAAATTAAAATTCTGTTAATTATATCCTTTCTACTGGAAGCAGCTTTTTAGCCATTCCCACACGTGCTGACAACAGGGTACCCTCTGCACTTCCCCTTCTCATGAAGCTGCAGAGAGCAGTGAGATTGCCTCAGCCTCCTTCTCTCCAAACTAGATTCCCTATTCCTCAGCTGCTCTCAGAGGACATGCTTCCAAATCTTTCACCATTTTGTTGTCCCCCTCTGGACACATTAAAGGACCTTCACATCCTTGTTAAATTTTGGAACACACAATACTCAAGATGACCTTGCACCAGTGCTAAATACAGCAGGACAACCACCCCTTTTGACCAGCAGCTTGTGGTGTATTTAATGCATCCCGAGATGGTTTTGCCACTGCTGACTTGTACTGAGCCTGCTGTCAGCCTGCAGCCCCAGACCCCTTCCTGTGGGGCTGTACTTCAGCCATGCTACTCCCAATTCATACTTGTGAAAAGTATTTCTTCCATCCCAGCATTGGTTCTTGTTCAATTTCATGCCATTGATAACTGCTCAGTGCTCCAGATCCCTCTGCAAGGCCTCTTGTCCCTTAAGAGAGTCAGCAGCACATTCCAGTTTAGCATCATCAGCAAACTTCCAACTCCTATCTCCAGATCTTTGATAAATATATTGAACAGAACTGACCCTAGAAGTGAGCCCTAGGGAACAGTGCTGATGACTGGCCTCCAGCTAGATTCCCTACAACCTTTTGAGCCCTGCTCTTCACTCAGTTCTTCAACCACTGAACCTGCTCACTTCACAGTAGGACAGCTTGTCTGGAAGAATGTTGTGAGGGACAGAATCAAAACCCTTAATAAACGGAAATCCAGAGAAGCATTTTCCACTGCCTTCCCCTCATCCAAAAGGTGGACAACTTTATGCTAGAAGAATATTAAATAAATTATATGGGACTTCCCTTTGTGAACCCATGTTATCTGTGCCTGATGATTGCCTTGTCCTCTAAAGGCCTATCAGTAGCACCCAGTATGATGTTCTCTTTCCCAGGCACTGACACTGGGCTAACAGGTCTGTAGTTTCCCTCATACCCTTGTCAACTGGAAGAACACTGTCCTTCCAGTCAACAGGGATGTCTACTGTGTAAAACCACCTGATTCCATCACCATAATTGCTGAACTAGCATAATTGGCCAACTGCACTACAAAAAGAGTGCTGGAGAATGCCTACAAGTTCTTGTTCATTGGTTGTAATGGCAATATACTTGTAATGGCAATATACTTGTAATACAGCCTTCTGTGAAGAACATCCGGACTGCATCATCTACTCTTTTAGAAAGCTGAAAGCCTAAACTTTCTGTGAGCTTACACAAGGATGGAGTCAAGGACAGTGGGCAATATACTCAGAGAGTCCATTTTTTTATTTTGCTGACAATGAAAGATTAGTCTCACCCTTTGCACAGCATCAGATAACAGAAATAAAGTATTGCACTTCAGATCAAACTTTCAGCCACATTTTTCTGGCAAGTATGCCAGGAATGCAGACATCCCAATAAACAATTAAAGATTGACATCTCAATGCTCAGTAGCAGGGGCATCAATGTCTCTGTAATCTGCAGCCAGGCTAGAAGGAGCATCATGACAGAGTCTATCAAATATCTTTGGTTCCAGGTCCAGTATGACAATTATCTGGGCTCCTAATTTGTCCATTGTTTATTGCATTTTTAATGCCTCCTGTGAAATTTCTTAATGAAAAACTGTAAAACTCTAAGAAGGAAAATTAGTGTCTGTAATTTATGCAGTTCTCGGAAGAGCACCGGCCAGTTCACTCTATAGCTCCTAGTATTTTGTTTCAAGTTATCTGCAGTAGCTGCAGGGCTCAGCTGCCACTCATTGAAGTTTAAGCTTATCCTTTTCTGTCAAAAGTCTTTCCTTGTCTATCTGCCCTATGGCGGGCCTCTGCTCCAAGCTCTCTCATACCACTTTGTTTTTCCAGTTACTCCATCCTGCTGCTCCCATTTTTTGAACTCACACACATATTAAAAATATTTCCTCTTTGGTACTAAAATGCTTCATCCTTTTTCAGATGGCAGTTGAGTACACCTCACCCCTCATTCTTAATGGCATATTATATTCAGTTGAATGTCATGCATATAGGCACAATAGAAGGATAACATATATAATTGCCACATTATAAAAACACTGGTTATTATTGCTGTGGTTATTTACTCTTCATTTCACATGCAATGGTTGTAACACCATGCTTGGAAGTTTCCATCACTTCTCTAATCATTATGTTAAGTTTTTTCAGTCTTACTCATCTTCTCCTGTTCCTATACCTCAAAACCTTTGTTTCAGTCTAACATTAAAAATGGTTGATATCTGCTCATGAAACTAATTTCTATTTTGATGATCCTTTGTGGCAAATCCTGACAAGGTTAACAGAGAGTGAAATGTCCTGTACCACTGTATAAACCCTTAAAATGAATTTATTACAGAAAGCTTTTCATTTGAACACCTGCTACCCTGGTAGGGGTCTTCCTAAGTTAAACATAGCCTCTCCAAGAAAGATGTTTTTCCAGATGGTGTGAGCTCATTTTTGTTCTGCATTTAGCTTTAGTGTTGTTTCCACAGGATATAAAGATGGACTGAAGTTATAAAGCAAGTGGAAGGCTAAATTACCAGGAAGATGGAAAAGAGCTTTTCATGAGATCTATAAATCTTCTTGATATATTCTAAAATTACAGATAGGTGCCCTGGCCAGATTTCATGCTAGCAGTCAAGAAACTAAGCACTATTTTTACATTTTTAAATTGTCTTAAAATGGGTTTACATTTCAGTTGGAATCTGGATGACTCATAGCAATCAGGAGGCACAAAAGACCTTGAGCCAGGTATTTGTGCAGTGCAAAACAGTGTCAGTCCACAGCATCCAGTGGAGCTACTCTGGCTGGCACAGAGCAAGTTGCTGACTCTTCCATGCTACTTTCTGTCAGTGAAATCCAGGAAAGCAATCCTTCTGGAGCTGGGCAGCTGCAAGGGCCATATCGGAGAGCTCCATGGTTCAGCCTGGCTCAGTCTTGTCTCCATTTCCCCTGACCTCAGCAGCAGAGTGACGGTCAACTGCCTCTGAAACAAAATGTGAATCCTGTCAACTTTGCTGGTCTGCCCATGCAAGTACCCCAGGGGTACAGGAGTACAGGAAACATGTGACATGATATGGGGGACCTGACTTCATAGTTCTGAGCACTGACATTGGCTCCTCTCTGGCATGATGAAGGCAGGATATTTTCACGTAAGCGATGAACGAGCACGCCCTTGAATTCACTGTCATTTCCGTGTCACCCTGCACGGCGCAGCCCACGCCAGCACTGTCTGCTGTTGCATAAACACACACCGTCAGAGACCTGGAAGCCACACACTGGAACAGCACACAGGCAGCACTCCTGTTCTTGTAATTAATGAAGTCCTGGCAGGAGGCTGCTGGGATGGCAGCAGCCCCCAAGGAGCACATGCCAGACTGCTCAGGGGTGGCACTCGCTGAGATTAAAGACTTGGCTCGCTCCAGCAAAAAAGAAAGAGGAAGCAGCCTTCTGCCAGTAAGTGCATTTCATAAGGCTCAGTGTTGGTGCTCAGCACAAATTGGATTTTCTTTACCCAGCTCAGCGCTTGTCAGCATTGCTCACGGGCTCTGTGATGTTCCCTGGGTGTCCTGTTTGGTGCACAGAGCCCATGGGTCAAACCTCAGTGCACCTGGAGCACCAGGAAAGGTCATCCTGAACAGATAAGGTTTGGCCTCCCAAGCTGTAATGCATGTAAAGGCATGTGTGCAACTCCAAGAGGTCCCTGTTGCTTGAGGTTTCCATACAGTATACCATACAGCATCCTCAGCTAATGATCTGGATAGCCAGTTCCACTTGGATGAAACTCCTGGAGAGGACTCAAATTTAGCCCACAATGTGTTTTGCAAAGATTCCAAGAGAAGATGTGAACACAACTGGGCAAAACTGAGATAATCTACTTAAAAATCAGGAGTGTAATGCTATGCTGACTGCAGGACATTATGACACTAAGTTCCTCATCTACTCAAGGTAAATGAACTCAAAACAAGACCCAAACCCTCACTGGAGGACTGCAAATGGGCATTTTCAAAGTCAAGCCCAAAGGTTAACCCAAGGCTGTCAGGGTAACTCCTTATCAAGCTTTACCTTCCCAGGCAATGAATGTCCATTTTTTTTGCCATTGGGGCACCCAACATCCCAGTCTGAACTGGAGGTCTGAAATGGTCAGCACCAGACTGCATGGGGTGAGAAGGAAAATGTCCCACTATGATGCTTTGCCTTTGTGAAAGCTGCTGGAACACAGACAAGGTACAGTAGATTTCGTGGAATGTTTTGTTCAAATGAGAATTTCTCTGGCATAAACTCAGTGAGTCTTGCTCCTAACCCTTACTTCTTCAGAGCCAGCACGGCTTTGGCCTGCTTTATGCCCCAATTTCTAACATCTAAGTTCTGCTTGATATTCATTACCCTTAATAATCTTCATTTTTACAGCACTGGAGATTCCTTACTGCTCATTTTAAAGTCACGGTAAACATTAAGAAGCCTTGCTATTTGTGGCTTGAATGGATTTATAGTGTTAGAAGTTATGGTTAACCTCTTACTTTCTGACCTTCTTTTCTTGTATTTTGAATTTAGGAAGAAGCTTTGGACAGCAGTGAATCCTATGTGAGAAATAGATCAAAGAGATCAAAGAGAAAGAGAGCAAAGTGGCACTAGGTAATGAACATATATAACCAAGTAGAAATGGTTTTTTATTGAAAATAACCTGTAGCCCAATAACACTTTGGTCTGTCTTTTGGAGATAACATATGCAAGCAAACGGGCATTTAGGTCAAAGACTTAGTGACTCATTTCATATCTCTGTAATGAAAATAAACAAAATATTTCTGTTTATCAGGAATTCTTAAGCTCAGTGTCTGTAAAACAACAACAACAATAACAACAACAAAAACCCCAAAGTCATAGATTCAGGTTTCTAAACTTTGGTGGTTGTTGTTGCAAGTATTATTGCCTTATACTACAAATTTTAACAAAACTTGCTATGAATTTTCCTTTAGATAGAAATACCATGAAGTGATTATTTTCCTAGATTTTTTTTAAATCCTCCTTTATCACATAACTGATTTCTTGAGGTATTATTATTGCTGTCAACTGATCTGAAATTTAGACCTGCTAGTCTGTAGCCATGCTTTTCATTTACTTAAATATGGATCAAATATTCCTACAGCTGATGATAAAATGGGACTTCTATTACTTTGATGAGAAAACAAATGTTTTCTCTTCTACCAAAATCTAAGGAAGCAAATAACATGTATTTCCTAATCTCTGCAGTGTATTGTCTTTAAGTGAGAGGGGAAAAATACTTCAAAAATAAAATACTTTGTTCAAACCACCTTATGAAATTAAACCTCATCAGTGTGCAGGTATGGGTCTTAATTTACAGGAAACAATCTTTTTAGAAAATTGTTAAATGAAACCAACTCAACTTTTCGCAATTCAGTTTCTTAAGTTCACATCTAAGCACTTTCAAGATATTTTCAAAGACTAATTAAATGCTCAACCCCTGAAAAAAAACCCCAAAAAATTAATGCTTCAATTGCCAGAAAATTCCCTTAAAACATAACTTCTGACATTCAAGCTATGATAACATCAATCAAAGGAAATAAAGTGCTTTCTACAGACAAATCAGAGAGATCCAGCTTCAATGCTATAATATTCTATACATGAAAGTTACTTTAATGTTTTAGGCCCTTTAAACTTCATTTTTATTATTCTTCAGAAATGTATGCAGATAACACTGAGAAAAAAAATCTGCAAGTTCTAATTGCAGATATAAATAATTACAAAATCATATTAAAGTATACACTTACTAAACTTATTCATAGACTCAGAGGATTATTTAGCCTGGAGAAAACCTTCCAATTATTGCATCCAGCCATTAGCATACCACTGTCAGAGGTTCTGTCTACTATAATATACGTTGAAAATGAAATTGTCAATTTTTTCTTGCATCTTATAAACCTTTATTTCACACTACAATATCATATATTTTAACTTACAAGATGCTGAAAAGAGCTGCAAAGCTAAAAAAATTGAGAAAGGTCAGATTAGAGCTGCCTTAAAACAAAGAAACTCTACTTGGAGTTCATATTCTGCACTCTGAGCATTGCCTCACTGAAGTGAAGACTGTAGGATAAAGCAAAGAAAGGGGAAGCTGAAGCTAAGGAAATGAAGAGCAAAAAAAGAAAGAGAAGAAAATGTAGGGGCTCCTAGAAGCAACAGCTTATGCACTGCAGATTCCAGTTTATATCTCCTTGAAATGTTCAATTCCAAAAAAAGGTACATGCCAGTGTTGTTAGAGAGTTAGCAAGCAATGTATTGATTCCCAAATATAAGTACTGTCTCTGTCACACTGAAACTTACTGCTGGTTAAAGGTGATGGAAGGTTTATCTACCTAAATAATGATCCCCATTCTTTCCACTGCAGCTAGGCTATGTGCTGAAACCTCATGAAAGCATTGGCAAGGTGCCCATTGATTTTAAAGAGATTTGGATCTGGTCCTGAAGTGCTAAAGAGAAAAAAGCTATTCCTCCTCTCCTTTCCCAGTTCTAAAGTAAATTGTGAATGTGACTGCATGGTCATGCTGGAACACAGATCTTGTGGTAACAGAATAACAAATAACAGGCATCTTTATGCCTCAGTGCTTTTGGTGTGTGTATCATACTCTAACAAACACAAACACAGACACACACAGCGCAGTTCTTACTCATTTAAATGGCTTAATTATTCCTATGTCTCTCATTGCTGACTCATGGTCTTCCTGCATTAGGGTAAGGGTAGATTTAGATTAGAAAAAATTTTTTACTGTGAGGGTGGTGGGACACTGGAACCTGTTGTCAGAGAACCTGTGGATACCCCATCACTGTTCAAGGCCAGGTTGGATGGCACTTTGAGCAACCTGGTCTAATGGAAGGTGTCCCTGCCCAAGGTAGGGGGCTTGGAATGACATGATCTTTAATGTCCCCTCCAACCTAAAACCATTCTATGATTCTATGATTGCTTGGCATCAGCATCCCACTGCATCTCTCCCTGATAGTTTCATCTCCTGAGGGTGGCCTGTGGGGTGAAGACAGTCTGTGGCAGCCCTGTTTAGCAACATCCCACTGACAACATGGCAGAAATAGTCTTTACCACAGATGGATCTGTGTTGCTGTTTGCAATTTGTCTGAAACAAATGACTTCATGGAGGTAAAACTCTTGAACCTCTTTTCCATCCCCTGGTCAGTGCAGGTCACAGACTGGGTTACACGCACACTGCACAGAGACAAAGGAAAATTTTGTCTGGGTGCTCAGAACCCTTTTTAATCTCACCCACACTGAAATAACTTGTCCCTGTCCGACAGCAAAGCAGGGGCTGGACAGGCTTCCTGAATTGTGCTCCCAATGTCTCCTGGCTCGGGAAGTGACAACATCTTGAACTAATTTTTTTAAATGGGGGTTGATTTTAAGCAACATATTTTCCAAACTGTTTTTTAAAGTGTAAGTCTAATTATTTTTTTTTCTTCTTTTCTCCTTTTCTTTTTTTTAACCACTTGGCAGAGGCAGGAATTCCATGCAGGACCTTGCATGAGGGACATTCAGGGCAGCCAAAGACATCAGCAGCTTCTGCCAGCCACCTCCAGAAGGCAGGAGCATCTTTAAAGGCTGGATGTAGGCTCCTCCACCAGAGAGCCCTCAGCCACAGACAGGATCAGTAACCACAACCCAATCTGCTGCTCTTTCCCAGCAGACAGTTGTCCTTTTCCACATGGCCAGGTACAGCACTTCTTGGACAGACTGGGGGGTTTTCATCACCACCAGTGTGTAGATGGAAGCAAAGTTGCATCCCAATTAAGGGCCATCACATATTGGGGCTTTAGTATAAAAGTCTCATGTTTGCCACCCTGCACATGCAGGGAGAGATTTTCACTCTATTTTCTTCTCCTGGATGTCAAAAGTCATTTGAAGTGATGTGAAATGGGCAGCCAAAGTTTCATCTGCCCCCCACTGCCTTCTCACCTTTGAGCCTCCACTTGTGGAGCTTCCTTGGCACACCACGAGTCTGCACAACAGGGAAGGGGACTTGGCCAGTCTCAGCTACTTCAGGCTTGTTGGCTCACCTTGCATGGAAAGTGCCAAATATCATCTGCTGAGGCTGTTTCACCAGCCCCAAACATCCAAATGTCAAGAAAAATGCTCCCAAATATAATATGAGAGGGTTAAAGCCCCTAAAATAACAGTGTATTAGATTGTCAGTGGATGTGCAATTGTTTCTTCGCAACTCATGGTCAGACACTCCTGCATGCCAAAGAAGAAAAGTTTCCCAAAGGGATTTTCCTTTCCTTAGGCTTCCCTAGGGAAGTGTGGTGTTGAAGATGCTGCAGGACACCCCATGATCCCCACCAGTGGGACAAGATGAGGTCCCATGCCATGTGCAGGGCTATCACCTATTGCAGCACTTGGGAGGGTGAGCCCAGATTCTTCACAGAGGTTCAAGTTCTTCTCACTTTGTGAAGTTTTCCACCTCCTTCACAGACAGGGTTCTCTGGCTCTAGGCTGGTTTCCATGAGGCTGGATGGGAAAGCTTCACAGCAGCAGGACATTTTATTGCTGCCTTTTGTATTTTGCCCAGACAGCATTCCTCTGACCATGTGCCCAGTGTCGATGAATGTAGATTTTTCTTTGGTGCTTTGGGTGCTTTTATCTTCCTGAAAATCCAGCCCCAGAGAGCATGACTGGCAGGTATCTGATATTTAAGCTAATATTTAAGCCAGGACTCACTGCCAAGGACGGATCTCTACCCAGAGAGGTCTGGATCTTGCCTTGCAGCAGAAGAGCATTTGCCATGTGGCTCCCTCAAGCAACATGATCAACTGGGAGTGGGTCCTGACATCTAGCCTAATCTCTCTGGCTGTGTTCCTGAAGCAGGGAGGAGCTTTCAATCTAGATTTGATGTTTTATCCAAGGACAGGAAAATCATAAGAGGTATTGGCCAGAGAGTGTCTTGACTACAGCCAGCATTCTAGCTCCAGTAAGTTACAGCCCCTTTTCCACATTAGTCTTGTGTCTGTCTCATGCCTTAACCTCTTACATTAGGCAAAACCAGGCTGTAGATAGTTTTAGCATCTCCACCTCTCCAACAGCTAAACTAGAAAATAGTTGTTTTAAGCAACATAAATTTAGTTTCAGGCTGTAAATTACATATTTTTTCCTTGTGTAGGTTGCTTTACACTGACAGTTTTTGTCCAGGTCTGTACAAAAGCATTAGTCTGTAAAGGTCTGGCTTTCTAGGATTGGGTAAATTAGGAAACTGGGGAAAATCATGGGAAGGAAAGTTTACCATAAACATCCTTTCATTGCAGCTGAGTACCAAGCTCAGTTTTCCTACAGTAAAATGTTAACTATGATAACAAAACAATAAACCTTAAATTGAGCTAAGAATTGTATTTAATATTCAGAGATTATGCATAATAATCAAATGATAGTATACCAAAACTTTGCTCTGAGGAACTCTTGTGCTATTGCACCCGAACCCTTGGTTTAAACTTCAGAACAAAGTGGGCAAAAGGAGCCAAACTAGCAATTTTGTATTAAGAAAGAGGAGGGAAGTTTTTCACAGGGGCCAAGTAGCCGCTAGCTCAGCAGCAGGTGTCAGGGAGGGCTCAGGCTTTGCTCCTCAAGTGTTTCTTATGAAAGAAGCAGGATCAGGAGTTTGTTTCAGTGCCTTAGCTAGTCATTTCACAGTAGAGGTTTTCAAAAATTATTGAACTACATTAGAGCATCTATTACCAAGACTGCCCCTGAATTTGATCTAAATCCCCAGAAATCTATTTGGAAACCATCTCATTGTTACAGGAGCAGAGAGGAGCACAGTCTTAAACTTGCAATTTTGCCATTAAAGGATTCAGATGCCTGGCATGGGTTCTGGTAGCCTCCAGTGCTGCAAGAAGTATTTAACAATTTAATACACTTTTCAACACTATGAAGTTGTAGTGATTAGCAAATGCAGAAGTTTTGGTAGGAGTTGATACAACTTCTTCACCAAGTTCTGACCCTGCCACCCAAAGCACACTCAACCCTGCTCTACTCCGATACAAAATGCTGTGTAAATACAAAGTGCTGATCAAGAGGTGAGGGTTGCACTGCCTGGGCTGTGGATGGGGAGGACATCTCCCAAAAGCAATAAACCCCTCTGCTGGCTGTCTTCCCTGCTCCCAGCAGCAGCATCTGGCTTCTCCAGAGTTCTGTCCCGATTCCCTTTATGCTTTGGGATTTTGCCTGTGGAAAATTTATCTGTGTTGATGCAAAAAGAAAAGAATTGGAAATCTGGCTGATTATCATGTGATACCAGTTCCTACAAGACAGGTGAGCACCAAACATATCTTAATTTCAGGTAGCGTTTTGACTTCAAGGCACATTGCAGGTGGCTGAATGAGATGGAGCTAAGAATGTCATGCTCCATGGTAAGATGCAGTACTATATTTTAAGGACTTGGAAATATTGGGATCAGGACAAGCAAAGAGGTGAAATTCAGCCTGCAGATACCTAGAGGTACCAGTAAGAGAAAGTTTACCCTGAGCTCATCACAGTTGTCTACTACAGAGATGTTACTAGTGGGAGTTAGGGGGCTGCAAGAGGCTTGGGGCAGACCCAAGGAAGGACTTTGGCCTTGCAAAGGATGACCCAATGCCCCTGTAAGATCTACAGCCTGAAAGGGTGGACCATGCATACAGCAGCAGAGGTGGCTGTTCATTCTTGTCAGCAGATTTTGTGAGCTTTTGTTTGCCAGAGCCCTGAAATGGAATACTTAGCACATGTCACTACTGCCTCTCAGACACAATACTCAGAAGCTTTTATCCAATTCTTAGTTTCCCCTTTGTTTGCATATCCTGCATGGGAATAGAAGGTGATTATAAAGGCAAAAGTGTTTACATAATGTTTTATCTTCCAAGGCCCAAAGTAAATTCACTTGAAAGATTCCAGTTAACTTCAACAGGCTTTGGACCAGTGTCTCAAGGAAAAGATGCAAACTTTGATTTGCAATCTCCTGCACAACCCAGTTGATTTAGTTTGGAAAGCTGACTTGTAATTTAGCACTTAAAACATTTTAACCACTGTTTCTGAGGAATTTTAAACCTAAGCAGTATAAAAAATCATTACTCATGGACTCTTTCATAGAGTCAAGTTTATAATTTGCATTTAAATTATTCTTTTACCAAGCAGTGTCTTCCTTTCTAGGTGGGACTTTAAATTCAGAAAACTGATAATTTATGTTTCCATATCTAGTAGAGGACAAGAAAGACTCCACTGATGTTCATAAAGTCTAGCCTTATGTTAGATTTGAAGACTGTGGCAGATTTGTTTATACTGTAGTTTGGGAGAAGATTGCCTGTCTTTTCAAAATATTTTCAGCCTTAAACTGTTCATCACCAGACTTAAAAAAAGATGTATCTCTTCCTATTTCACTACAATGACTTTTTTTTTCCTCCGTGAGACACCATGCAAAGTAAAAGTAAAGACAAAGCTGCTTTTGGAAAAAATGTTCAGAGAAAGAAAGGTAGTACATTTTTGAGGGTTTTAAAAAATTGCACTAATTTAAACTTATTATAGTATCATTGTTACAGACACAGTGAATGTTTTCTAACAAGAATGAACTGGAAGAGGATTACCTTCCAGAATATCCAACAGTTTTCAGCTGCTCAGTACTAACTATTGTCAGCTTGCTGCTCACTTAAGGATTTGAACTAAATCCTTTCAGAACACAACTTATTTCTCATTGCATGTTGCAAAAAATTCATCCTTGAGAGAACTTTACAGACTATTTTCTATAACCGAATATCTGAACAAGATTTCTATTCTAAGCCTTTCTTCTGAAGCCATTTCTCTTCTTTCACCTTATCTCTCTGAAGGGTGTGAGAAAGTTTTTTTTCAGTCTTTGGACGTCTACCCTACCTGGGTGTCTTACATGAAAGTCATTTTCCCATGGGATAGCTGAGGCTGGAAGTGACCAGTGGTGGCCCCCAAGTCAAGCTTTGCTCAGATCAGGGCTAACTCCAAATTGAATTCCAGTTGTTCAGGGCCATGTCTAGCTGTGTCCTGAGCTTCTTCAAAGAATATACCTCCAGCGATGAAGCTTTCCCTCTCTCAGAGCTGCATCACTCACCCAGGGGATCTTTTCCCCCCCTTATGCCCAACCAGCATCTGCCTTGCTGCAAATCTCAGCTGTTGCTTTCTGACCTTTCCCTGAGCACCCCGGAGATCTGGCTGAATCTGATCTATAACCAGACTTCAGGGAGGGAAGGATAGCATCCTTCTTTGCCTGCTGTGTTTGGTCAGAGATGCCAATTGCCCGCACAGGTAGCTGTCTATCTCAGACAGTCAAAGAGACTACAGTTCTGGTATGCACTAAAAGCTCCTAGGGCTCAAAATCCTGGGAAACACCTTCCTCTTCCTGACTCCAAGGGTATTTGGGTGTCAAAATGTTGGTCTCTGCCACCCTTGCTGTCTCACCTACAGATGTTTACAAAGTCTGGGCTATTGACTCCTAAACCTTAGTCCCCTTCTAAGTGTCCCTCAAGTGTGTTTAAAGAGGTAGTAGAAAGAATGGAGAATATGGCAAATTAATTACCAAAAAACCTGAAGGTTTGAAGACTTTTTTTGTATTTTCATTAGTATTTTACAAAATTTGCTATTTCCCCTTTGAAACAAAGCTTTCTAACAATCAAGCGAATTTGGGAATGAAGTGTTGATCTATTACAGAAGGGAACCTTATTTTGTCACATAAAAGAATGAAGAGGCATCTGCAATAGGTGAAGTCCCCAGACACAGCGTGGTAAACCAGTAGACAGACTTTTTAAAGTGAGGAGCAATTTATGGTCTCATATTGGAGCATCTAAATGAATAATTCTATCCTGGAAACAACTTAAAACAGCACCAGCTATGTTTTTAGAAACATTGATAAAAAGTCAGGTCTTCTAAATTCAGATAACATTTTCAAAATATCAGAAAACTCAAATGCAGTCATCAGAGTTGATCATCTTCAGAAGACAGCAAAATAATTTCAATTTACTTGACTTGTTTTCACTGACTGAGCAACATCCTCTAGAACTGAAATGTCAACTTTCTGCAGCAAATAATCAAATTTTGGGTGCAGCGAGGAAGAAAAGTTTATGGTTTAGACTGGGGAAAGCCTTTTACTTCTATAGTGAGAGACACAGAAACATAACACCAAGGTTGATAGACAGGCATGAACTGCTCCACTTCTCAGTGTCTCTACAGATTTTCCTCAATCACCTCAGAGCATTGGCCAAATCAAAGCTGTAAAAGCTGCAGTTGGGTTTTTTTTAATATTCAGAATTGATGAATAACTTTAAAAAGAAAAAGAAAACAAAACTGGTATAAATCCTGGAGTATAGAAAACAGAGACTTGGAAAAGTGAGGCAAATTTTGGTTTTAAACTGCTTCTTCAAACATAACCTCAGTGGCTGATGTAAATTCACATTCTGAATTCATAACCAGTAATTTAATACGGAAATATTTTTCTCTAGCTGAAGTAAAGCAGTCACCCACCTCTGAACTAAGTAAAGCACCTGGGTGTAGAATTTGGGAGATAAAGAAGTCTCTTCAAATTTTTTTTTCACTTCCTCCAATGACCTAAGAGATTTCCATGTGCAAGTTGCCACACTGTATAATACAAGGGAACAAACTCTAGTCCTAACATTACTGGCCAGGGTAGATCAGTCATCCTCAGCCAGGCAAGAAACCAAGATCAACTTTAGTCTCATGCCTGTGAATTTTTGTCCCCATGTACAAAACAGACACATTTTCTAACGCACATTTCTAACATTTTCTTTTTAAACATTTCAGTGCAGCAACAATATTTGTGCAGCTTTTGAGCTATGGTTGCAGACAGCAATAAAAGAACTGCAATGAAGCCTTTAGACATTTATCATCCCAGATTCAGAAAGCCTGTACCAGATGGGAAGAATGATACAGGTCCTTGCAGGAAGTGCCTTTGGTGTCAGTGCCACCACTAATACACCTTTTTAAAATAAAAGGGAAATGCTGAGCACCCCTGACAATGTGCACTGTCTAATGACCCTGTGAAGGGTTGCTTTTCCCTCTCCTCTGGTTATCTATAACCTGGCCACAAAGGGCTGCAATGACATGCATGTCCCCAGGCTACTGGGCATGCCTTCAAGGACTGCACCTGTCAACAGGATTATAAGGAGATTTATGGACTGATAAAATACTGAATTAGATGTCCTTTTAATGGCCTACTTGGATGGAAAAATAGTTGCAGGTCAGCTGACAGCAAAAGTTAGGTGTAGCTGAATGTCTTTCCCTAAAATCCACTTCCTTCTGCGCTGAAGACAGAGCACTTACTGCAATATTATTGTTGCCCCAGAAGGAACCCTAGATTAGACTGCATCTGAAGGAATAATTGGACAAGAACTATAAAAACTTATTATTTACCAAAAGGCCTCCAACCCAAACCACGACAGAGACAAAGCATTTCACAAGACCAGTCTGAAAGGAAATTCTTGTGCGTCATTTAAAAGGCCATTTATTTTTAAAATATAGGACCCTCTAATGGAATAAGTGTTTCACCTCTATCATTCTTATATAATTTTTGGCATGTTAAAATATTGCCTTCCTTTATGAAGACTTATGATCATTCTTCAGAATTATGAGAGAGAAAATCCAACAGGACAGTCCAAGGAGATGGCTAATTATAGGGTATCTTTGTTTGTACTGAAAAGACTCTGCTAAGAAAGTTAAAGAATAAGAACTTTAAATATTGACCTTGCCATCAGCTTCTAAATGTATTTTTTTTGGCAGGAGCATTTTTGAATTCCTCTCAAATAACCTTTTGATAATATTTAAACTTTATTTTTACATACTCTTTGAAAACAAACCAGTTTGTTGAATCTTTTTGTTCAGCAAATT
Organism: Alaudala cheleensis; assembly: GCA_013398995.1. Lineage (NCBI taxonomy): Eukaryota > Metazoa > Chordata > Aves > Passeriformes > Alaudidae > Alaudala > Alaudala cheleensis. The sequence continues at coordinate 162,457 of VWYE01023322.1, forward strand.
TAGCAATCATATGAGGCCTTCTGTTTTAACAAAACCAATATTTTAACACTGAGACATCCAAAACTTCCTGCAAATTAATTATCACATAGTACAACCTCAGAGAACAGCAATTACAACACTGGCAAAATTACCTTAAAGGTTTTCCCAAAGTACTAGCTTGGTGTGCTCCAATCTTTTTCTCTCAAAGCTCTAGAAGAGTAGAGAGATGGGAGGCTGGGCTTGAAGAAGTACAAGAATCCCAGACTGCAGTACAGCAACAATATATCTTTTTTAATTTGACCCCAACTTTTCTTGTAAGACCATGCTTTGGTAAAGTTTTAAGCTTTTACAGTTAGAATTCTGGGCGATTGTAAAGAGAATTTAAGTTGAGAGTGTTGAATGTACAAGTGGTGAGCAGACAAAATGGAATTCATTTTTATACCTATTTTTTAAAATAACAATGTATTTGTCATTTTTAGAAAATTTCTTGTTTTGAGTTGTTGAATGAAGAGAGCATGACTGTAGGAACTGATGTACTTTTCCCTCATTTTTTAAGACATGATGGAAGTTCAAGGGCAGTGTAAACTCAGGCAGGGCAGGATGTGCTCAATGTCAGCTTTTGAGATGGTAAATTTTGAAGCAACTGAAAACAAAAACGAAAAATAAAAATCCTTTTGCATAAGCATTTCAAAAACATGGGGGTTTTGTGCTGTTTTTTTAAAAATAAATAATCTGTTCTAGAGACATTGGTTTTGTTCAGTCAATAATAAATCAAAGAAACATCAGCTAAAGTATTTCTGTATAGCCTGAAGTCAGATGCAACAGTTACTCTGTACCTTCAGGAAAGCCAGAAAGCCAAATGCCAGTGGATTTTTTCCCTGTCTCCACAAGAAAACTGTATCCTTTATCAGTGAACAGGAACGCAGTTCTGACCATGACTGTAAAACGAATGCCACAGGAAGAGCCAGAGACCAAGATAAATAATTACAACCCTGTTACAGGCTTTACAAACAAAACCCAAAAGGACAAAACTCCACAGAACTTTCAGCAGATGAGTGTTTTGGTTCCCAGCAGATGGACGTGATGTACCATGGAAAGGTGTTCTATACCCAGCTGTGACCTGAATCCTGTGCTGTCTTCCACCTCAGGAAAAGCATCAGGTGTAGATGAAGTGCATCACCGTGAATCAGTCCAAAGTAAACAGCTGAGAAACAAAACCAGCCCTCTGCACTAGAAACCTGTGATCACGAACAGCAATGATTTTATCTGATTGACATGAGTGTTAACTAGTCCTTTAATCATTGCTTTTCCAGGGGATATCACTGCCAGATGTTGCTTACTCAGACCAACTGACATGGAAAACTACTCGCAAGATTTTGCAAAGTGAAAACTTTAGCAGATAGTCTTTCCCCTGAAGAGCTTCGCTGAGTTCTTTAAGCATCTGCAAAATATCTCCTAAATGCCTTACTCTGTATTCCCAAAGGTGGTCTTACTTTAAGTGTCAGCTTCTTACAATCAATACTTACAGAGCAAGTGCCACAGACATGAAGATTTATTTGAAAACTTTCTTATCTGGACAATTCATTAACACTGTCCCTCAGTTCACATTAAGATGAGTACTTCAAAGTGAAGTCTGGAAGATGAATCCAAACTGGCTTTCTCATAAAAACCATGTCCTCTGTTCCAGACCTGTTGCTGACTTGCTGTGCCTATTGGTAAAGCTCGCTTCTACAGATACTGAATTATTTGGTAATATTATTCTCTAACTTCTCTCTTCCAAGAAGAAGACCATGAGCCATATATATATAAAAAATATTTTTGATTGTACATGGTGGTTGGTACTTAAATCTGGAGAAAAATGGCTCTCATAAATTATTTTGGTTATTTTGTTTTGCAGAGCAGGGAGCAGTACATTCTCTGCAGTATAGATAAGACTGTTTAGTAGGAGGTCCATAAACAGTTCTGTCTCACCCCCAAATGAACTCAAAATCAACAGGCAACTAGGTGTAGGTATACAACTGAAAGAATTCATGAGAACTACTGTAAAATATTCTAATTCTGCATAAATGTAGCCAGCACAACACTCAAATGTGCTTCCAATTAGTCCCATTACCATTTGCTCATGATTTTTTTTGAAAATGGCTCCAGAAGATAGATGCCTGTCCATTAGCCAAAAATTTAAATGTGGTAACATCTGTCTAAGGAGTTGAGGGCCATGCCCAGATAGAAAGCTGAAGCAGATCAGAGATTGAGCAATCTTGGAACCAAACAAGACAGAGATGTATAAGATGTGACTGTAATATGGCATCATACATGGAAGAACTCCCTTATTTTTGACTTTGTCAAATCCCCAGATACATCATATCATTTTAGAAACAGAACTGTTTTCTAAACTTAAGCACAGAGCACATGAATATTTAAGAGAATAAATGAGCGTCCAAACATGACACACAAAACCTTCCCATGGCATGGTTATGACAGCTGTCCTTTTTTAGGCTATGTTGACCACTCCAGATGTTCATCTTCAACATTGTGTCCCAAAGTACCTATGAGAACATCTGTTATCTTGGCTACAGACAGATGATAAACAGTATTGAGGTCCTGGACATAGACAGTAAAGTATAGACTGGTACAGCTTTAGTGCAGAGATCATGGGATGTAGTAATAGATCCCTTCTCTTGGTGGAGGCTGGTGGTATTTGATAGTGGGTAGGAAAAACTGACACAGGCAATGCTGGGAGCCAGTTTCCAGCCTTGGGTAAAGATCCTACTGCAACAGTCTCAAAACAGGGCAGGCAAAGCACATCCCTCTGCTGACTCATAGGTGTTAGTGGTGTCAAACTTAACTGGGATCATAGACTGGTTGCAGACATGTGGTGAATCATTCTTCCAGTTTTATTCTAGGCAAAAACTCCTCACTCCCCCAGTATTATTAAAGCATAAAACATTTTCAAAAACTGCTTCAAACCAACTTTAAGACAACAAAATATTTGCTCCCTGTGCCCCTTTCTTCCCAATTACTTAGACAAGCTTGCGTCTTTCTATCGTTCTGTTCACTGTGTCTCTACTTATTTCCATCCGTTACAGGGAAGGGCTTCACCTTCAGATTCCTGTTGAGAAGTGTAGCATATCCAAGCAAGGCATTAAAACTCTCCCTCAGAGGTCTATTTATTGATTTTTTAAATTCCATTTGCATTGGTTAGGAGAAGGCGATTATTTTAACTGAAATTGCGACAAAGGATTTATTGTCTGATAGTGTTACCGCTATCCAAATAACTAGCATGTTATCTGCTAGATGGTTTTATCTGCCAATATAAAAAGATGGGTTTGTAGTTCTTCCATTATCTTGAGCACAATTTTTTTAAAGTCTGGAGATTTTACCAGCAAAATTAAGAAAAATTATTTAGGCAGCTTTTGAGCTCAGCATGACTTTAGGAAAATAAAGGCAATTTGGGACCTCAGAGACCTGGCTGACTCAGACTCTTTTTTGGCTTCCCAAATCCACAGTGGCAGATTACGTGAATTATTGCTGGTTTAATAACCCATTTGTAAACCAGACTACTCTTTTCAAACATTTTTTTATTATTTTTTCCATAATAAAAGAAAAGAAAGAGAAAATAAGCCTTTCATACCTAAGGAGCTCCCCAAAGGAACTGCATTGCAGCAAGTTCAAAAAGCTACATGAAATAGAAGTGTGCCAGATGTGCCTGGAAGACTATGCACTTCTGATCATCACTTTTCCAGTTTTTGTTGGTCTGAAATTCAGACTAATGACAGTCAAATTTCAGGCTGATGAAACAATTGTCATCACGCCTTGATGTTTGGAGAATAAAGTCAACAGAAATTGTCATGTAATACATGAAAATGTTCTCAAGTTCCAAGCATTGAGTGAGGGCAGTCAAGGGATTATTACTGTTAGCAGCAATGTAAACTGGCATAAATGCCCAAGCAGACTTACTCACATCACCTCAAACTTCTTCTTGCAGAACCCTGAGAAATGAGGCTTCTTTCCATTAACAGTTTTAAATACACCAAACTCGGTGCTGACACTACAGTCAACATATTTTTCTGGTTTCACTGTTCTGAAAGAACTGGGGGAAAAATAGGCCACCACATTAAGGTTTAGGAGACAGAGTGCATTATGAAGCTGAAAGACAGACTTATCAGCCTGATTCTGCTAATCATCATAGAGATGGAAAATTTCAACACTCAAATGTAGAAGGTGCTATTCATTAAGGAAACTGTTATTTAGACAAAAAAATATTTGCTTGATTTTGCTAGTGCAAGAAGTGAATGGGTTTTTTCCATCATTATCAACTTCTTTAAATTGAAAATTAAGTACTGCTTCAAACAGGCTTCTGAATTTCTATAGAATAAGGCTTACTGAACATCCAAATGTTAACCACCACACTGACTGATATTTGACCTCCTTCTCTTCATGGTTTCACACTTGATATTTCCCGTCTTGTGTACCATCTGGTTGCAATGAAAGCATTCCAGGGACTTGCACATCTTCTCAGTCCAGTAATCTTATTTAAAAACCTGCTTATGCAGCTCTGTAAATCTGTTAGATCTTCAGTATCTTGACCACTTCAGCAATACCTTCCCCTGCAGGATGTAATTTGCTGATTTTGCTAACACTAAAACTAATACCACTCAGGAAATCTCTTTCATCTCAATTGCAGCAGCCTGCTCTGGTGTAATGGGTGAGGAAGACCACGAGGCTGTATAATTCTGTGATTAACCTCAATCCTTCCATGTTGCTGTATCTTTGTGCAACTTTGGATAACACTCAGATTGGAGTCTGTCTTTTCAGGACTTCTTATAGTTATTATGGAGGTCAAACTTCAAAGATACTCCTTGTAAAACCTTGATGAGTAAATATTCATACTAAATTTTGAACAAAGGCACAATTCCAGTCCTCAGAAAAACATCTCATGTAAAACCATCAAAAAAATAGAATAAAAGAATAGTAGGTATATCAATAACCAAAAGTTATTGATGTTGATTTCGCATCAACTCCCCCCAGTTTTTTGACAGTTTTTTGTCCCAAGTCATTATCAAAAGCTGTTTCATAAAAAGAACTTGCACTGTGTTGTGGCATACTGCCACCACCCCAAGCTGAGGGGCTGGGAGGTGCAGTTCCTGCTCCTGTGGTAATTGGAGCCTGACTGTAAACCACGCCCTATATGTACCCTATAAAACCTGCTGTCTCACCATTGTTACCGGTTCTTGCCCTGCGTGGCATCTGGGGGCTACCCTTCAATAAATAGACTCTCAGATTCTTCTGGACAAGAACCCGTCTCGTTTCTCATTTCCCCCTGACCGAAGGGGGTGCCGGCGGCTGATACTCAGAGCCCCAAAAATCCCTGCGCTTTGTGGCTGGGCCCCACGCAGCGGGCAGCTACACTGTGTTGCATCATTGTGCACATTTGCTCTTTTGGGACACTGTTTCACTACATGTCACATACCATTTTTCACATAAACATGGCCCAAAAGATGCTTTTCCGGAGGTTATGAAAATGCCCCCCTCTTGGCCCTTTCACAACATGAGAGAGCCCCGTCTAACAAAATCTTTGGGGACAGTAGCTCACAAAGAGTTGCTGAGAGCAGCTCTAGCTTTGATTACCTGGGTCAGTGGACCACAGGATCTTGGTCCTGAACTTTTTTCCCTGTAACACCCAAAGTCTTGCAATTTTTATGAGAAACCTGAATGGTTTCTGAAAGGAACCTGAAAGTTTCTGAAATGGTACCTGAAAGGAGCTCAGGCATACTGAACATACCCTAAGTGGTGGTAATGCTTGATGGCATCCCCTAAAGTTGTTTAAGAAGCATATTTCTGTGCAGTTCAGTGCCCTTTTTTGCATATATATCTCAATTTGAATGTACTCTGCAATGTAAACCAATCCAAAATAAATTCAGCCCTCTTTTTCACTGTTTCTCTCTATCTTAAGGTGAAATACTGCAAACTAAGACTTGTGTGATTAATGCTGTCCTGGTGATGTTGCAATGGTGAGCAGTGACTAAACCAGACAATAAAACTTTTTATTGCCAAGCATTAAACCATGCTTTCTGTCAATTGTTCTCAAGTGCCATCATACAGCCCCATCTCCCCAGAGTACAACTGCCTAGAATTTCCAGGCAGCCATGAAAAAGAACTGTGAAGCTGTAGTTTCTTTGAAGTGGCATGAGCTCATTTTTAAAATAGCTTTGAGCCATCATCCATATTTCCAAATGTTGTTTTACTAGGTCAGTGATTTCCACCTCAGCAGGCTGTCTAACTCATCTCTGCTGTCCCATGACTGGGTCAGCTCTAGCTGCATCATTCCTGATCAGTGTTTAACCAGACTGCTAGCAGTCTCCAAAACATTTTTCCTCTGGTTATTTACCTCATTCTTTGCTTCCCATGCTCCTAGGAGTGTCCTAGCTGATGTTCAACCCATAGACATTTTTCTTACCCTATGATATGAAGAAAATTTTGTTCTCTTTACCTTACCAGCAGTTTTTCTTGGTTTGGAAACCTGTAATGTCCCTGATTAGCCATTCCTTCTTCAGGAAAAACAGAAATAAATCCAATCTTTTTTCCAAGACTGTATTTTCCAGGCTCATGCTCTTAGTAATTTCTCTGTACTCTTTCCAAATAGTTATGTCCTTCGTAATGTGCAAGCCCCCCAGCTCGACACAGTTTCAGCTGTGGTTGTGCTGTAGCACAATGCCTGGGCTTTTCCATCAATGCGTCTTATTGGCCCTCCTCTATTCAGCCCAGTTTTTCCTTTTCTTGTAGCTCTACAATTCTGTTGACTCATGTTCAGCTTATAGGCCCTTTTTTACTGGTGTGCTGCCTAGCCTCCACTCAGTGTCTGCACACCCCACACTTGCCCCCATTGAAAAATGTTTTGTTTCATTTTGTTTCCATGATATGTTTCCAATATGGCAAGATTTCTTTGAGGTCTAGCCTTGCATCTCTCCCCAGCTTGGTGTCATTTGCACATTTAGTACAATAGTTTATTCTATCTTTGGGTCAGACTTGGAAATACTGCATCATATCAGACTCAGATTAAATCCCTGTGAAACTCTTTTTGGCTTCCCAAATCTACCGTGGCAGATTACATGAATGATTGGTTTAGCATCCCATGCTCACTGCATCCCTGTGACTCCACAGCTTATGTGGTTTTCTAGAAACTTTGCCCTGACCCAGAATCTTCCATTTGTCTTGACCATGCTTCTCTAGCTTATTTATGAGTGTTATGTTTAAGATGTATGACACCCACTGCTTTTGCTTTGCCCACAAAATCTATGATGATGGGAAATCAAATTGCTTGACAGACAACTAAGAGCAGAGAAAGGCAATTAATAGCTGTGGTGAACAGCAACCAGTTAGACCTTCTGTAGAAATACTTGACTGCTGTTTCATATTGGAAATAAATTGAATTTGCAAAAATGCACCCTGACAATAAGTAGCATATCACCAATTTTCAGCCCAGCAGCTGCAGACCACCCTCAGGGGAAGGTCCACCAGACATGAAAGAGGTTTGGTTGAACACTCACACAGAAACGTGGGGAGGTTGTTGCAGCCTTTCTTTAATTGGGCCAGGGCTGGCAGCATGAGAGACAAGGGTGAGTGCACTGGCAGTCACATTTTTAACATTTATGGATTTTATAAGTGTGTATGAGCCAAACTGAAACCTCATGACGTGTCTTAGGCACTGTAGATGTTGTGGCACAAGCAGGTCACGAAATCCCAAACCCCAAAATCCAAGGCTTGTTTACCCAGTAGTAGATAAGTGTAACACATCTGCTTTTGAAAGCTTTTGTTGCTGGGATTTTTTGTAAATAACAAAGACCCCATAAAATTGACACTTCTCACCAAACATTTGGTTATAAAATGATGCTTAATTAGGCAAAGAAAATATTCCCAGGGCTTCACTAACCACAAGTCAAATTAAAAAAATGGAGCAGCTGCATTCCTTGTTTTGGGGGAGTACTCCACATTTGAAGCTACAAGTGTTTCCTCACTCACTCACATTACATGAATCAGTTATAATCATCTACCAAATAAAGGGCAAATAATTTTTTTCTCTGTATGAATAAACAGCTTTCTTAAATTCACCTTTCCTACCAATCAAGAGAGCACTAGGATTTCTTGGACCACAAAGGTCAGGTCCTTGTATTACTGCACTTCCCTTTCACAAGCACAGGGTTGCTCCATCTTAAAAATAATCGTGTTGTTTTGCCTCCCACTGCTCCTATGAATAGGGTGTTGCAAGATCCCCTTACTCTAACAGTTAGACAGCTCCTCCTTTCCAGCTTGAATTTTTTCATGCCTAGTTTATAATCTTTTGCTGTACTTTATCAAGGAGCACAAGCTCAGTTGTGGGGGTCCATATTAGTTGCATCTGATGGTACATACCTCTCTTCCCCTGTTTCCACTTCAGCCCTACCAGGAATGGATATTCAGTGAAGAAAACCAGTGGGGAAAGCCACAAGGGTTGTGCTGGAAACTTGCAAATACTGAATGTAACATTAACTGGGAAATGTCTGAGTCAGGGAAGCAAAGCATTCATCCTAGCATTGATTATCTTTCCCATCACTGTCAGCCACTTCAGCTCTCTCACAGAAATTCATTCAGCTTGGTTAAAATTTCTGGGAAGGGAAGGTTTCCTCTGTTGCCTGTCCAAGTCCACAGCTCTTAGAGTAGAAAACAAGTAAGAGTCACTTTTAGCAGATGGCTAATGGAAGTTGTCTTTATTTCTGTCTCCTTGAAATCTTTTCTTCTCAGGGTTCTCATGTGCTATGCTACTATCATGATTGTGGTGTGTTAGCACTCCCCAAAGACATTCCAATCTTAAAGAAAATTATTTAGGTCGACAGGGAGACTCCATAGGTCTCTGCCAGCCTTCCTTGAGATGCCCTTCCCCAGGGCATTGAGCAGTAACAATGATATGAGACATGGGGTAGGCATGACCCAAATGTAGAGGAAACCTGTGAATGTTTGTGCTCTAAAGATGCCTGAGCATTCAACTGTACAGCACTGCTCAGCCAGGCTCCTCAGGGCAAAATATCTTGGTAGTGTGATCTGGCCTGGGACCTCAGTGTAGCTTCCTGGGGTGCAGAAGGAGGATGCCAAGAAGAGGGCATCACCCTGGAGGTTTCCAAGCCCCAAAAGGACACAGGCTTGTGCAATGTGGTCTGAACTCAGCTCTGACCTTTCTCTGAGCAGAGAACTCCTGAGATCCCTCCCTGCCTGAGGGACTCTGGGAGTCTGCACGCACAGAAGACACAGATGGGTCATGTAATCCATGTCCAGCTCATGGCTAACATCTTTCATGCAATTAAGTTCCTAAGTGTCAGCCACTAACAAGCTCTGCAACTGAGACCTGGAAATGAAGAAAGGTAAATATTCCAGCACTATAAATACAGAAAATTATGAAACAGTCAAGGTTACTTCAAAGTAGATACTGGGTATCTACTTTGGAAAACTGAATCATGCTGAAGAGCTGTGTAAAATTTGCCTCTGCTTTCAGTTACAGACTTCATTGCCTCACACTGAGATTCTGGCAAGCATATTTCCTGGATATCATCTATTGGAAAATGATTGATTCCTCTTAAACATAGCATTGGATCATCTTTGGAATTTAGGTTTCCTTATGTTTGGCAAGCAATTTGAATTATTAATAAATGGAAACACCAGAATACAAGTGTTGAGTAATAAATTCTATGCCTACATTGTCCAAATGACAGACCTGTGCAGTATCACCTGTTTAATGCTGGCTATTTTTAAGCCAAGAAAAACATTTTATTTCTGCGCAATACTATTGTTTTCTGTCAAATTTCCCAGCAGAATGTTCCTAGATTCCACAACTTCTCCAAAAAGTTCTTTACACCCATAATGTTGCAGGCAGGAGAATTGCTAAAACCAGTGTTGCCATCGCTGACCTCACTTTTTACATGGTCAGTTCAGAAGCTGATAAATTCTTTAACCATTTTGGCATGATGGCATTTTAAATAAATTTATCCAGAATTATTCCTTCATTGTATTTTTGTCTTGTAACCAGAAAGCAAAACCTAAAAGTGCATGTAAATTGGCCCTTGCCTAAATACACAGCATGCTAGTGGAAAGACAGAGCATGTTGCTGCAGCAGAGTAAATTTGCCACACTCCTTCAGTTTGTTCCAGAACTCTCATGCTAATGCCTGTTCCAAGCAGAATGGGTGATCCCCTGTTCTGTATTGATTTCATACAATGCACTTGAGTAAATTCACAAGGCATAAATGTTTAATGTGACTTGACCACTTCTCCCAAACAAAACATAAGTTAAAAAGTACAGAAGAACCAGAAAATATGTTCCCTTCCCAAATTAAACATCACACCATTGCATGTCTTGGTTGTCTCCAATAAATAAATGATAAGATTATAGTACTTTTAAGCCTTTCACATTCCTGTGAATGCATAAAGATTGCATATCCATTTCTGACTGCAATGGTACCTCAATTTGTTGCATAGGCTGTATTGAAATACTCAGTACAAAGTTCATGTTTTGAGGGAAATTTTCTTTATATTTCAGTTCTCTCTCTGTTTTCATATGACAGGTCTTGGTTCCTGCTCTTCCACTTTCAAAAGCCATTTGCATCTATTCTAGCTCAGAAAACTGCTGGTTTCTGTTCAGTTGCTCCAAGTTGCCATGTTACAGCATCATGCATCACACAGGGGATGGGGAGTCTATTGTATGCCGGATCTGAGCATCATCTGCAACCATATGGTTGCAGACATGGAAGGGTATTTTTTGGATTGAGTTATTGGCCAAGAAGACCCAGTATTGGCAACCCTTTCCTGGGTATCCAGTCTATACATGACTCCCTAAACATCTCAAGGCTGTAACAAGCTGAGACTCAGCCTTCATGCATCATTGTTGTGCTGGTGGAGAAAGGGTTGAGCACGAAAACCAAAGGCAGGGTACAAGTGGTGGCATTGTGGGTCTTTTGCAAGCTTTGCTGAAGCTTTTTGAATATTTGATCTGGGAAAATGTCAGTGCTAAAAAAGGTGTTATACTGTGAAAAGCAATGATTTTATATAAGTTTCCTTCACCAGCCCTTTGTCCTTAAACTCACTTTGTTGCCATTCTGTTGCAAACCAGGCTTCTTCAACCATTACTCCATCAAAAACCTGTCAGAAGTATCCCTATTCCCCTTACTGAGGCCAAATACTTTATTTCCTCAGTCTCAATTTCATCAGCTACTGCTGAACTTTACCCCAGGCCTTTTCCAGGATAAGTCCCGAGCCCCATTCCTGGGCCACCCCTTGGAGACTTCTACCTCTCAAAATGTCGGTATTGTTTCCCACAAGCAACATGCTGGCTTCATTGGATGCTGGAGTGCACACCTCTGTCTCACAGCAAACTTCTGATTCCTCAGCCTCACAGGACCACCATTGCAGAGAGAACATGGAGCTGCTCAAGCATGAAAGGTGGGTCCTGGGACAATTTGGTTCTGCCAGTGCTGTGTGTTCAGCTCAGTCGACTTCTCTGATGTATACATATGATGTATACATGGTGGCTGAACAAACTTCTGGTGCCAATAGCAACATCCCTTTCTGGAGCTTAATTTAGGAAGGCACCTATTGACCCTGGTTGTGTCTTCTTTGGGTGCACTGCTCAGTTATGATCTGTAGCAAGCCAATGGTAGTGGGCCCTTTGCCCAATTCCACTTGCCACGTGGCCACTGCCATCACATTCTGTCTTTTCACTACAGCTGGGTTCATATTTTCAGAACTCTGCTTTTCATTCTTCAGGAATTTTTTACACTATCAAATAATTCTCTGGTACCTCTTCTTTATCTAGAAAAGCCATGTCTACGAATTTTAGAAGTGTAATTGGAAATGGAGTACATTTTCCCTCTGGGAAAATTCCCACTAGGGTTTACTTATATACCCAAAGTAGCTTCAGAGATTTCTAGAGAACTTTACTTTCAAGGTAGAAAACTCATCCAAAACTTGGCGGGACATGTATCTAAATGAAATGTTTCAAGGGGGATGACAGTGTTGCTGGGTGTTTGTTGTTTTCACCTGCAGAATGAAGAAAGGTTCAGCCATAAACAACTTCCGGGCTAAATGTTCTAGTAGAAATATCATCATTTTTTCAAGTAAGACCAGGTTCAATGTAAAAATCATACTTTGTAATTTATTCAGACAATCTGATTTATAGACACTGCTGTGCTTTCTGCTAGTCATTCTGATTGCACCCTTGTACTTCTCTGTGTTCCTAAAACTATCTCACTTTGTGGCAATAATATTGGGCTTTCCCTCATTTTTTGGACAGAAGTTGGTTATAGCTAGTCACTCAAAGCCTCATCCTCTACTTAAAAGAAATCTGTTTAAACAAATTAACCACTGATTTTGGCAGTACAGCACATTACCTTTTCTTTTTCTGCATCCAGGAATATCAGTTCTATGAGAAATATATTAAATAGAAACAGAATTGGTACCATTTTGTCATCATCCTCTTATGTAGGGTAAAAACTTTCACAGGTGATACAGTGTCTTGAAAGATTTAAGTGGGTTGATTCTGTCTCAAGATGAGATTTTATGTACAGTACTTCTTGCCAGACAATATAAGTGTATATATATATATATATATAGTATAATAGTATACAGAATACCAGACTGTACTCCATTTATGGAAATATTTTCTTTTCCCACCTCTTTTTCCAAGAAGGTACAGTACCCCTCTGTACGCAACAATAATTTCCACTGAGCTGTATTCCCAGTAGTCTGGAACTCATTCTTGTCATGTGCTGCTGAAGAAGAAATGATCATGTATTTAGTTTGTCTGGGAAGGCAGAGCCTACTAAGCATAGGGCCTGGAAGAGATGGGATGTTTTGGAATTTCTAGAAAAGGACAGTGGTTTGATTTGCATACTTCTGCTGCTGGCTGGTGGCACGAAATTCGGACAGCATCTGTTTCATTGCATCACCGTTACTGGACATCACGTGATATGATAAGACTGACCCACCCTGGAATGACTAACCCAGTGGGATGCTTTAAAAGGTTTTTTTCTTTTTTACAACCCTCAATTACGGAAACCACATTTTCCAGGGTGAAAAACAGTAACTTTTAAGCATGTGTGAATGTGTATGTGTGTTGTGCTTTTTGCCTTTTGGATTTTTTTTTTTTGTTTCGAACAAAAAAGACTCTCCTGCCCACTAAAGAATTTGGTCAGAGAGACTTTTTGTTTTTAAACCTGTAGTGAATCAACATGAATCATCTAATTTTAGCCATCATCTTTATAGTTTGAAGCAGAAAGTAAGACTTACTCCCTAGGCAATGCAAGAATTTATTTGCTGGCTCATGCAGCTCGTCGCCCCATTTGTTTGAGATACACAGCCACGTTACTTCTCCTGCTTTCAGCTGTGCCTATTGGAGCAGCACCATTTCCCAAGAATATGCTTGGTGCGTCAGCTAACCTTTAAATATTAAAAATGGAGAGTGGCTTTGCAAACTTATGCCAAAATGGAAAGGTGTAAGGAAACCGCAGTCTGGAACAAGAGAACTTGACGTTCCTAATGCTGAGGCCTCTCTGCATCTTTCAGCACTGAGGCCATGGGTGGTTTCTAGAAATAATATTGTGTTTGTAGCCGTGCACTGCTAGAAAATGGTTTACAGACGTACCTGTTTATAACAAAGCCCCAACCAATAAGCAACCGTCTTTTTCCTCTTTTCCCGCTGAAATGGACATGGTTAACCCCTCAGTGAGGCCTAGATCACATCCCTGCAGGATGCATGTTCTACTCACCTTGGTAGGGCTTAGCTTTAGCATCCAGCAGCAGACTAAGTGTGGGACAACCGCCATTTATTTATGATATTCAGGTCCATTTAGATCCCTTCAGCTGTTTTATAAGAGTTTGAGAGTAAAAGTTGATGTTCATCACAGCTGAGGTCCTCTATGTAAATTTACATGGGATAGATTGAAAAGACATTCTACTAGACACCACAGGGCAATAATAACTATCCTTCCAGCCTGGTTGTTTAGGCTAAGTAGAGCAGGCAAACAGTTGCTGAGCCAGGTTTTGGACTGCTGAATTTAGAGATTACTGACTAACAGGCAGTCTATGGAAAACCCCCAATCGTCACGGAGATTGAGAGGCCAGACATCAGATGTGGCAGGATCCATGATGTCTGACCATATCCATAAATAAATTTGGGGCTTTACAGACCATCTTTATATGTGACACATATGGCTGGGGTTTTGGATTATTGTTTCTTTGTCTTCAATAAGGTTTGAATCTTCTCAAAACTGGGGAATGGGAAGAGGGATTTTTCTTTTGTTTACAGCATCTATCCAAAAACATATCTCTACAGTAGTTATCCGCCCTCTTCTTGGAGCTTCAAGACTTTTCCTGCATGTTTTGGAAAAATAAGGTTTTGGTATTAGCATGGTGATGAACTCTGTGTTAGCAAACTAATCAGTCTTTCTCTGCCTGAAGGTACAGGGATGACAGAATGGAGCATTGAGGTCTACACAGAAAAACATGAAGTAATGTCCTTCTTCCACCTCAATTTTATCTAAAATTCCTTCTAGCCATACTTTTTGGGAAGTGGTCTTGGACATGAAAACAGCATCCTCATAGACAGTTTTAGGGATGAAACATCCTTTCTGTGATTTCCTAACTTGGTTCATGCACATTTTCTTGCCAGTTGTAGAGGGTGACAACATAATTTCTTGCTGACCTCTTATGCTACCCAAATACTTTAAACAATTACAGAAGACCTCCCACCCCTCTGAAAACCTCACCATTTATGTATCCCCAGAGGGGAAGTCTGCAGCTGGAGCTCTAGGGATGCCAAAATACAAGCAAACTCCTTCAGGCCAATCCGAGGTAAATAAAAAGCCAGTGAAATGCTGGGTAACAGTTGGAAAAGAACAGCTAGGCCCTCCAGGGCTTATATTCCTGTCAGGTATATGCTCTAAAACAGTGGAGAGGGGTTGTGGTTTGTAGCTTGTAGTCAACTGGTGGATTTGAGCTCCCTTCAGGGCCTCCACAGGCTGTCAAAAGAAAACAAATGTGGCTGCAGCCCAGGGATTCCCTTGGGCCACTGGTCACAGTCTTCACACCCCAAGCTTCAAACTCACAGTAGCAAAACAACTTCCAGCCTAGAGAGCTGAAGGGAGACAGGTCCTGTAAAAGCATCCTAATGTGCTATGGGAAAGATCCCAGTCTGCTGTAAAGGTAACAGTCTGTCCACAAAAACCACTGGTATTTTAGGGAGTTTTCCTGCTCATTACAACTCCTTTGGATCCATAAAGACAGGGCTGACAGGGAGCAGAGCAAGTGCTTCACCACCTCCCACTCTGGCTGCACCATGTTCCCAAGGGACAACTGAAACAACAGAGCTCGCATCAAGTTGAGGATCTCAAGAAAAGTTATAGATATGTCCCAAGCCTTGCCTGATTAATTGAAGAGGACTGGCCTCTAGGCAAATGGCCAAAAAACTACCCCTAAAATAAGCTGCAGACAAAGCCCAGGATGTTGTGCAAAATCTACATGCTCTCTTCTTCTGTTTCTTCCCTAGAAACCATTATGTAGCTGAGTATAGCTGGAAAGTTATAAAGAATTCAAGAAGCAGTATGTAGCCCTTCTTCTTGCTGCTAATCCTGCAAGATGGTCTGACTTCAGAAACTTTGGAGTATTAGTTAAGGTTATAGGACAACAAAAGCCTTGATGGGCTGCCTTAGCACAATGACTTGATGGGCTGAGCAGGTGAGCTCCTTCTTCCCGTGCTGCCTACAGGACATGCATCTGCTGCCCTCTCCTTCTGCTCCTGCTGAAGTACCCTGGGATACTGATGTTCTTCAGGTCTCAGCAGGGTTGCAGAAGGTGCCCCAGGCTTTCAGGGACCTTTTGGTCCCTATTAGCAACTCTGACAGCAGTTCTCCATCTCCTCTTAGGGTGGGACAATAGGGATTGCATGGTAAGGACTGCTCACAGACTTATCAGCCAAAGCTTTTGGGCTTCCTATTCTTTAGGACAGCAAAATGGACTTAAAAAAAAAACTGTTTTGAAAAATGAGTTATTTATACTTTTGCTAAAATCTGACACACATTTGAAGATACTGATGGTGTTTTTGTGCTGGCTTTTCAGTTTGTGCTTTACCACAAATTTCCTATGGCTGTAAAGTCAAATACAAGCATGTAATTAGCATGGTTTTCATCATCTAGTGGCATTAACTGGCTGATTATGGTGACTTTTGTACTCCAGTTCCTAGCCACATTCTAACATTCACTTATAAGTTTGGTCCCTGAGTCAGATCCATAGTTCATGTCTTATCAGGGGGAGTAATGTTTCCTTTAGCTCTTCTGTACCTTGCCAACCTTGTGTCTGCTTGCAGTTACTGCATGCATACCCAAAAAAAACCCCTAAAGCAAAACTTAGGGTAAGCACAGAGAAAGCTCAGCATGGATACTGGTGAATGACTGATTTAGAAGAAATATGTGCTTTGATTAAGACTGTTATTAGATGAGCTTTTAAGGTGTTGAGTTGAGTACAACAAAGCAACCATTTTGCAGGGAAATCACAGGGCATTAAGTGGAGAGTTTGATAAATACCCACATCCACTGACTGGAAAAGGGTCCACCAGAAAAGGACCTGGTGTTTCTGGTCAATAACTGAACATGAGCCACTGTGCTCCCAGCTGTCAAGAAGGCAGGAACATCCTGGCCTGTATGAAAAATAGTGTGGCCAGCAGGACCAGAGCAGTGATTGTCCCACCGTACTTGGGATTAGTAAGGCTGCGCCTCAAATCCTGTGTTCAGTTCTGGGGCCCTTGCTATAAGAAAAACACTGAGGTACTAGAACGTGTCCAGAGAAGGGCAACAAGGCTTGGGAAGGGTCTAGAGTGTAAATCATATCAGGAGAAGAGGAGGCTCAGGAGAGACCTTATCACTCTACAACTGCCTGAAAGGAGGTTGTAGCACGGTGCAGATCAGCCTCTTCTCCCAGGCAAGTGACAGGACAAAGGGACAGTCTCAAGCTGCATCAGGGCAAGTTCAGTTTGGACATCAAAAAGAATTCACAGAAAGGATGGTCAAGCATTGGAACAGGCTACCTAGGGAGATGGTGGAGTCACTACCCTTGGAAGTGTTCAAGAAATGACTGGACAGAGCACTTAGTGCTTTGATTTAGTTGGAGTGGTGGTGTTTGGTCAAAGGTTGGGCTCAATTATCTTGGAGGTCTTTTCCAACCTTAATGATTCTATTATTTTTTTCCTAGAAGAAATGGTCTCACCATGGAGATGGTAGTGGAGCTCCATAGCTGTGCCTCTTCTCTGGGAACAGATGATAGTGACACAAAAAGAGGAAACCAAACCCTTCGCGCACTCCTGAGCATTTACACATAAATCTATGGTTTATTATATTCAAAGGAGATAGAGATTGGTTTGCTTTTTCTATCATTCATTTGATATAATTACCATTTTCATTTAAGGAGTAATGACTTTTTTATGGGGATAATTAAGTTTTGATCAATAGACAATCTCATGTTAAAAAAATATTCTCAATCATTCACCAACCCATACACAAAATATTAATTTTTATTTCTTACATAATACTAAATAATTATCAAATTAGTAATACTTATTAAATGAGCCAATTAAATCTGTGGAACATGATTTAAAATGTGCCTGGAAAAGGCACAACTGGAGCTCTTCTGGTTGTATGTGTAAAACATGAAAGGAACTTGATATCAGAGTAAGCAAACTTAGCACAGTTGGACCAACCATAATAAAAGCCTTGCTGCCTTTTCATTTGGAGTGTAATGGAAGCCTGTAAGTGCATGAATCTTGACACAAAACTTAAACTGCCTAAGTCACAGGCTTTTTACAAACCCTTTTGTGTAAGGGAAGATTTAGTGTGATCTCAATGGAGAAGGAAGCAACTGAAAGCAGAAAGTTACTCTCATCTTCATAAACAGATTCTGCTCAGAAATTCTGTGGATCCAAGTTGTCTATAATATATAAAGACAATACAGCTGAAGAGATGAGTATTTATCAATATATCATTATCTGCAAGAGATAACTTTTATACAGTGCCCTGACACACTAAGTGAGCTGACTAACACAGCTGGCTCTGTCACACTGCCCACTTTCCTTCCTGAACTGAAATCTGCTCCTTGACCAAGTCTGGAAGCCAGAATTTTACAGACTAAAACATGAAGCACTGTCTGGCTTGATCAAAAGAAACATGAACCAGTAGCCTAGCAGAAAGGTCTTCACATATTCTGGGATAAGACGCAAGCAACCTTATCCTCCAGACTCTGACATAGTACTACAGGATGATTCACACTAAACAGAATAAAAATGCCTGGCAAATTATGACTACTGGGTGAGTGATCTTTCCTCTTTCCTGCCCATCCTTGCCTTTCTTCCTTCCCAGGTCCAAGAGGCTGGCTGATTTAGGGACCTGTAGCATCAACTATATCATTTCCACTACTGCTGCAATAAGTCTAAAAAGTTTTCCAGACAACAGTGTAAGTAAGCAATTGTAGTTCAGTTTCTCAGGACTGTTATTTGCAATGAATTCTAACACAGCACCAAGGTCACACAGTTCCTTTTGTCCACAAACCTGCTTAAACTGAGACATTGGGAGCCTTGTTCTACACCTGAATGTATTTTAAATTTGTTTTTTTTTAACATGTGAAGGTAATACCTCAGAGGTTCAATGTGAGGAGTCTTGGAATATTAATAAAAAACAGAATCACAAAGGTTATGGCAAGTACACAATGCACATGTGAACAACCCCAGTTGTTTTGAAACTCTGCTTTCTGCCCAAGCACTATACAACACTAGAAAGCTCTATAGTCTAACTTTGACTCAGGTCTGGCAGGTGGAACAGTTATTAAAAGAAAGGCTGCAGTGCCTGGAGGTTTCATTTCCTTGTACAAACATGAGGGTACATTGGAGCATGTGGTGTTGATGATACTGTGGGGACAAAGCACAAACTACTCAGGCCATTAAAAACCCACATCCCAGACTACGCCACATGGCAGCACAGAAGAAAACCCAAGCATTTCTTGCTAACACAAACCAATTAAATTATTTTTAGCTTCTACAAAAACAAAAAACACAGCAAAAAAGTAGCCACAGTGGTCAGTAAGACAATAAGCATTTCTAAGATTAGTCGTGAAATTCTCTAAATACATGCACCCTCTTCCCCACCTCCTGAAAGGAAAATCATAGTAACTATTGGGGTGTCTGCATTTATTACTAAAGATCATAACACAGAGATTTAGATTTAAGATTGGAGGGTTTATTTTTCTTTCTGCACAGCAGAAGGAATGGTTTTGCTCTTCTTTACTCCCAATACAATAGCCTATGTGGCCATTTTCTGTGACTGCATATTTAGCAGGGTGAGATAGAGGATCTCTGATACATTTTATTTAATGAGAAACAAGTTAATGTGTGTGTCTGCATATAGATATGCATACATATGTAAATATGAGCATATATGTGTTTGCAGACATGTAGCTAAGAGTTCAATGGATGGACATCAGGATTTAAATATAACAGCAAGGGACTAAGAAAACTTTCTTTCATAACCTCTGAGTATGCTTAAAAACAGCCCTGAGATTTTGGGGAGAATTGCAAAGCACAGTGCAGGTTCATGCAGTGAAAATATCCACTGAATGTGCCATGATAATACTCATAAAAGAAAAACAACTTGTGGAAGGATATGGTTGGCAATTGTGGGTCCTAGAAACAGCAGACAAAAAACCAGGTGGACTTCAGATAACATGGGTTAGTGTTCTTTGAAAATTTCCCCTAACATTCTAAAAGGTGAAATTCCTGTACTATTAACATGCAGTGACATGAGCTGTTACTTCTATGATCTGAAATTTAGCTTGGTGATGGCTGTTGTAAATTTTAAAAATATAAAGACATAATTATATATTTTTAAACTCCTTGCATCCATCACCAGCATGTAGTTCTCTGCATGTAGAACTGTCAGCTTAAGTAATCACCCTTTGCCTTGCAGAGGTCTGGCTGCTGGCCTGGTGCAAGAGCAGCTCACCTCTGGGAGTTCAGAGTGTCTAGCTGCTGTCTCCATCTGAGGCCTGGATGGCTCACAGACGTATCTTTGGAGAGCTGATGCACATGGACCAGTGGGCAGTCCTTTATAACCTAATTCATGTCCATAGTTACTGTATTTTGGTATATTTCACTTGAAAATCATTGGGTTCCTAAAGGTGGGGAAACTTGGATATTTACTACCCTGTGGGGAAAACCATAGGCAAATCCACTGTGCACAACATGCCTGGAGTGAATGGCCACCCTAATTAGAGGCTAAAGCCATAGATTTGCAAAACATTGGCTAAAGAGGGTTTTTTTAAGAAAGTAAAAGACTCCTTTTAGGAAACCTTCATTTTTTATGTGGCAAAGACTGTGTGGATCCCACATGCCACTGCACCCTCTTCAAGGAAATCACTGATTGACATAGACTGCTACATGGTCCACCCCAACCACCATGACTAAAGGAAATCACTAGCAACAAGCAGAGCAAGCAAGCCAGACAGCTGCAAGGGTGCTCAACAGAGGAAATGGGCTTTCATGGGGAAAAAGCACAACCAGTGGGGAACCTTGGTGCAGTAAAGCTCAGTAACAGTAAGTCTCTATGGCCTGTGACAAACTTCTTTCCCCATCACAGTACCCAAGAGGTAAAAAAATAAAACTTTACAGCCATATGAACTTCACAACCAGTCTTCCCTGTGTGGGATGGCATATGGTGTAGGGTGCATTTTTCTGGAGAACAGTCGCTGGGTAGGTCAATTGTCACCAAGACCTTTATTGGAGGTAAACACGTGCAACAAAGCATTATTGTTGAGACATTTATTGACATTTCTCTGTTGGCTTTGAAAGGGCTTCTTGTTCTGCTTCTCATGCTCCTTTCCATGGTTTATGCTGCTTGCCATTACACAGTCCTGTGTCTTCATGGCAAGGCTTGGCTCAGCAGCATCTGCTCCTCCAGCTCTATTTGAGCACCAAGGAAAAGAAATCACTGCCCTCCCCTGTGCCAGCTCCCCTCATTTCCAGCTCCCAGCACAGCAGCACTGCCTGGCACAGTCCATCACCTTCAGTGATCTTCTGCACAGGCTGGATAAGCCTTGCACACTCAATTGATACATCTCAGTAATATTTTCTCTATATTTTCTGCACCAAGAACTTGATATGGGCTCTTTCTGTGTTGACCGTAAAGAAAACAAATCCATGTCCATCCATATATTGTGCTGTTTGGTCTTTCAACTTCTGGTGGTTATAGGCCATGAGTTATCTAAATTTGTCTGTTCTTTAAACTTCTTGGTTGTTAGTTCCTTTTCTAACAAAAGGAAATAATATTCTTGGTAATATTCACTGAAGAACCTTCTCTTCCTTGTTATCCCTGATTCTTTGCAGTAACTTATTTTTCAAATTACAAGGGTTTTGTTATTATGAGAACATTTTTATTCAAAGTGCCTTCCAGAAGCAAAGAAAACATGGCAAGTTCAGTGCATGAAATAAACACTGTGTGTCATGCCACTGATTGCAAGCAACTTCCTGAATACTCTTTAAAAATATTTTGTTAGAAAAGCAGTTTTGTTAGACCACTGGCTTTCACATCTAATTTCATGGAATCTGTCTGAGCAATCACTTCCTTAGTAAAGACTGATCAAGGATGTCAAAGCCCAATAACCAGTCCATAGAATGTACTTAATAAAGATATTTAATATAGATCTTAAAAAAATATATAATTATTCAGCAACATTAATGCTTTCCTTTTATAGGATTTTAATTTCACTTGAGTGAGTTTCAAGTCTCCTTTTAGTTTATGCCAGAATATGGTCTAAAATCCTTGCCTGACAATTCCTGTTGCTGACTCCAGGGAAAATGGAGCTGCTTATTCTAATTAAAACAAATTATTCTATAGTCTGGGTTAACAATCATTTTTGAAGACCAGCAATTTCATGGATTCTATCTGCCTTTTGCTTCAAATTTAGTGATGACTCTGCTGTCTGTTTTCCAACCTCATCCTTCAACACCCTGCTCTCCCAGTGAGTCATTTGAGAAAATTCCCCAGTAATTGTCTGGTGTACTGATTTATGTCTAACTAAGGCAGCAGCTGCCTGGGCTGCTGCTGTCTGTCAAACATGGTACTTATTTTAATGGGTCAGTTGCACAGATACCATCACTTTTCTTATTTCTGCATATAATTATACAAAAATTTCTGTTGTAAAAGGTTTAAAAAGATATCAGGATAATTCTCACTGGTTTTGTAATGTTAAGGAATCCTTTCATATTAACCCATAATACTGTATTTCATTGCTGGTGTAGATTTTTTTGTAGAACAAAGGTACTAAAAAATCATTATATTCCATTTAACAAGAAAAATGGCATCAAAATCTCCAGTTACATTTAATTTTTAAATTTTATGAAACTGAAAAATATTAATGTATTTTAAGCAGGAGAATTTTTAATAAGCTTAGGGAAAGCTTCTATTGCTTACTGTGCTGTATACACAGGCCATACCTACCATGTGAGCACATAGTCTTCTTTTGTGACCAAATGTTCTTCCAGAAATATTGTTTTGGCCACAGCCAATATAAAGTTTCCAACCCCACTTTGACCACTGGAAAACAAGTAGTTTTATTTTATATCTAATCATTGTAACAGGACCCTATGTCCATACATTGAGATATTTTATTCTGGTTTCCTCCATAGAAAATGATGGGATGAAGCACAGATAATCTAGAAAGGGTTAAAGTTTACAAATGAAGTGGCTGATTAATTACACTTCTTCATGGAAGTTATAAGCATCTTGTCCAGATACATAATGCCAAAACTCTTATTCAAAAGCCTGGAGGTGAAACCCTGTTGCTCTCAGTCCAACATTTCCCATGTTTATAATCTCTGACTTTATCATATATTTACAGAAATTTTTGCATTACATTTTTCTGATTGAAGGGATTTGAGGTTCTGTAGCATATGCCTTTTTTAAAAAGGCAAAGAACAAATTTGCATTTCAAACAGTTTCCTATACAAAACAGATTAAGTCCTTTTAGGCTCAGAGAAATCTCAAATGCATTCCAACAAACCTCAGGAGTGACAGCAGTACTTACCCCAAGGGTTTCTTGAGCAAAGAGGAAAACTCAGTTTGCTTGCCCAAACCACAAAGATGTAAGACATTCAAGAAAGTAAACAAATTGTGGAGGGAGTGGACAACTTCAGCACCTTAGGTCTGGAAGGGCATAGAATGTGACATCTGTAGGACTGGCTTAAAACCTTCAGCAGTCAGGCAGGATTCAGTGACAAAAGTGAAACTCCCCATCAGAATTCAGATCTCTCTTACCTGTGTCCTTCCAAACTTTATTCAGGCATATGAATGAAGCACAGGAGATCCTGGAAAAAATTACATTGTTTGATCAACTTTTATCAAATAATCAGGTACCTGGAGAACTTTCTAAATACAGCCATGCCATGAAAATACTGACAAATATGAATGCAGGTGTTTCAAAAGTCTAGTCAGAAGTGGCTGACAGAGATAAGTAATTCAGATTCTTCAGCACCACAGATGTAACAAGACAAAGACTTGGAAGGATTCAATTCTTCAGTCTTCATCACAGCAACTCTTTGACTAAGTTACCTAGGAACAAACATTCTCACATTGGACCTTAAGGGTCAAGATAAACTCACTGAGCCTAAAACTAGTCATTAAGCTTGCTTCAATCAATCACTGGAGGGCCTCTGAAACCCTCTGAATAATAAAACATTGTCCTCCTTCAAGGACAACTGATGCTACTGACCTTGACTGCTGAAATATAGATGCTGATATCCTTGATCTCCTTTTAGACTTCTCAACCTTGTTCTTCCCCTTAATTCTTTCATACGGGAGTTGCCAGACCTTAGATAGATCTGAAAGATCTCAGGACTTGGGGAGGCACAAAATTTTTCTTGCAGGTCTGTCCTTTTGACTGAAGAACCTGCCCAGACATAGAGAGAGCAGCATGAGCACAGCTGTCTGCTCCTCAAAGGGCATGGTCAGCCCCAGTGTGTCTCTAATCATGTTTGTGAACATAAAACCCCTCCAGACTGACTAGACCTTCATCAGATTTACTGATCTGTAGATACAATTTCTATTGGGAGTTCAATACATCAGCCAAAGCTTTTCAAGTGAGAAATAGCAAATAGTATGACAAGTGTCTCTGCAGTTAATTAATCATTCATCACAAATAAACATTGCTTTCAGTTACTTAAGTGGGTCTTTGTAGTAATATTGATGTGTAAAGGACAGTTGAATTTCAGAATTATAAGTAAGATTCCATTTCCCAACAGATTCTATTCAAGCTCAAATACGTCAACAGACCCTGCCAAATATGCTTGCCCAGTGCTCATTGATACAAAATCAAAGCAAGAACTGTATTAGATGTTACTTACCCTCATCACTTGGAGTACATCTAGTGTGGAATATGCACTGCTCAGGGGTTTGTGCTTTGTTGTCTGGTTGGGTCAGCTGTGTGTGTCAGTAGGTCTTCCAGGATGGAAAAACCCCCAAACACCTTGCTTTTTGAGTGTTACTGCAATGATGGTATTAATCTTTGGTTCAGAGTCCTTCAAAACTTAAGTTTGACACCATGGAGATCATGTCATGGTGGAAGCCAATCTGCAACTAGTTTGAGCAGCGTAGTTGACTTCCCCAAATGTCACTTCCTTTTTTTTTATAGGGGCCATGTCAATTGCCTCGCTAGTCATACTCCATTTACTTCGAGAATAGAACACAACAATGCTGCAGGATGCAAGTGTCTGTAGATTGTTATTAGGTGCTCTTCCAGTCATTTGACTTTGTGTGCAAAATCAAAACTGATCAGTATTTCTCTTCTTACTAAGTGAACTCACAGATTATATCACACATTATGTTTCCTTGTGGCTCTCCATGCATATTTGTTTCCTGAGGCCCAACTGAACAAATCGGACAGTAAAGTGCTGGCAAAGATGCGGGTCAGGAGAACCTCAGAACTAAACCTTTTGGTGTAGTGAGAGGGGTCAGCAACGTAGGCAACAAAAAGCTCTTTCAAATCTGTATCAAAACAAGTTCTGCTGTTGCAACAGGGACTTTGTAACCTCTGCATGTGTCTAATAATTACCACTAACAACACTGGTGCCCACCAAACCCTCACATGAGTGCAATACCCACTGCCCTCTCAGCCTGTCACTGACCATGCAGATATGGTCACTGTCCCATTGTTACCCAGTATTCCACAACCACCTGGTCACCAACTTATTCACCTGCAGATCCATGTTCTTTGTTTTTCTCTCCTCACATGCAGACTTAGACTGGAGCACAACTCCAGTTGGCAATAGACAAAATTGAGAACGGTCAGTGCTAGAGTTTTGTGGGAAAAAAATTGTTTTCTTGCCTTCTGTGCTCGACATTACTCTTTTAGTTGTCACAGCCACAGCAAGAAACATCTGTTTCAACCCCTTCAGCACCCACAGATATCTCCATGTCCCTAAATTCTAGCAACCACCCTGATGCATGTGACAGAAGGACAAATAAATGATGGTTGGGAAATGCAATAGGAAATTCCACTAGCAAGTTCCAGGCTGGCACAAAAAGATTAAAGGCCTTATTTTGATTGTTACATTCTTCAGTAAAGGCAGTTTTATCACCATTGGTTTCAGCAATAAGCAGTTCAAACCAGCAGGAATTTATTAACAACACCCTAAGCACTTAATTTCTTCAGAGAGACTTGTAACAGCAGTGTCTAGTTTTCATCTGTCCCATGGGGCTTCTCTTACAGGGAAAGATGTCTGCTTTTCCTCACAGCCCACACATGGGCAAATAAAGCTCTTCATTCCCTTCCCTCCATGTCTGATATTTATTCACAGCACAATGGGGTGGAGTGGATTCAGCAGCCCAAGGGCCATTTGCTGGGTCTGGGTGCTCCTCCTGGAGAAGAGATGTCTCACTCCTCTCTACATGATGATGCTCTTAATGTTGTGACAAACATGACTGGCTAAAAATGATGACTACTGACATTTACTTGGAAAATAGTGTACTGATAACCATTTGCTTCTCTGTGCTGATAGTCCCACAACCTGCAGTTGGGCTTAATCTTACTTTCCAATTTTATTTTTATAAAGTTTTGTAGTGTGTGCTGAGGCTCATGTGAGTATAACAGAAATGGAGCTGGAAGCACATCTGCCCTTTGGACTCGGCACTCACTCATCCCAGAAAGTCTCTCATATTATTTCTGTTCAAGAATACAAGAAGTTGGCTGCATGCCTGGATCTGAATCTGGTGTCTAAAAAGAAAAATAAAAATTTGCTTCAACACTCTATTTGGAGATGACAGAGGACAAGAAGAAGCTGAGGCTGTCATGGAACTGAGCAACTACACACCATAGCTTGAAGATGATGGTCCTGGGCCTAAGAGTAGGAGCCAGGGAATACAACTCTTTCCTTGTAAAAACAAACCATGGTAGAGTAGAACATGTTGGGTTTTTTTCAGGATCCCACCAGCTTCTGATTATATTTTGTCACTTTGCTTGTAGAAGTCTTCCAAACAAGTGGAGCAAAGTTCATTCTCCATAAACTAAGGAAGATTTGTGCCAGTCTTCCACTTCTACTCTGGACATTTCTTGAGGGTATGGAGAGAGTCTCTTGACATCCTACCTCTATCACATTTCTACCCTGGAAAGAAGCTGAAGAAAATCTGGTGTCCCTGACCTCTTGGGGTCAGCATGAGGAAAACATGTACTTAACTAATCCACAGCCATACTTAACTAATCTCACCTATTGAACTGAGAGTGTTTTGCATAGTGTCAGCATCTTGGCTAGTTAATAACTAACCTGTAATAACTAGCCTGTTCTTACCACAGGATGTGCAGCCTCCTAATTTTTGTGGTATGGATGATCAGTTTTTGCAGGATGGGTATTTCCGTGGATGGGATCCTGTTTTACTCAAGTATGTCTCTGTGAAGTAAAAACTCAGTCCTTTCCCAGGCTTGAGATCTGCATTGAAAAGGAAGACAATGTCCAGCCTTCTGTAACTATTGACCAAGTCCATGTTTCTTTTCTCAGACTATTATTTAGCCAGGATTATCCATGTGATTCTTCAGTCACTCTGAATTCTAGCATAATTTTGGATGCCCGTTTAGGGAAATCAATGCTCCTGTGACTTCAAACATAGCTTTATAGTGAAAATGCCTATTCCAAATATTAACTATGTGTTGTGGCCATGACATACTGTGGCTGTAGTTCTCTAAATTCACTCTAAAATAACCCAGAGAAAGAACAGATGGAAAAGATTTTTATAGCCTACATAACAAATCCCAAGCAATTTCCAGAAACTATGTCAGTCAGTGTAATAAGCTATTGCACTCAGTTCTTTCTTTTTGAAAGATTTGATATTGTATGTATAGGACTTCTTAATCCTGTATTGCATTTCTACAGCTTTTGAAGTCTCGCTTAAACTTTGGAAAGTGAAATTATTGGAAACTTGGCTATTCTCATTTATTTGATAGCCAACCAAAATACTGGATATGTCTTGTCAGATGTAAATGATAGGATAGTATGTTGTGATGTGTGTATTTTAGCAACCAAATCCTTGTTTGTAGAGGTTTTATGTTGACATGGGAATCATGCACCACTTCATCAGTAATTTCACTCCCAAACCAGGGTAATTATAATAAAACACAATAGAGTAGAACCAAGCCACAACTGAAATATTAGCTTTCTATCCTGTCCCATCACTTGTGAATGAGATGTGAAAAGTTCAGGCTTACCGTAACTCTTCCCTAGTGCCCAATACACAGGATTTCAAACAACAAAACCAAAAATTTTCAAGCTCTTACTGACCACAAGCAGAAGAGCTTACAAAAACACTGCCATAATTCAATAGAACCTCATTTTATGGTTTGCCCATTTCTTTTAAGACTTCCTTTCCTGATTATCTTTCTGTATGGTGCCTGTCTGATAAAACAAGCTGAGCTGAACTCCTCTTTACTAAGGTACTTACTAAATAAGAAAGTTTCTGATACGTTTCCATTTTCCCATACAATATTTTTTTCTCTACTGCTTTGTTGCTTTATTATTTGTACTTCAGGCAGCCTTGCTGTCTTTAAATAATACCTCAGCTGCATCTGTTAGCCTTGTGAATTTAGTGCACAGATAACAAATTTACTGCACTGCTATGATGCTTTCATTCTTATCTCAGAATAATTGACACATCTGAGGCAGTCTGGTTCCTCTTCAAAAAGCAACAGCGCTGCCATGTCTATGCCAAGTGAGTTGTTCTCACTGATTTTCAGAATTAACTAACATAATTAAAAATACAAGGGAATTAGCTCATACTTCACCACCAGTTCAAGAAATAAAAATGTTTCTCTAATTATTCCTTCATGTACCATAAGTTATATCTTCAAAATAAGAAGAGCAAAGGTTTGGGTTACATTTATGGTTTAGGTTGAAGGAACATTAAGTAAGCTTACTTTGGCCCTAATACATTCATGTCGTAGTGTCTGTTACTGTTTGATTCATCTGAAATCTCTTTCTAAGGACAAACAGTAGCTTTAACCAAAGCAGAACTGCAGAACTGCACCCATTCCCTCTATCATGCCACTAAAAAAAAAAAAAAAAAAAAAGAAAAGGAAAGAACAAACTCTAAACTTTCTACTCACNAATCATCTAGGTTTAGATCCCAAGGGCTGGGAAGAAAATAAACAAATCAGCTCTAGTTCTTCTACATAGAGTCAGGCAGATAATACTTTTAAAACAAAAATAATTTGTCTGAGAATTTCTCCTTTGGAAGCTGATATCTCTTTGAAGGCTGTAACATGGTGCTCAGAGCAGAGTCTACTACTGCTGAAGGAATATTAAGTAAGCTGGCTGCAGATTTGAGCTTTTTACCACCTCCTGATGGGAATATGTCCATGGATATTTAGGAAAGCATTTACCAGAGGAAGTATATGTACATTTCTGCAGCTCTCTATTCATAGACCCTTACATATTCTTGCTATAAAAATCAGTAAGATACTTGAAGATTCTTAAAAATTAGTTAGAGCTGAATGCAACTTCTGCATTAAAGGGAATAAAAGAGAGTATCTAAGTATTACATATTTACTATGCATATATGGAGCTGTAGTCTATTCATTTGTCTAAACCCCTTTTTGCATTAATCACTTGAACTGCCTTTCTGCCCCTACCTCAGTCTCTATCCTAGAGCTGCATCATGTGTGGCCTATTAACTTTTCAGTCTTCATATGTAGCTTCCAAATTTACTTGGTGCAAGATTAAGATAAGTATTCTTCTCTCCAGCTAATGCCTCACTTGTTAAATTTTTGTTCCGAGAAAAATCCATCCTTGAAAGTCCCTATTCCAGCCCTCTTGAAATCTAGCTCCCACCCTCAAACACAAGTAGCTTTGTCTGCATCTTAAACAGCTCAACAGAGTGGTTTTTAAATACTTATCTTTGAAGAAGGTCCTAAGAATGTTTTCTGCCAACACAGATAACCACCCATTAATTGCCTGCGTGTTTCTTCCCCTCAAGGACAATCACAGAAAGAGAACAAGACAGTAATTCCCAGCAATGAAGTAAATGTGAACACACTTGGGAAATGCATAATTGCAGCATGATCCTAATATAAACAAGAGGAAAGAAATCACTGAACTCAGGAAGAAGAGATCTTTCCCATCAGCCCTTGTTCTGTGAGTGCCGTGCCTATAATATCTTCCCTGGCCTACAGGTGTGTGGCAGGATGTAACCCTGCCAAAGACAGGAGGGTTTCAAGAGAAGTTTAGTGAGGTGTTCCTGAGCAAAAGAGGCTGTTGTGAATGAAGCCACAACCACAGCAGCATCTCCAATCGTTAATAAGGTACAAATGGAAAATCCAAGCCTTTCTCCCCAAAACAGACACAGTTTTGTGGGCTCAACACCATGAGATGACGATTCAGGAGTTTCTCCTGTGTGCTGGAAAAGGAATCAGCTGTGTTTCCTGAATTAACTGCCAGTCAAAACACACCTCAAAAACCAAATCTAGCTCCCACAGTCAGTAGCAAAGGTTGCAGCCCACAGCTGCCTACACTGCTCTAAACTCTTTACTTGACAGATGGGATTTTCCACTACAATGAGGACAGTTTTAGGTTTTCATAATGTAGAGAAAAAACCAAGCATTTCCTTCCCCAGTTCCATATAGAGCAGAGTTTGATATAGTATAGAAGAGCAGCCTCTCTTCCTTTTTAAGTAGCTCCACCAAACACATGACTTTGAAACTGAAATAATTAGCTTTAACATAAAGCATCTCAAGCTGTCAACACTTTATGTTTACAATCTCTTCAAAGTGAAAGTAGTTTCTTCTAGGAATTGCATTCATCAGGTTTAAGAAATCTCAGTTAAAAATTATCATCAAGATTTTCTTAAGCTGTAGAAAAGCTTCCATATCTAAAGCTTATATTTTTGAAGCTGATGATTTTGTTACCTCTTTCATTTGCATTATTTTATCTATGTAGTGGCTACATAAATAGTGTTCTCTCACTTGTATTACTATCAATATGTACCAGTAAAAGGTTATACAAAATACATCACTATGAGAATCTGTATGATTTTAAAATTGCAGAACCATTTATTACAAATATAAATGCAGTAGAATGTAACCTTAACAAAAAGGGCATAAAATACGCCTTCTACTATTACATAGTACAAAGCATCTTTCTCTAATACATATGTGAAGAAAGATTATGCTCTCAATGACTATTTAGTTAATGTCTTTATCCAAATTAATCTATGTGTATGAATTATTGTGAAATGCTATATGTTTTCATGAACTTTAGAATTCTTTAACGTTTGTAATGTATGTGAATTTGACCTATTCCATACAGCCCTGTTTTCTGAAAATTGCAGTCCACTGTGATACAAATGATGAAAATATCTCCTCCAAGAAAAAGATGTCTGCGTAACACTAGGAGCTTCCCTTGCAGTGTGTTATTTCCTGGAAACACCACGGAAATAATATTTCCTGTTCTTTTGTTAAAGCCTTTACAAGAGGTTTTTGCTCAAATACAGCTGTTGTGAGTCAGACAATATTTAAATTTCATAGATTTCTTCTTCCTTCTCTTTATAGTTCAGTGTTTCGGGATTGCTAGACTGAACTCTAAGAACATGAATAGCACTGTGTTTCATCTGGGATGACAACCAAACAAACGCTGACAAGATGTTTCACTGAAGGCCTTTTTGTCTGTGCGTGCTGTTCTTACGCATCGGCATCTCACCTCCAGCATCCACCTTCTGCATAAATGAATTTACGACTTTCATCCTCTCCAGGATACCTTTTGCTTGGCTCTATATGTGCTTATAAAGCACATAACCTGTTTTTGGCTGCGATAGAGTTAATTTTTCTCTTAGTAGCTGGTAAATGCTGCGTGTCTCCGCGCACGGCGAGGATGCTCCGGGGCAGCGCCGACACCGCCGATGGCCGAAATCCATCTGAGCCTGCTGGGATGCGCTGTCGGGAGCAGGAGATGCAGCACACCGGGATGCCCAGGAGATGGGGCTGCCTGCCCAAGCGCTTCCCCAGCCTTTCCCGGGAGGGGCGGAGCGCCTGGAAGCCGGAGCTGCGCGTCCCCGCCAGCGGCTCCCAGGCATGACGTTCTGTGCTATGGAATATCCCTTTGGCCGGGCCGGGTCAGCTGTTCCGGCTGTGCTCCCTCCCGGCTCCTCCTGCACCTGCTCCCTGGCAGGGCAGAAAAGTCCTTGGCTCAGTGTAAGCTCTGCTCACCTGAAACATCAGCGTGCCATCAACATGGCTCTCACGCTGAATCCAAACCGCAGCGCTGTACTAAGAAAATTAACTCTGTCCCAGGCAGAAACACCTTAAGTGCTTTATATCCCGCTCAGAGGGTCACACTTAAAATCTCTCATCGAGGGTGATAGGTTTCTTGGTTTTTTTCCCTAATTTTTACTTCTCAATTTTCATGTAAACATTTTCGTTTCAGTAGATTCTGTCACATGAATGGCAAAAATAGTGACTCCCTTTCAAAGCTTCGTGAAACCACCAGATGTTTATTTGGTCCTACAAGCATACAAACATATTCCTAAGATTAACATTAGAAGATATATTTCCACGCATGAAGAAATTTGTTTGGGTGGAAACCATGGGCAGTTAAACACAGAAATACATAAAAAAACAGATTAAAAATAAAGCCTATATAGTAGCTTATACACAAAAATATAGCTAAAAATGGGGCAATTATTGATATATATATATATAGAATTACAAATAGAGGTTTTTCATGAAAGACTGATAGTTTTATAGACTAAAAAGGTAGAGGGTTTATCATTAATTTCTAGCAAAAAATAAAATGTAAAAAACTTCACTAAATGTTTGAAATGGCTTCTTTTTTGCTCTCATTAAACTCACAGTCTGTAATTGTGAGTGAAAGCACTTTTCCTGGGACAAAGGAACTTTGTTATGAAACAATGAAAGAAGCACAATCTGAAAAAGTAATTTTTTCATATGTCAAACAGGTTATCTGTACATGGAACAGAAACTGATGAGGTGAAACTAGTCAAAAAATAAAAATATTCATTAGAAAGATAAGGCAATAGAGGAGGAAAAGAGAGAGAGTTCGCAGAGAAATAAGTATGTGTGAATGGCCAAAAAATAAAAATTGGCTCATAAATGGCCCAGAAGCATTCTGTGTGCTCAAAGCATTTCCAAAAGCCAACAGAAATTCAAAATGGTCTTTTGTTTAAAAGTAAAGTACAAGCATTTCTTTCTTCTTCCCAAGTGAATAAGCTCTTATCTTTAAGAAAGAATTTGTCTTGTGTTGATGACAGGCAAGAGCTCAGAGAAGAACATTTTTGTAACTGAGCTGACTAGAGAACTGCTGTGGGTTACAGTCTAATGAAGTTCCCATTAACATCAGACAGCAGGATTTTCGGACTGTTTCTTTTCCAGGGAAAGAAAAGTTCTCTTTAGAGCACAGGATCATAAAGTAATGATTCATATGCATGTTAGAAATTTGGAGACTTTTATCATTTGATTAAACACATGTAGGAGGTTAGTTAATTTCAAGGAACAAAAATAATGCCTTCAAAAGCAGCACATCAGTTTGTTAATAAGGTTACTATGGTTGTTATTAAATATGTTGAACAGCACTGTTCAGCTGCTCCAGTGACTATTAAACAGCAATGACTGCTTGCACTAACACCATCACATTATCCTGAAAAAAAAGAGCCAACTCTAAAAAATAATGTGTTTTATTTCAATACCTGACAAATGTTTGTAGCTTGGCTGCTGATTTCACTTTGTCATTTTCTTGCCGCAGGGTGAGCTTAAATTTCCTCCACTGGGGGTTCATTCACTTAAGCTGAATCATTTCATGGAAGAAAGAATTAACAACATCTTTAACACTGGAGTGGGGTAGCTAAGTTCTGTGACAAACCTAATTGCGTACTTGCCTTGTAATTTTTTGGTAAAGTGATTTTTTTCCCCCGTCCTATTCTTAAAATTCTTAATCAATTCTTATCCATATTATCTATTTGGGAAGCAATCTGGTCACCTGCAGTGCTTCACTCGTCTTGGAGGAGAAATAGACATTGAGAGCTTATGAACTAGAGAATGTGAGGTATTAGCTTATTTAGCCAAGGAGGTCTTTGGCTGTGGGTTTGCAGCTTGAGGTTTGAGAACCACTCCTGCACAGGAATATGAACCTCCATTGCATCCTGCAATGTATTAAGCAGTTCCTTTGATTCTAAAGGGGATCTGAGGGTGTAATTATTTTGCATATCCTAGTGTCTATCTTTAGGCACGATGTGTAACAGCTGGAATGTGTGGGTAATATTCTGTTGCAGGAACCAACATACTCCTTTCATCTGTTTACCACAGCATGAAAGGATAGGAAGAAATCCTTGAGACACTTGTATTAGAAAGTGGCTCACCTTACATCCAGCTACCTGTGAGCAGAAGCTGCAAGAGAGAGGTTGTTCAACCTACAGACAGGATGGCTTTGGGAACACCACACCTGTCCATATCCTCAGGGAAGTTAGAAAAAACACATATTCCTCTTATGTAAGGGCATTGTAGATGAATGAGAAACAACAGTCCCAGACTAAAAGAGGATAAGTTCTAACTGGAACTAATTGTCTGAGGATCTCTGTGAGGACAGCAAAGCACTGGGACAGGCTCCCCAGGAAATTGTAGAGTTTCTTCCATGGAAGCTTTATACAGCTTTAAGCTTACTCAACAAAGCCCTGAACAACTTGGTCTAAATGCTGAATTCACTCTTAACTGAGTGGGATGTTAGAGCAGATGCCTTTGTGAGATCACTTCCAACCTGAAAGGCCATCTTCCAAATTATCTCATTATTACCTTTGAGTTACACAAGCCACTGAATATATTCCCATTTTCTTAAGGAAGGTCTAAGTGCAGAACAAATCCATGGAAAGTGTTACAAATTATAATGTGAGGAAAAAACGCCACAATTCTGACTGCAAAATGATAATTGTGAATGGAACTGGGTTCAGGATTGATTGCTAGCAGGAACACATAAGACTGTGACTTTTAGAAAATCTAGCTCTTTTGACAGTTAGATCACATTTTCTTTAAAAGCTAGTGTTGATTAAGATGCAAACAGGAATGGTCCAAGTTTTACAGTTTTGGTCTTCAGTTCATATAGTCCGTATTTTCATTTTAAAGGGCTGTATCTGATTAGCCCATTATGCATTTTTCTGTATTCTCAAATGTTTAATAATAAATGATGGAGGAAGCTGCAGATTCATTAGTCTTTTTGACTCTGTGTGTGTGTGCATTGACATTATTGAATGGTCTGTTACTGCTTCATTAAGCCCACAATATAATTCTTTGCATTGGTTAGGTACAATGCAATGCCCCAATTTCAGCTATTCAAAGTTGTGGCAGACATCTACGTTATATGTTACTGCTACTACTCCTACATGTTAGCAGATGCCCCAAATAAAACAGGCCAGGATTTTTCAATTAAATAGAATAGGCATGAGAGGTTTTGCTGAAAAAGTGCATCAGACTATTATGTATAATAATATACTAATAATACTACTCATCTGCCTTGGAGGCATTGTAAATAGGTAGTGCCACACCTTTGAACAAGACACCAGGTAATGGACACTGCTCTTAACTGAGAAGTTGCACAAGGAAGATGAGCAATAGATGGTCTGAGAATAATGAACTGAGAGAGCCTCTGAATCAGGAGCTGGTAGGAAACCCCATGCAGCACTGCCTTCCCAGCCAGGGAGATGCAGTCTGTGCCAGCAAGGCACAGGATGAAGCCAAATCTGAAACCTGTGAGCTGTGCATCTCTGCAGATGCAGTCTGTGGGTGCCTGTGCATGCCCCCAGCTTTGGGAATAGATTACAGACCCACCGAGGTGGTGCCAGACAGAACCAGCTGGCTGCAGCCAGGCTGCTCTTGGCTCTCCCAGAGTCAGAGTGGAAAAGACAAAGCAGGGAAGGAGGTAGTGTAGGCACACAGTTTGTGGTGAGTGGGAATGGGGCTGTGGCTGAGCCTCATCCCTAATGGGCTACAACTGTGTAGAATGTGTGAACAGTATTGAAGGTAATGAAACATGCCATGCTGAGGTGTACACAAAAGGGTAGAGAGGGCACACAGGTGTAATGAATGTAAGAGGAATAGTATAAAAGGTTGTACTGAAGACCAATAAAGTGCTGATGCTTAAAGCCTTCTTGGGTGTTAGTTGTACCTCCTTCATCAAGGTAGCACTAAGGTTTTCTGTGGTATATGTGGTTACAGTGCCAAACTTTTCAAATAGGATCAAATAGCATGTTTTTTAAAATACTTGATTGTTTAATTCAGTTATTTAAACTAAGCATGTATTTGGTTTTTGATGATACCAAGCTTTGCTCAGGTGACTAGATCAAGTTCTGTTCATATTTTGTACATCCAAGTCTTTATTTTAGCTTTTACTTTTAGTGCAAAATACACAAGTGACATCTAGTGGGGATATGGTGACAATGATGCAGGTTTCTCCATACAGTAAAGTCTCTGCTGAATGTTCACCTGGCCTCTTTTTCCAGAGCATGTGGGAGGGCAGGCAAAAACGGTAGTTTCTCACTGTTTTCCTGAAGGAGTGATTAGAATAGCTTGTCTTTCTGAAGCAGATGGAAGTGCAACAACAGACTGACAAAGAACAAGTGTGCCAATGTAGAAGATTTGATGTGGATTTCTTGAATAGGCCAGTCAGCTGAAGACTGAAAGAATTATTTATGAAGAGAAGGAAGAACAACTTGTCAATGACTGTATAAAAGAGCTAAGTATGTACCTACTTCTTTGTATTTTTTGAGAGACTTCAGTTAAAAAAAAAAAACCAAATCATGTTTTCTGTGGTACTTATTTTCCTTTCAAAAATGGCTATGAGGAGAAAATTTCTGGCTGAAATTTCACAGCAGAAAATGTCAGCTGAAAGCTAAATCTTTCTCATCTAAAAGTAGTTTTGCATTGAAAAAGTTCAATCTCCTCTGCAGCATGAGCACTTGATGTCTTTCTGGTTTTGTGTCCTACTGTTTTTTTCAAAAATACCTTACTGTGAATTGGAGGTAGGATTCTGCTGAAGCAAGTGATGTTCCAAAAGAGTATCTTTATGCTTTATCTTCATGCTTCCTTTTTTGATTTTGGTTTTATGATGTTAATTTTAATTATCTTAAAGAGGATGCAAACATCCAGGCCTTGGAGAGGGGAGTGCCTGGCCTGCTGTCAGGCTTACTGAAATGTGCACAGCTGGGCTGCAAGGTGGGAACTTCTAGCTGGGGCACGTTGCCAGCCCACACACAGCAAGGATGGAGCAGCTGGGGATGCATCAACGCTGGGGAGAGGAAAGCAGGATCCACATGTGTTCCCGTATGAAATACCAGGGGAAATGAGACTGGTCAAGGGCACTGCTGCAGCTGATGTTTCCCTCACATGCTGCCCCCTCCCCAGGCATGGGTGCTCCCTCTCTCTTCCCTTCATTCCCATAGGCAGCACTTGCTGTTTGCACCCTTTTCACAGCTGTTGTATGCACAGCTTTGCAAAAGCAGAACCACAAGCTTTTCCCAAATAATTTATGGGGAGTTTGCAGCAAGCTGCTCCATTCATGGACTCTTGCCCTGCACCTGTTTTGAAATAAGTAAAGCTGGAACAGTACTAATTGAATCAAGCTCATAGAGAAAATCAACTGTAATTAAACACAAAAAGGTATTGATTAGCTATTTTGCCAATGTAAATTTAGCACCTATGCACATGCTTTCATAAAGATAAATTTGGATAAAGCTAAATTAAATGTCAAGAGAGTTGGCAGTGACAGAAATCTCACGTCCCAGACAGCATCAGGAGGCTGTGTCAATGCACTGCTATGTGTGCTGCAATCTGTGGGGCACTTCTCAGCTCAAAACCTTTGCTGGACACAAGGGGCTCCTACCCAGCTGCTGAGCCTCCATCCCTGAGGCTGCTGTGTCACACTGCTACACGAAAGAACGGTACAACACAGCAGTTGCCAGGGAAAAGAAGTTTATTTTAAAAATCAGAGATATTTATACAACAGAGAGAACAGGAAATGATTAGAGGAGAAAGCCTCCACCTCTACACACATACTGGCTAGTACACATGCTTGTCAAGAAATCCATCTCACTAGAAAGAATGTAAACATCTAAGCTAGTTAGAAAACAACATCTATTATTTACATGAAAACTCATGGGAAGCTGACTCTAAACTACAACTTATCAGAAGGCTTAAAAATTCAGGGTGACACTGCTGTTTCCCCTTGGGTTAGAACGGGGCAGCCTGGAGAGAGAGTGTCTTCACTAATGCCATGGGATAAGGGTTGCAGCTACCACAGCTGTGTGACTTTCCCAGGTTTGCTGGCTCCCCTGTTTAGCTCAAATTAGCACCTCCAGGCCACCTGGGAGCTGAATGGTGTCTCAGCAGCTTTTACAACCCTTTCCCATCTGGGGAATTCCTTCTGTTCCCAGAAGAGCAGGTGATGGATATTTTTACAATAATGAGGATAATGTTGCTGAGCTGCCCATAGCCAGCTGCTAACAGCCAGCTCCCCTTGCCTAGAGGAACAGCAGCGTGTCTCAGAGTCACAGTCCCTCTTCAAAACTACTGCAATTGGCCCCGTAGTTCTTTATTCTTAACACTCACTTGCACCAGTCAGGTGCTGAAACCATTTTTGTGTGCCAGGCCCCTGTCCTGGGGGAGAGATGTAAAAGCTACCAAACCCATCCCCTGGCTGCACTGAGGGCTGTGCACTTTCACAGACATCTTCAGAGACCTTCAGAAGAGAGAAATGGGACAGAATGTTCTTTGCCTCTCCATCCATTTGCCTGTAGGAGATTAAACAAAGGAGAAAAAGAAAAGGTTTGCTTTTTTCCTAAGGACAAGGTTCTGCAGTAGCAAGGCTTGATTTGTAACATCACCTACTCCCAGCCTCCCTGCAATGTTACAATATTACATCTTTCATCAATATAAGCCAGGAATGCGAGCATTTAAAAATATTGCTTGAATGGTCCTGACATTAATTTAAAAGATAGCAAAGCAGAAACTGACTTTTTTCCCAAGTTACTTCTAAAGAAACATCACTTTCATGGCAAATATAGAGATATAAGCATTTTTAGATTTATTTGTATTTTCCTCAGTTAAAAAAAAAAAATTGGTTTTAATCTCTTGTTTGAAAGTTTTGGAAAAAATGGGTATTTTGCACAATTTTGGTGTGAGCAGTAACCAAAACCAAGGAGAGAATTCAGATGATTTAGAACTCACTATGCTTGGAAAGGAATCTAAAAAAGACAGCCTGGGTGGCTTGGAAACTGGTTGACTGGGAGGAGCTTGAGAGGAAGAAATGCAGAAAAGCATTTCCATGTTTTCAGGAGACCCAAAAAAAAAAAAAAAAAGAAAAAGGATATTTGGTGTTACTAGAGAAGAAAACTTCCCCATTACTGTTTGCTGAACTCTCCCTTTCACTGCAGAACCTGCAGTGCTGTTTGCTCTCCCAGCTGCTGCTGGGAGCAGCTCCTCAGTGTTTTTGTGCTCAGCCCTTTGCACAACCGTTTTGGTTTGTTTCCCAGTGTTGGTTTTAGTAGGATTTTGGTTTAGTACAAGTATTTTCTGTGTATTGTTTTCTACACTTTGTGTTTGCCTATCAACTGCTGTAGAAATTGCTGCCTTTTTCCTTTGGCAAGCACCTGCTTTCTGGCATGTGACAAAGATTTTCCTTTTTGTATTAGTGCACACATTTGGGAGAAACTCTGTGGATTATGCAATTCAAAAAGCACCTCCTTAATAATTTAGGGCATTCCTTAGATGTGAGATCCAGCTGCTGAAGGAGACCCAGGAGCTGCAGGGAGGTTGGTTACCTGTGGTGGAGGAGGAGTGTACAGGTAAAACACTTTTTTTGCAGCCTGCCCACAGGCAGACAGGAATGACTGCAGGAACTGCA
>VWYE01023324.1:0-10212 GCA_013398995.1 Alaudala cheleensis
ATTCAATTTTTCTGTTAAATTCTCTTACACTTCTGAGAGTTCAGAAAGCCTCAAAAACAAGAAACAGGTGTTCTGATCTTCTGCATAAGCCGAATTTTTGGGGGAGTTAGTGTCCTTTCTCTTATTTGATGCTCACACACATAAATAATGAGGGTCATTGGAAATGAATTATCCCTGCCTGTAAAATAGAAAGGGATTCATCAACTATCTTGATTTTTCTCATCTATGTGTATATGTGTAGCTCCTTTGGCAATAAGTCATTAACTAAACCACTGCTTCATTCCTGTGAAACAAATTTTAGTTGCAGTTTTGTTCATTGTAACTGTAAGCTTTTCTTTGCACTGTTTTTCTTCATGTGGATTTTCAGCCTGGGTTTGCAGGGGTATTTCTCTTGCAGCCAGCAGGGTGGTTAATTAATGTGTGCCATATTCCATAAGCCAAAGGTAGAGCTGATGGGAGAGCCTAAAGAAAACAGGATCTTCATCAGGAATGGATCTGTGCCTGCCCGGGAGCTCATGGACAGACAGCCAAAAACACATGCAAAATTATAAAACTCCTAAGGCAAGAAAAAAAAGTTGATGCACACCCAACATGTAAAAGAAAATCAGAAGAAAAAAAACCCCAGAAATTAAAAAAACAATTAATTTTATACAAAATACACAGGCTGCAGCCAAATTCCCACCTTTCATACTAATTATCATCCAGGAGATTGGCTGGGCTCACTGGAATCTGTTGGGGGTTTGTGAACACGTTTATCTTAATTGTATTCATGTGGTTGTGGGGTTATTTGATTTGATCTTGAGATATCAAGATGCCTGATTTTTATGTGCATTTCTAAAAGGTCTGAAGGGTGCCCAGAGCAGGGAATGGATTGTGCCAATGTGCAGAGTTGTGGAAAATGTTCTTAAGGCCAAGACAAAGTCAGGTGTTAAATCTCATAAAGAAACAGGCAAATTCTGTATCTAATGATTTACCATGTAAACGTGTAGTCAAAGGAGATGATATCAATTTCTATGTTTTTTGACCACCAAAGAGATGTTCCTTAAAGGGAAGAATAATATGATTAAAATGAATGTAAAACCCCATAAAAAACATAACTTTTAGGCCCCATCTTTTCAATACTGGGACTACTAAGACCACTTAGAATACAATCATTTTAAAGCATATTGCTTTCCACTGTAACTACACACAGAGAAAAGAACGCTCAAGAAAACTAGCATTTTCCTGAACAACAAAAACATAATTGATCACCAACCAGCTCCATCACGTGAGCAAACCCTCAGCTGAATCACTCAGCTGCTCCAGGTTTCTTACTCAGTATGTTAATGCCCTGTGCAATAAACACAACAAATGAAATATGGAATTACTCTAACCACAAATCATTACTAATCGATACAGCAGGATTCAAGGAAAAACTATCACTTGGAATAGCTTCCTGCAAAGTTATCCCTGGATATACTTTCAGGTCTGCATCCTCCCTGCCACAGAGGAGGAGGAGCTTAGTGAAGTCTCTCAGGCTGCTCTTCCTATTTATCACATCTCATCCATCCTGAATTCTGTCATTCCATGCTATTCCCAGTCAATTCAATATCAGTGAACTTAATTGAAAATTTTTTCTTGATTCTATTTCCCCATAGCTTATTTGTCCTTAAATTCCAGGCTGATCCACGATGATTGTTTAAAACAGGATGCAGCCAAACTCTTCAACTCTACATTGACTGAACACCATCTATTATTATGGAAAACATAGCTTAAACAATGCTTAAGTTATTCTAATTAACCCATTTATAGGTTATCTTGCTCTTACTTTAGTTTTCTTACTACATGCAAAAGGGCCTGATGATTTAATAAGCTGTTTTCAGTTTTTGTTCAGTTCAGATTGTGCCCATCTCTTCTATGCACAGTCCTTGCCACATAGACCATTTGATCATTTTGAGGATGAGATGGTTGCACCCATGAGAGCTTGTGGAGCAACACATCACATATGCAAACCCCTGTGTCTTCTATACAGCAGAGGGTTCCCAAAACTGCTCTTATGTAGTTTGAAATGGCACTTTGTGCCTCCCATCAGTTGTTATTTAATTTCCAACTGGATTTAAATTAACAGGTTTTGTTAATCGAACATTTAATTCTGAAGAAGAAATCAGCTCTCCGCAAAACTGCAGCATGGCCTGTGTGAAACTCTCCTGGCTGTGCTCACAAAAGAGGAGCAGACCTTTTTACCATCCCAGACATACTCAGACGATAATGAAGGCAAAGCCCTAGAGAAGCACATGTGAAAAGACAAAAAATTTCTTCCACATATTAGGCACAAAAATTCAGCTTACATAGTGTAGTGTTCCAGGCACCAATGAAGCTGACTTACCAGCAGTCTTAAAGTGTCTTAATGTTAAGAATATAAAAAGAGAAATTATCCATACACTTGTGTGGGCAGGATATTGGAGTCTGGCTTAACAGTGCAGTGTATAATTCTTCCATTCTCACTGAAAGGTAAAAAGCCTCATATTACAGCTCATCCAGGAATTGCTGACAGAATTTCATCTCTCTTTCCTGCTCTACTTATTCTTCAGGTAGGAAAAAAAATGGGTGGAAGGGTTGAATGGAGAACTTTCCCAATGATGCACAAGAGCTATTGTGACTATTCCAGCACAAAGGGTAGTGGATCTGCAGGGGCACACTCCTGCCAGCATAGCCCAGCAAAAGCACACAGGACTCCTGGTGTAACCTCTCTGGACTACCCAGGTAAATCTTTAACCACCAGGGTCCATGGTTTTATCTCATTCTTTTTTAAAAATATATTTCCTTATGGTAATATTATAATTGCTTTTTTTCTGTCGCCGTTACCCACTTGATGTGTTCCTCACATGAACACTGACTGCCATCTCCTCTGGATTTTAGATTTAAAAGGCACAAACAGAGACTGCTAGCTCAGCACTGTTATTTCAACATAACATTTTCCTTAGGGAAGCATCAGCACACAAGGTAAAAAATAACCTTTAGAAATGTGTGGCCTTTGATTAAGCTTTTTCCTTGTCAGACCATATGAAAAACTCTGTAGCTGCATATCAGCATTCCCAGTCCAGGGTGTTCCAGAGCCTCCAAGCTCAGCACAACATTGTTCCCCCACGCCCAAGACAGGGATTTCCCTGAGCTGAGAAGTCTTGTGGAAACTGCTGATACATCTTAATTTACCAAAGCAGCTGGCACTGGTCCTTTGCCATGGGATGACTGATTGCCCTCAGGGTCTGCCTGGCCCAGGGTCTCCAGCTGCAGCCCAGGCCCCCGGAACCATTGTGTTGATTGATGAAGTTTGTCCCCATCATGGCTCTCACTTAGTGAAGAGACAACTATCACATACATCTCTCTTCTCCCTGCCAGGACCACTTATTGCTGGTTTTGGAAATACAGAGAGTGAAAATCCATAGTTAATGCAGTTCCCCAGAAGAGCAGACACTCCCACACCTTCCAAATTAGAATAATAGCAAATAATAATGTGTTTTAGATTTGCATGCACCTGGATTTATGGATGACCATCAACCCTAAATACAGGCATGGAACATCACATTTGACTGATTTCAGCTCTACTCTGATTAAGTGTTGAGGAGAGTCACCAGAATCCCAAGACCTTTATCCTCATAAACCTTCTGGATTTAATAGTGATAACATCTAGTGGGTGAATTAAGCAAGTCAATTTTATAGCAAAGGCAAGTCAAAGCTGATATAATTAATTCAAATTAACACACCCACGAGCTCCTGAAGCCTATCATTGGTAAGGTGTCGCT
Source organism: Alaudala cheleensis (assembly GCA_013398995.1). NCBI lineage: Eukaryota > Metazoa > Chordata > Aves > Passeriformes > Alaudidae > Alaudala > Alaudala cheleensis. The sequence continues at coordinate 3,783 of VWYE01023324.1, forward strand.
TCAGGGACAACTGCAGAAACATCCAAATACAAGCCATCATCAAGATCTTTAAGACTGAACAATTCCCAGGAAACCAAAAGTAACCTACACAAAAGCAGGCTGGATTACAGAAACCCAGATGCTCGCTTCCTGCAGAACTTTATTATTAACATGGTCAACAAAGCAAAACAGTTTCCTCAAATATGATTCTTAAACATTACTTTTATCTGTTCAATATTAAAGCCTCTATGGAGAATTACTGGAGTGTATCCCATGGCACATATGGTCTATGACAGGAAACATACCTCTGAAACTCTGAATAGCCCAATGCCACTCAGGAAATGAGAACAGAATGTGGTTTGCAGTTGCAACCTTCACTATTTTTTCTATTCCTCTGGGGAAGCACAGTGTCCAGCATGGATATTTAACATGAGAGAAAATACCAAAGCAGCAGCTCTAAATCAAAAAAACTTTATCCTTAGATAACTAAATTATTATTTAGATACAGAAAAGTACAATTTTGACATTACGATGAAACATGGCCCAACTGTTTCTGAAGAATACTGCTGGAAATGGAGGCCAGGGAGCGATTTTGGAAAATCAGGTCGTGGAAGGTGCTCACAGACCATTGCTGGCGTACAGTCAAACTTTCCTGAACTGTCAAATGCTAAATAGTTAATTGTACAGGAAGGAAGAATAGCCAGAGAAATGCCCCTAGGTGCAGAAGAGGATATTGCTGGATGAATAGTGTGCACACCACCCTGATGCACTCATGGACTGGGGGAGACCTCATCTACAGACCAGCATGGATGCTTGACTTGCTGCTGCAAGAACATTGGTTTGGGTTTGATGTTCATGTGAGAATTATATTTCTAATACAACAAAAATGGCCACATTTGCCACTATCCAAAAAAAGATTTGGCTTCATTTGGTGATGATGTCCTGCCAGAAGCCCAGAGAGGCAGTAGACAGAAGTGAAATTGGATGGTGAGTGTCCAGAGAAATCAATGACTGTTTAGAACCAGGAAAGTTTGCCAGTAGAAAAAGCACAACAGCCACACAGAGACGTTAGCAGCCTTTACTCCCCTGGAAGAAACTGGATATTTGAGCAGCAATTCACAGGAGGAAAACATGCTGGTGTGTTAAGGCTGCACACCCAGCTCTGCTCTGTGCCAGCCTGCGTCAGCCACTGGTTCTCCTCCACATTCCCATCCCTGGGGCAGAAACCAGTGGATCAGCAAAAGCAGGACGATGCTCCTGCTCAGGTTAAGCCTCTGTACTGACACTCCAGCCAGCCACGGAGGAGGCAGGTTTCCGTGGCCTGGGTGAACCGAGGCCGCTTTGGAGGTGCTTTGCATGAGATGAACTCCACAAGCACCAAACCACCCACTGGCACAGCAGGACTGGGCAGGCAGACGTGTGACAGGGCAGGGGAGCTGAGCAGAAACGGACATGTTTTCTACAGGCTCTCATCAGACTTAAATGGCACTTCTGTAAGCAATGCTAAATGAGACCATCCTCCCTCCACCCCACGCTCCCAGTTGCCTACTTACATTAGCAATTGCCAGCTGTCAAGCTCTTGCTCAGTTCCACTGAAATCTCCTGGATTTTCTCCTCTTTCGGTGATTATGTTGAACTGCTGGGATCAGATCCTGGTGACACTGGAATTGCCAAATAATCCTCTGATGTTTTTTATATCTTTCTGTCCTCTTCTCCTTATTAATGTGAGCCAATACAGAGCCCAGCACAGACACGATGCTCTCCAGCAGGACACAGGAATGCCTGCCAGCCTCCTCAAAATTGTCTCCTAATGGAGAACTGAGGTTCTTTATAGCAGAAAAAGTGCACAGATACACTGAGAGCTCACATCACTTATCCAAGAGATCCTACAGACATCACATCTTTGAGAATTATCTAAAGCCATCTCCTTCTTCAGGAGAATGGTCAGGCTGGCTCTGATCACCAGTCCCTCTAGCCCAGCACCCTGTCTCTAAGACCAAATAGTTGTGCATGTCTGCAGAAAAGCTTAGGAGCNATCTTTGAGAATTATCTAAAGCCATCTCCTTCTTCAGGAGAATGGTCAGGCTGGCTCTGATCACCAGTCCCTCTAGCCCAGCACCCTATCTCTAAGACCAAATAGTTGTGCATGTCTGCAGAAAAGCTTAGGAGCAGGGCAAACACACAGTAATTGCTTGAGGTGCTTTGATGGGCCCCAGTAATCTGGGGTTAGAGACTTTCTGCAGTCTCCTGGTGTGTAACAGCCCTTGCTGCATCTCTCTGCCATTAATTAATCTAATTGTTTCTTGCACCATTTAAGCACCATTTGGCCACCTCAGCCTCCCAGAGTAATGAGTGCCACAGTGGAACAACATGATGGGCGAAGGAACAGCTCACTGGTTTGTGCTGGTGAGGTCCCCAGCTGCAGCTGAGTTCACTCTCTTCTGCATAACACCTGTGCACTCAGCCAAAGCACCCCTTGCCTTGTTGGTCTTCAAGCTCCAAAGGAAGCCCAGCCCTGTGGCCTCTCCTATATCTACCAGGCCCAGCACAACTTTGGGGCAGAAAGATTTGTTAGATGGAAGAACGGGACCAGAACCCCAACTTGACTCAATGACTAAAATTTAGGCATGGTTCACATTTTACTTTCTCCTGGACCCGACAGCCGCTGCATGTGGACAAAACACCTGGCTTACCTGAACATCTCTGAGGCACTTTGGGCTTTTGGGTTGAAAAATTTTAGCAAAAAAACCCCAAAAAACAGGCATGTAGATGTGAGATGTATGTAGGCTTGTAGACATCCTTCCATTCCACTCTCAGGTTCTTTAAAATAATTTTCTCCTAAAGCCCAATTTAGAAACCTCAGGAAAGACTTGATGTTTTTATGCAAATTCTCAAATTTACAGAAGTCCTGAGCTGAACTGGGATTTGAAGAGAAGGCTTTTTTGCTATTCCTCCTGCCATTTAAACACCAAGCAGGGATACACTGGTAGAGGTGGCCAGAAATAGATCCAAAACTTAAAAAGTGTCAAAATTGAATTTTGAAGAATAGGCAATTGAGAGAGAGTCAGCCAGTGCAGTCTGGGTCTCAGAAATCTGAGCACTCACACAGAGCTTCAGAAAATCAGGTTTGGATAACAAACATGGCTGGTGGATGCCTTAACCTTTGCTGGAGCTCAAATTCCCTGCCAAAAGTCGTGGGCCAGATAAACTAATATTTTCTGATGAGAAATTGTTTTGCTGAAAGTTTCTGTCTATCCCTCCATACCACACAGCATCCAGACATGCAATCACAGCCTTTGCCAGATAAAACATTCCTGCTCTGTGACACTCAGCCCAGGCCAAGCTGCAAAAATAAATTTACTGTAAGTTACTGATAGTGTCACTGATGGTTTATCATTCCCAGGATGGTATGTCTTTACACTGATTTCAACTGGTAACAGCTTGGATCTCATTTTTAATTGCACTTTGAGTCTGGTTGCCTGGTTATTGTATAGGGAAAACTGTTGGTGAGCAAATCAGGTCATAAACCACCACTCAGCCAGGTCATTTAGAGTAACATCTAAAATGTCATGTGTGTTAATGTCACAAGCATCACTCCTAATAATTGTGTACGCCCTTAAACAGATTTTTAGCAAGTTGTTTTAAAAGCCAGATTGGAGTTCTGATACGCCCTGACAACAAGGTATTTAACAGAGCTGTTCTGGCTCTTATGTCCCTCTTTTGCATCCTTTCAGGAACAGGAATAGATTCATCACCATCGTGACATTAGAAAACATGGAGATTGCAGACACTACATGAAATAAATTGGGAATGGCAGGATAAGTACTTGAATTGACAATACAGGAACCACTGCCTGTCACACCATTACTGGGAGAATCCACAAAGCACCTTGTCAGCTGTGAGAGCTGGAATTAGAGCTGTGGCCTCACCTCCACACAGCCCAGCTCAGGCAAAATTTAGAAACTTCAGCCATGCCTTAAAGGGTGATCTTACAGCCCCGCTGCCAATCAGCCTGCAGTGTACTTCACCTGCCATTTAAATGTGTGTTTTCTCTGTAAAAGCCTCAAAGGCTGCAGCATCAACGTGTCAGAGTGCCTTCTTGAACAGAATGACCTCCCAGCCAAAAAGCTCTTGACCTGGCCTTGGTCTTGATGCAAGAATGGTGAAAAAAAAGGCAGACAAGAAAAATGTTACTAAAAATAAAATGTGTAAAAAGAATTACTTAATTTAAACAAGAAACTGAACAAATAGGCAACCTATTAATGTGTTTCTAATCTAGATGTCAGGAAGGGAGTGTCATTTCCAGACATTTTATCTTGGCTGTGGCACAAGGTGAACCAGAAGGAAGCACGACCTTGGCATTCATCAGACACAGGCTGCAGAGCACAGTCTCCTCCACTGCCAGCTCTAACCTGCCAACCCACCTTCTCTGCTGTGAGAGGAACAGGCTCTCAAGTTCACCCAGGAGCACCATTCTCCGAATTTCTGTGGAGGATGATGCCTCATGACTGCAGGAGGCACAGACCCTCTGGACAAACCATTGCCTGCAAAAAGACCAGGTGAAGCAACTAAGCATTACATCTGCAGTCTGACAATAAGAAGGTGGGAAGCGAACAGCAAAATTTCCAAGTAAATCACGGCAAACCAATTTGTCAAGATAATTAGCACAGAGGTGTAGATGTGATACATCTTGGCTCAGGAAGGCTTGTGACACCATCCCATTTAACTTTCACATGAGCAAAATGAGGAAATGGAAGCTAAGTGAGAATTTACCACAAAACTACACTCTCAAAATTATTATCTGCCACTCAGTGTCAATCACAGCTCTGTCCTGTAGCCCATGGTTTGCTGTCAAAATTGCAAATGCATGGCTGAAAGGGGCACCTCACTCAGGGTAACAGCATCACAGCTCAAGATGACCTCCCCAGATAAAAAAACTCACCCAACATCCCCATGGTGAAGGCAAATAAAACCACCTCTGAAACATCACAACCCAACACCCTTTTCTTCTTGGGAGATGAGGCTGTCCCTTTCCTTGTGAAACCTTCTGCTGAGCCTGCCTTGAGAGATTCTCCCTGCAATTAAAACTAAGAGAGCTTTTCCAGTGACAGCTGGGTTTCATCTGTGCCTCATTTCTGGATGGATGGATGGTGACAGGCCTCGGTCCTGGCCCTGTGCTGCTGGTTCCTGAGAGACCTGGGTGCTTACCCTCATCCCCAAGCTTAGGCCACAAACCTTTTGCAAGTGAGACTGAGTCTACTAAAAATCAAAAGTTCTTTCCCAAATTTTAACCCTACCCTTCAGTTTTTTCATTTTTATTGAGTGTATTTTTTTACTTTTTAGCATGATGTTGCCTTTAAAATACCATAAACAAGATTTCAATAGATAAATAATTTAAAGGAAAGCAAATAGGTGCTGTATGAGAGTACTCAGCTGGTCAGCCATCCAGCAGGGCCTGTAGACTGGGGATAGTGGAGGCCTGATTGCCCATTAAAGAGGCCCACATTCCAGGAAGCCACAATCAAAGCTCTCTGGTGAATCAAGCATCGTGACCACGTGTAATATGTCAGTTATTTGCCAGCAGGGGAAACACTGTAAGAAGCGGATGAGTTTTACTCTGTTCAGTGACATTGCTATCGACTCATGCATTATTATGAGTAACAAACCTTTGAAATGAGAGGTTGAGTTGTACACTACATTATACATCTGAATTTCATGGTATATTAGTGACAGTGATTGGTAATACAATATGATGGGGAATTGCTAACATCAGAGAGAAGTTAATATGATGCACTGCAATTTCTCGGAGAGTCCCATACTTTTTATAGCGCCACCCACAACCTGCTCAATATGGTTTGGCAAAGAGCAATACCCCTCGCAGAGCAAGTGGCACCAGCGCCCTGACAGCTGCTCATAAATTTGAATGGAAGATACGCAATCCAAAATGTTCATGTTTCCATGGATCGTTACCCAGTTGTATCTCCCCTAAGAAGCAGGTGATTTTTTAACAACCTGCCACAGTTTGTTTCTGCTGATATTTTCTCTCTCCAGATAAATCAGATGCCAGCTTGTGTCTTAGAGCATTTCTTCCCCATCTTGTTCTATTAAAAGAGCTGATACAGTCTACATGCACATTAACTAAACACCAGTTAATGGAGCATAACTAAGAAGAATTAATATATTTACCCAAAAAAGAAGTATTTCTGGACTGTTAAAATTAGAGTCAAATGTATCACATAAAGCATTAAAATTATAAATGCGACCACAGATTTATGTTTACAGACTCTGGCAAATCCCATGGCCACATGTCCCCTAAGTCACTCCTGTTGCAAACAGCATAAACAAGTGTTTAAACTATGTGATATTAACCTGGAAAATTATGTGGCTGTTTTACAAGGCCTGTAAATATCCATCTGACCTTCTCCAGTTGTAGAAGATTTGGTTTTTCCTG
>VWYE01023337.1:0-10042 GCA_013398995.1 Alaudala cheleensis
TAGACTTTTCTTGCGTAATATTAACCATAGACGAGCCTAGATTTTTTTTTCCTAGACTGTATTCTAAGGTAAATGTGTTAGCCTTGAGCCAGGAAATAGTGGCAGTAGCCTGCCATGGAGGCAGAGCATGAACAGAGAAGAGAAGATGGGGGGGGTGGTGGTGCTCTCTGTCTTCATGGGGAAGATCTCTGTTCTTGAAAACCCTTGGCCCCAGGGGAAAATGGGGGACCGGAAGTGGTCGCAGCTTTTGNTAAGTTTTGAGTGTGGAGGGTTTGGCAACCGGGAAGAGCAGAAGAAATGTTCTAGAAAGTTTTCATTTCTGTTAATCTGTAGTTTAATAAAAGTTTATTTTGTCTTCAAGATTTAAGCCTGCTCTGCTCTGTTCTCACTCACATCCCACAGTAGTTGTTAAGAAATATACATTCATGGGTGCACTGGCATAGCCTGCCAGGGCAAACCCATGACAAAACACCATCTAGTCCAACTCCCCTGCAATGAGCAGGGACATCTTCAACTAGATCAGCTTGCTCAGAGCCCGGCCCAACCCAATCTTGAATGTTTCCAAGGATGGAATATCCACCATCTCTCTGCACAGCCTTGTGCTAGCGTTTCACCATCAGAGAATGCTCAGAGTTCCTGGGTGCTTCTGGAGGCCATTTCTTCTTGTCCTCTCACTTCTTACTTAAGAGAAGGGACCAACTCCCACCTTGCGACAACCTCCTTTAAGGTCGTTATAGAACACAAAAACATGCCCCCTGAGCCTCCTTTTCTCCAGGCTAAACACCCCCAGCTCTCTCAGCTGCTTAANCCGGCCCAACCCAATCTTGAATGTTTCCAAGGATGGAATATCCACCATCTCTCTGCACAGCCTTGTGCTAGCGTTTCACCATCAGAGAATGCTCAGAGTTCCTGGGTGCTTCTGGAGGCCATTTCTTCTTGTCCTCTCACTTCTTACTTAAGAGAAGGGACCAACTCCCACCTTGCGACAACCTCCTTTAAGGTCGTTATAGAACACAAAAACATGCCCCCTGAGCCTCCTTTTCTCCAGGCTAAACACCCCCAGCTCTCTCAGCTGCTTAAGATGCAACCCTCCTTCACAATACACATCCTGCTCTTACTCATAGCTTATTATGGGCCACTGACCAAGAGGAGATACCATGTAAACAACCTCTGAGCAGTGCTGAAAGATGAAAGCAGCTGAGATAGGACACTGTACTAGAAAGCCTGAATCACACCTGCTGCCTGCTTTAACATGTGGATAGCTAAAACAGTACAGTAATGTAAGAAAAAAAAGCATTTTCCACTTGCTGAAACAAATCTGCTTAATTGTAATCTGAGGCTGATGTAAACCACACTAACCCTGTCCACACTCCCAAGAGGTACAAACCATCATTACAAATCCACACCATCAGGGCCTAAAGGGGCTACAACAGCTGACTTTCCCAGGCTTCCCTACTCTAACATGCCAGCTCTCCCCAGAAAGATGCCTGACTCTCCTGGGCTAAAAATTAGTGTTGTTTCCTTTACTGCAGAGCTCACACCCCAAACACTCAGGCCATTAACAGATGTAGCAGGTTGACCTTGGGTTGGTGTCACGTGCCCACTAAGCTGCTCTATCACTCCCTTTCTCAATGGGACAGGGGAGAGAATAAGATGGAGGACAACCAGTGGGTGAGATAAAGCAGTTTTATTACAGTGAAAGGAAAGAAATAAGCAAGAGTCTGCACATGCATAAGCTAAAGGAAAGAAAAGTCAATCTCTGCTTCCCATCAACAGCGATGTTCAGACACTTCCTGGGATGCAGGGCTTCAGCTCACATAATGGTTCCGCTGGAAAGCAAACTGAAGAATCATGAACGCCCCTCTTTCCTCTTCTCTCCCTTAACTTTATATATCTGAGCTGATGTCATATGGTATTGATGCCTTAGGATTTTAGCTTTTATATTTTTCATATATTCGTAATCCTGCAATTCTTTAAGGTATAACTCTAAACTCCATATAGAGTGTTAGCTACTATTTTCCCATTTTGGTCAGACAAAACAATTCCTCTCTAGGCCTGGGAATGAAGGACACCTTACTGTCTCAGGCTCTGAGAAATGTAAACAAAAGTGAGTTGAGAGCAAACTTGGGGTAAATGACTTCATTACCTGAAGCTGTAATTGGAAGATTAACCCCCAATATGCAAGTAGACCAAACTTATAGAAGTATGAAAACCTGTGACTCGTCATCCATTTTTTTGGGTGTAGCCCCTGGGGGGGGCTTTGTCTGCCTGAAATACACCTGAAGGCTCTTCAATAAATATAATCACTTTTTATTCCCTTAATTTTGTCAGGCCACTGTTTTTAGGTAGTCCCAAAAGGCATCAATATAGAATATTCCCTTGGCTAATTTGGGTCAGCTGGCTTGGTTGTGTCCCCATCCCCCCCCAGGATCTTGCCCACTCCCATCCCTTTGATGGGGGAAGGAATGTCAGAGGGACAGCACTGCTCAGCAGTAGCCAAAACACTGGTCTGTTTTCAACACCCTTCCAGCTACTAATGCAAAGCACAGCTCTGTGAGGGCTGTGAACTTTACCTCAGTCAGACCCAGTACAACAGAGCAGCTTGTTAGCCTGGAACTGTGTGAGAATGCTTCTGGCTGCTTTTAACACAGCAGGTTTGAAGTGGGACGCAAGATGCTCCTGTGAAGGAAATTAACTGGGAACAGAGTGAACAGCCTCAAGAGCAGTCCTCATTACAGGTAATTGCAGTACAAAAGCTCACCAAGGATTAAGGACCAAGCTCCAGTGTACCAGGTGAAGTTGAAGACACCACACGAAGTAGAGCAACTTTTAGCTTTCCGACATCCCAGATAGGTCTAGAACTGGGATCTCATGCCTCATGTGGTATGCAGAAGTTGGGAAATTAAAGCAATGTTCTGGTGTATATATTCCCCCTCCCATCCACTAGCAATTGCTGACAGTTTACTGACAGAATTGAGCAACTACAGCTGTCCCAAGACACAAGGACCTCAGCTTCAAGAGAACTCATCTTCCAAAAGCCAGGCCCCAGGATAGGTTAGACAGCAATTCTAAGAAATACTCTAATAGTATCAGGCTGTTAGAAATTCCTGTGAGGTCCAACTAGTTACCACCCAAGACAACATAAACTTTCCCCAGCTGAATGCCTTTCTCAGAGATCAGCTGCCTGGCAAAAAATATAAAAACTCCAAGAACAACCCTCAGCTCTGTCACAATGGGAACTGTGGTCATAGCTCCAGAAACTGCTACACCCCCTCATTCATGTAAGGGGAGTTTGATCCAGCTGGGGAGTTAAGATGCCCCCAATTTTTCAGAGTTCCTTTAAGCAAGCATGTGCTACAGGGAGTCCTCCACAGTTTTAAAGGTGAAAGCAACTAGCCAGAAGGCAATCAGAATATATACAAGCCTTTTCACATAGGAACTTTTATTCTCATTGAGATCTGTACATTAAAGTTGCACATCCTTTTAAATCTTTCATAGAACTGGAGCACTGGATCACAAGAGCCTAGTCTGTTTGAATAGTTTTAAGTTTATGTCTCAAAAGTAGCCAGGAAACTTGTGACTATTTCCTTCAATTTAGCTTCTGTCTGGTCAGAGATCTTCCCTTCAGTCCTGTTGAAAGAGTTTAGTTTAACTTCTGATACAGAAATAGATGGCTAATCCCTAAGACAAAGAAAAAGGCTTCACAGCAAACCTTCCCATTTCTAACAAAATTAGTAGATGAATTAAAACATTTCTGTTTGACACATGAATTTTTACTACTAACATAACACACCTTCTCCATTTTAAGCATCAACTGGATTTCCTAAGAACTAAAGTCATGAAGCTGAGCTCTGGACAGCTGGAAGGTTGATTTAATTTCCAGTTCTGGTACAGGTATCTTAAGGCCTGATGTTCTGGGATATACTAAATTAACAGTTCAGTGACCATTATCTACACTCCAGCCATCAAATCAATACCCTTGGGATGAAGCAGGATGAATCATCATACCTGATTGTGGAGAGGAGGGCCTGGTGCTGGCTCAGTACATGAGCTAGGAAAGCACTCTCAAATTTAGTAATTTTGCTGGGCTCCAGCTTGTCCAAGTGACCTCTTACACCAGCATAGATGACTGCAACCTGTTCCTCGATAGCCATGGGAACTGCAGAAAAAATAGCACTTGTGCCATCAGTAACTCTCACATCAGGACATATCAGTACTACGCAGTCCTTTCTTTGAAGATCAACTGCACATAGACAACATGGTTCAAGCAAGTCTGCATTTACCGTCTGCACAGAATGGACATGGTAAATGCTGCCACAGACTGATCTTGTTAGCACAAGAGACTACTGTGAAATGCAGACTTTTTAAGTTCAAGACACTCACCATACTGTCCTTGTTTGAGAAGCTCTGTCAGACGTACGCCGCGGTTCAGCAGCTGTTGTGTAGCAGCATCCAGATCAGAGCCAAACTGGGCAAAGGCAGCTACTTCACGATACTGAGCCAATTCCAGCTTCATGGTACCTGCCACCTACAACACAAGATACAGATCAGCCTGAGTTTGATCACCTTTTAAATGTATCTAGGAGTTTTCAGATTATCTTCAGATGACAGTTGTCACAAGTCACCTTTGCTTTCCATACCAGAAAAGTGAATCCCAAGATTCTGACAGATGATTATTTGCATTTCTAAATATCTCGCCTTTTAATATAAACATGCCTCCCTAAAACAGTAACCATTGCTATTACATCTCTAATTCCATATATGGACTAAAAGCACAGGGTTGAGAGAACATTCTCTATTTCTAGTTAGATCAGTACCCAGCTCAACATACTGAAACATAATCCTACATCTTTATGCAGATACTATTTTCCTTTCTCTCTCACCTCACTCAAAAAGTAATGGAAATATCAAAGATATCCCCAAAGTTTGTTCTTTTACAGTTTTATAACTCTAAGGAATCCAAAGCTTGATTCCCTTTCTATTCACAGCTCGTTAGAGTGAAATAGGTTGGAAGGCCTACACACGACTCATCTCTAGTAAGAGGAGCAGCAGTTTCATGCTTACCTGCTTCATAGCCCTGGTCTGAGCAGCAGAACCTACACGGGACACAGACAGACCAACATTGATGGCTGGACGGATACCTTTGTAGAACAACTCAGTTTCCAAGAAAATCTGTAAGAGAGAATTGCTTTATTATCTTGGTCAGAAGCTTGGAAGCCTCCTCAGAGACCTGACAGTAAATAACACATGTACAATGGGATGTGAAGTCCTACCTGTCCATCAGTGATGGAGATGACATTGGTTGGAATGTAAGCAGACACATCACCAGCCTGAGTTTCAATGACAGGCAAAGCGGTCAGAGAGCCACCTCCAAAGGAGTCATTCATTTTGGCTGCTCTCTCTAGCAGGCGAGAGTGCAGGTAGAACACATCACCTGGGTAGGCTTCACGGCCAGGTGGACGACGCAGCAGCAGAGACATCTGACGATAGGCAACAGCCTGCACGGTATAAAGAAAGCTTTCAGACCTCAGAAGCTCATTTAACATTTTGGATTTCTAAACTTGAGGTGATCTTACAGCTACAAACACCACTGTTAGACTACAAGGCCTATAAACAGTGTTTCCTGACCTGCTTGGACAAGTCATCATAGATGATTAATGCATGTTTTCCATTGTCTCTGAAGTATTCACCCATGGAGCAGCCTGAATAGGGAGCCAGATACTGCAGGGGTGCTGCATCGGATGCTGTGGCAGACACCACAATAGTGTACTTCATGGCATCTGGAAAGAATTGGAGAAACACACCACTGAGTATATTACCTCACCATGCCTGTAATAAGCAAATACAACACACACGTGAAGTACTGAGTTGCTAAAGCAAGCCCTGGCAGCATCACTACATTGTTACAGGAAAGCCCACTGTACTAGATTAACATGTCTGCTAGCTCAACTAACTCAAGAAGTTTCAAGAGCAAGTTCACAGCCAGCTAACACTTGCAGGCATCTTTCTCATTTAAAATTAAGTTTAAACTTTAACCAAGATACACTTTTGTTCTAGAAGTAACTCAGCCTGAAAGTACATGGTTTCCTGGCTGCTGCAAGGCAATACTATCATTTGTTTCACAGTCCCAAGCAAATTACTGTCGTAAAATGTGTGTGTGTGGGGGGGGGTTTCCTGCTAGTTATGACTCTGCTTGACCAGCAGACAAGAGGTAAGGTACCTGATTTCTTGCAAGCTCTCTTATGTATACAGCCTTGGTCAACTGTTCCTGAAAAGATGCTATCATTTAATCCCTTATATTTGGGCAGTCAAGTCTCTCCACATAAACTTTTAATTGTCATTCACACTTACATGCATATGAAACACATCAAGTCCATATAAATACTTGTAGGCCATAGCTTGCCACCAGGCCTGCCAAGAGGAACCTCTCAACTCTGCTAGGGGAAAAAAAAAAAAAAAGGCTGACTTTTCCAGAAGAAATTCAGCAGTTTTGGGACCTCAAAATAGTCTTCTAATGTGATGTAGCAAAAATAAGGGGTTGTTTTCCCCCCAGATACCTAGAAAGATTTTTTGTCCACAAAAAGTAGTTGATTCATTTAATAAAAAAAAGAATTCTGTCTACACTTGCAGCTAGGAGAGGTCACAGCAGTATTCAGCATTATAATGAGAACAGGATGGCACTAGTTACCAGCCTCAATCATCTTCAAAAATCTGTACCTGCATCAGTGAGCCTCTTCACCAGCTGAGCAACAGTAGATCTCTTCTGGCCAATTGCAACATAGATACAATACAGCTTCTTCTTCTCATCTGTCCCATCATTAAAACGTTTCTGGTTGATTATTGTGTCAATTGCAATTGAAGTTTTCCTAGGTAACACAGAGGTTGATAAGTTAAGCTGCTTGCAGTTTTCCCAACCTCTACACAGTTTTGTGTTCAGTTCTGTACATTGGCACACACTGCACTCAAGTCTCCGTTAAAGGAAACATTTTTGGCTTGGGCATTTAACTTACCCAGTCTGCCTGTCACCAATTATCAGTTCACGCTGTCCACGACCAATTGGCACCAAGCTGTCTACAGCCTTAATCCCAGTCTGCATAGGTTCACGCACAGAGATTCTGGGAATGATCCCAGGGGCCTTTAAGCCAACTCTCCTACGTGTCTTAGATTCAAGAGAACCCTTAAAAAGAGGAAAGAAACTGTTGCAGTCTGTATCACATAGATACAAGCAGAGGTAGTAAGCACCTAGTTACACTTACCTTCCCATCAATTGGATTACCCAGGGCATCTACAACACGGCCCAGCAGCTCTTCCCCAACTGGAACATCCACAATGGCACCAGTCCTCTTCACAACATCCCCCTCCTTGATCAGTCTATCATTACCAAACACAACAACACCAACGTTGTCGGGCTCCAAATTCAAGGACATACCCTAGGACAAAGGTCATATTATGCTGAGAAAACCCATTCCAACATCTACAAAAACTGTCACAGTTTAATACCAATGTGATCATTCTACAGTGTAGAGTATGTCACATAATCTATCTCAATCTTATTTGTAACAATAGTTAATGTTCTGATTTTATGAACAATGCATCTATTTCCATAATGGTTAGAGAACCTGCCTGCCTAAGCCTTCAACTTACCACATAATTACACTGCAGTAGTCTAGCATTGTCATTTATCTCTCTAAAAAGAACAAAAATGATAAGCAGGAGTCAAATACAAGATTTATCTCTTGCCTAGGAATTGTATGAGGGAAAAGCACTAGCTTATTCTCTGGCCAACGCGAATTAGGTTAATAAAAATACTGGAAGAGCTGTTGCAGTACTCTCAGAACAGTCAGACAGCTTTTTTTATTATAATGTAGAATGAGGCTGTTATTCAACAGTAAACAAAAATGCCAGCATGAAACCAAAGAAAACAAAATCCAGTAGTAGATTAGTTCTTCTACTTCCTAGATGAAGACACATAAAATTCAAATGTTAGCCAAGAACCAGACCCTGAAAGCAGTGTCATGAATTCAAAGAATATTTCCTTCTTGTAGTACTATATTAACTAGTTAATACTTATTAAAGTTGAAATGAAGTGTAAGAGGTTCATATGGGTACCTCCAAGAACAGTCTCATCCTCCTTTAAAAGTCTTTTTTTAAAAATTATATTTCTAGGTTAAACAAACTGCTTTAGTGAAAGCTTACCTTCAGTCCAGAAGAGAATTCAACCATTTCTTCTGCTTGGACATTTCTTAAGCCATACACACGGGCAATACCATCACCAATTGAGAGCACATGGCCAGTCTCCTCAAGTTCAGCAGAGGTGTCAGCTCCCAAAATACGTTCCTCAAGAATTGAGGATACCTCAGCAGTACCTGTAAAGAGACATTTCACACCTGACTTAGCACATTAAGGCAAGATATGAATTCAGTAAGCTTGTCTTGAATTCACAGGCCAAGGTGCCCTCTTTGGTATGCCATGAGGTCTAGCAAGCAACATGCTAGATGCATAAGATAAATAACAGCTTCTGTATTTCCAGCTAAGAAAAGCAGCTTCAACACATCATTACAAGACAGCTTCAATTAAAACACTGATGACTGTTTAGTTACTAGTTTCCTTTATTGTCTTACACTGTTAATAATCTCTCCCTCTAGAAAGAAATAAATTAAATAATTAGGCTAAGAACAGACATTCTCACTCCACTTGCAGAGAGGTTACTTAAACTGGAGGCATCAAAACACCCTGGGATTTGTAATCCAAGATCCAAATATATTTAAAGGAACTTGATACATTTAGGAAGCAAGTTGTTCAATATAAGCTGTAAAAATGTATTCTCCATATTCCTCAAATTTGTTTGGCAGTATACCTCCAACAACCCTTTATTTCCCCAGCCAGGAAACAGTAAATAAAATAGTGAAATTTTTGTTTCCTAATACAGTTAATAACCCCAAGCCACTTAAAAAATTGCATATGAACCACTATCAAAAACACAGCTATGCGGGGCCACTGTTTTCTCTAAACACAAAAATGCTGGCAGAAAAAAGTTCTGCTCAAGAACAAAACACTGGCAGGCCTCGGATCATCTGTTCCTTCATACTGTCACAAACAAGACAGAAAACTAGAATTTGAGGCTTTTTTTTTTTTTTCTAAATAATTCTGTAAGAGTTCTGAATATCAGAACGAAATAATTCTGAATGGAATCCTCACAAAACAGGTAAACAGCGTAAACTGACATGTGACCACTCCTTGGTTTGGGCATAATCTAAATAGTTATTAAAGTGAAGTCTGCTGGATGTGACTGTGCAAAAGTTTGGTTAAATACTGTCAGTACATAAGTGTCCTCAAGCATTCTGTCAACTGATACACACCCCATATTCAAATTCCCTTTTATCTGATAGAGCAAGTTCTTAAACCACACTTATATGAAGACCTTCCTCAGACTCACCAGTTTTCTGAAAGCATGTTTTGGAGACATGGAGGTTTCTTGTAGCAACAAACGCTGCACCCAGGGTGTTTCTGGAAATCTAAAACAAGCAATTGTTTCAGTAACAGTGAAATTGCCTCATTCATTAAAAAAAAAAAAAAGGTTGAGATAACACAGTGATATTTTTGATCATGAGCTTAGAAATTTAATGTGTTTCAGTTTTGGAGTCTTGTGGAGCTAAATTCAATCACAATTTTTAGTTCTGTAACCAAGTCCAGCACTACTAAGAAAGGACAGCTGGTAAAAGAGATTGCTCTAAATTATTCGCTGCATTTTTCTGCATTGCACGGGATTCACCACCACAGTACCGCAGCAGATCCCAAAGCAACACCTCCTCGCTTGCCACCTTTGTGTTGAACATCAAATGCCTGGGGCAGAAAGAAATCACCACAACCCTCAAGGTTCTCCACAAGGGAGAAATAATATTGCATCTTTTAAGGGCCTTCCTAAAAAAAAAGACCTGCAAAACTTGTGGTAAGCCTTTAACATAGTCGAGAGCAAAAACAACGACAAAAAAAAAAAAAAAAAAAAAAAAAAAAACCAAAAAAAAAAAAAACTATTAATCAA
>VWYE01023338.1:5516-32927 GCA_013398995.1 Alaudala cheleensis
TCGGGAGCGTTCCCCAGCCGTGTGCCCGGGGGTGTTTTTCGGCACCCGGGGGAATGGCCGGGATTGCCGCGGCGATGGACACGCCGCTCCATATTAAACAGGGATCCGTTACATAAGGCGGTGTGGACAGCTCGTAAAATACACAGATAACAACATAATATAGAGTGTACGTCAATGCAGACGTATGTATGGTATGATGTGGTGTCCTCAGGAGGATGGATGGGTCCTGGAGGGCTTCGGATGAGGGATTTTTTCCTGCCTGTGTCGGTGTTGGTCTGGAAGTGCAATCGCTTTAAAGTGTTGCCTCATTTGTTTATTTAGCATCCCTTTATTTCAGGGAGAGAGGAACAACAACTGTGCAAAACTGACATTCATGCAGTGCACCATGTTGAGAGGAAATACTGTATATTGGAACTGGGTATTTGAATTCTTTCAAAGCTGTGCTGCTTAGAAGCCTGGCATGGTTTGGGTTGGAAGGATTTTAAAGCTCATCTCATGGACAGGGAGAACTTCCACTATCCCAGGTTGCTCCAAGCCCTGTCCAGCCTGGCCTTGGACACTTCCAGGGATGAGGAAACGCTTTTGGGTCAAATCAGAAATGTCTGCCCTTTTGGTGTGCATGTGTGAACTTTTCCTTTGCTGCTGCTCACAAGCTGCCAGGCCAAGTGCAGATGGGTGTGTTGGTTCCTTCAGGGACGTGTTTTGGGATCCAGCTGGATGTTTCTGTAAACCAGGCAAAGCACGAGTCCTTGGCAGCCGTTCTCCACCCCGGGTCTGCCTTGTGCTGGTTTAATGTCTTCCAGCAAAGTCTAATTATGCACTTAAGGAGACAAGTTAAAAGTGCAGTGTTAGGGCTGGGGAAACGGAGGTGCTGGATAGTGCTTGGTGTAGAAGAAAGGTGTTGCTTAGAAAAGTCCATCAGAGAATGCAGGTGAATGTGGGGTGGATTTAAAGGTGTTTCACTCCGTGCTTTCCCAGAATCCCAGGGGGTTGGAAGGGACCCCTGGAGATCCCCCAGTCCCACCCCCTGCCGAGGCAGGGTCACCTGCAGTTGGTGACAGAGGAATGCATCCAGGTGGGTCTGGAATGTCTCTGGAGAAGGAGACCCCACACCCTTCCTGGACAGAGCTCCAGTGCTTGGCCACCCTCCATGGCCAGAAGCTCTTTTGCCTGTTGAGGTGGAATTTCTTGTGGTTTAGTTCATATTTCAGTGAACCCCAGTGATTGTCTTCCAAAAACATCATTTGGGAAAAGCAGCTTTCATGGCAGCAGGGCCCTACCTGTTGCACAAACATCTGCGTTAGGATTTGTGCTGGAAGAATTGTGTTTAGAGGTGAACATTATAGGAACTTGGTCTTTAGATGTCCACTGTGAAGGATTGGGATGAAGCAGTCATTTCCACATTCCTTAATACTCTCCTAAGCAGTTTATGATAATGCAATTTAACAGCTTTTTAAATTTTACAGCCTCTCTGTAATTGAGAATGCTTTTGATAGACTTCATTTCCAGAATCACAGGAATATGTGAGAACCTCTTTCTCCTTAATAAAAACACCCCAAACCCTAAAAGCAATCTGGATCTCCCTGTTGTATGGAAGACCTGGAGGCCATAAACCCCAAAGGCTCAGTCACAAAGCAGTTAAAATTCTCCAAGTGTCTGTTTGCTTGATGCTCCCAAACCACTTGTTTAAAACGTGAAACCTCTCATTATTTTAGCTCCTGACTCAGGGGCTGGGAATGCCTGCTGAGACAATATCCTGGCAAACAGGTACTGGGGATGGGTCACATGAGTGCCACTTTCTGGCCAGAGAGAAGGTGGAAAACAAACCGGGGTGGAATTCTGGCTCCCCCGCGGTGCAGAGCAAATAGCAGAGATGAAAGCAGAGCCTCTGCATTGTTCCGATTGAGGTCCTGGAAGGTTCATCCAGAGCTGGAGCAGCCCCGGGCTCGGATCCTCCTTCCTCCCCTGCAGCCCCGGGAGCTGGGAGGGGAGGGCCGGCGCTGATGGCAGCGCTTCCAGCAAGGAATAAACCACGGGCACATGAGTCACCGGCACGGGAATGTCTGCCCAAAGTGGGCATTTGCCCTCAGAAAACCCATCCAGCCTGTGAGCTGAGTGCTGCTTCAATCTGCATTAAAGGCAGAAGTGAATGGGCAGTGAGTGCCACTTATCCCCACTCAGGCTCACTTTTGGAAAGGTGCTATAAAATTTAGATCATTTCTCCTGATTCTCTGCTCAGAGAACACCAGGAGAAGCATGCAGATGAAATTTTCCTGTTAAAATTTTCCTGTTAAAACCAGCAACACACCTATTTTTTAACAGTGAACAGATATTTCCATGATTTTTGTGACAGCAGCTCTCACTATAATGTGTTTGTGTGTGTACATACCTATATAACATGCAAAAATACCATTCTTATTGATGGATATATGAAGAAATGAGTGTGTGCATGGTATTACAGTCCATTACCAGCTGTGATGATTAATGTGAAGTAGATGATGCAGTAGCTGCTGTGAGGCTTTTTGGAGGAGGGAAATTGCACTGCTGAAGCTGAGGAGAACTCCCAGTGACTGTAGATAAAAAGTCATTTCCAGGATTAGGAGAAGAGGTGCAGGGATATGGAAGGGAACAAGTTCTGCAGGGACAGGTGTCTTGTCAGGAGCACAGGAAGATGGAGAGTGCATCACCTCAGGGAGAAACATCTTCCCTCTGGAGATTTTTGCCTTGCTTCTCGTCCTGCCTTGTGATTCCTTTTTGATTTTAGGCCTTTTATAAAATTCTTTGGGTACTTCCAAACAGGGTCACCCTTTTGGGAGTTAGAGCTTGTTTGCCTTGTAGGGAAGTATTTCACATTCTTGATCACAAGAGGATATAAAAGCCCATTGGCACAGGGGCTTCAGGCAGTGAGATCTCCTGGGTAAGCAAATAATAAACAAATCTTGTTTTACCTTTCAGAGTTGGGAACTCACTGTGGTGTGTCTGTGGTGGGGGGAGGTTGGAGTGCTGCTCCATGGGCCAGAGTTTCTCTTGGATTTCAGGAAAGACTCCACCTTTTTCAGGAACAAACTTCAGTGAAACCTTCCCATAAGAAATCACTTTTTCCTTCTGTAAAATTACATTTCCACTGAGGCAGCATGTAATTAAAAAATTACCTACAGGAGTTAGCAACAGATACCCTGTGACAGAGTCCAGCACCAGGAATAAAACCTGGCTCAAGTCAGTGTTTTACAGTTGCTGGGGCAGGGAACTCCAGCTGCATTCTGCAGCAGCAGGGAGCGAGCAGGGGTGGCACTGGGTCAGCGAGGGGATGGTTTGGGGTCAGGGAGGGGCTGGTGTGGGTCAGAGAGGGGCTGGCACGGGCAGGGCAGGGCCGGGAAGCGCTGGGAGGGGCCGGGAATTGAGAGAGGGCGTGGTGCCAGCGCTGCGCGGAGCCGGGGACAGCCCCGGGAGCCGGTGACAGCCCCTGGAACCAGTGACAACCCCGTGCCTTTTCCCTTGGTTATCCAGTGCTTCCCAGGCTGGGCAGCTCTGCCTCCTCCTGTCCCAGCCATTGAAAAAGGCATTTCTCTCATGCCTTTGCCTTCCACCTGGGATTTTCCTATTGAAGTTCCTGTTGAGATATTGATTGGGTTTCCATGTGGTGCCTCTGACCCCTAAAGGAGATGGAAAGGTGGCTTTGCTTGCACTGTATGTCCCTGTTGTAGTAGATTTTTTAGTAACTTCTCTTACTTACTTGCTCTTTCCCCAGCACATCCTCCTGTCCTGAGCCTTCTTTCCCAGAGCTCTTTTAGCTGCTTGACCTGCATCTACCCCTGCCTGGCTTCCCTTGGCAATTGCCATCCCTGCATCCACAGCCTCCCTCCTGCTGCTGCTCCCAGAGCAGGCTCTCAGAGCACCAGGGGAGCAGCACTTTGCTGTGGGAGCCAGGGTGATGCCCTCCTGTGCAAGTCCAGACTCTGTCACCCAGAGCTGGACAAACACTTGTGGTGGGATTCATGCCCACAAAGGTATTTTACATTCTGGAAGTGCTTTGGTGTTTATAGGGACTAAGCAGCAGTGAGATCAACCCTGGTAATTAATGGTCCCACTTAAAGGGCTGGGTTTGTCTCCAGTTACTCCAAGCAATTCTTGAGGGCATTGCTGGGAATTTGTAGGGAAAAGGTGATGGGAATAGTGGGAAATCACATTCCTTTCACCATGTAGATGATCAGCACCAGGACACTGTCCCCCCCTGCTTTTGCAGTGACATTATTCCTCAGCCCTGCCATTCCTTCTGGTGCCAGTGCACACTTTCCTCGTGGCACCTGAGACAAGAAGAGCTCCCTGTGCTGCCCAAGCAGAAAAAGTGATTACAGAAAAACAAACCTTGCTAGGAAAGTTAATATCTAAATATTGATTGGATTTGTGTCTGGTGCCTCTCTGATTGCTGTAGGGGGAGGAAAGGTGGGCTTTGCTTGCTCAGTCTCAGTTGTGGCTTGAGTAACAATCAACATTTGTTTGTAAAAGTGGTTTTCATGCTGTCTCTTCAGTGACCATGGGTTTTGCAACACCCAGTTCATTCTGTAGAATATTTGTACAACAGGCAGCTGAGACCAAGCAGAAGCTTTATCCAGCTGCCAGATAAAACCTGGGACTTCCAGAGGGCTTGGTTAGAAAGGTTTCAGTGGTTATTGGGTGTAGCATGTCCAACAGGGCACTTCTGAGATGGTCAGGCTGAAGGTTGGTACTTGAGATCTGATGGTCTTTTGAGGGTTTTTTTCCATGTCCTGATGGATTTTGCAGGCAGGGACACCTTCCTGCATCCCAGGCTGCTCCAAGCCCTGTCCAGCCTGGCTGGGAACATTTCCATGGATGGAGCAGCCACAGCTTCTCTGGGTACTCTGTGCCAGGGCAGGATTTTTACCATGGATGGGGATGTGAACTGGGAAAAGTGATTGCTGGAGACACCTTGCTTCTCTTTCAGCTTAACTGTTCTTAATTTCCCCATTTCAATTAGTGCAGTTTGTAATGTTCAATCCAAAAATGCTGAGGGATGTCAGGACCCAGGCATGCAGGATCCTTTGCCTCACCAATCATCTACTTGCTGCTTGCTTATGGAGGATTTTTAGTTCCAAATGTGTGCTAAACTCTGCCTTGATTGGGACAATAATCAATATTTCCTGACAAAAAGCTTATCCTCTGCCCACTGTGTCTCTTGAATTCTCATTGAAATTTGGCTTTTACATGGTCAAAGCTTTTGTGTGTTTTTGACAGTCTCAAATCTGTTTCCATTTCTATTAGCCCTTAATAGACTAATGAATCATCAGCTGCCTGATATTTATCTTGTGTGGAAAGGGCTGCCTGAGAGGGCTGGAAGGTGGTTTGTTTGGGGCTTTGCTGGGGTGGTTTTGCTTAGATTTTCCTCCTAAAATATCCAAAGTTCTACTACTACAGCATTAGCTGTGCTTGCCTTGTTTTGTGCTCTTGTGAGGATGGTTTTCTGTCTGACTCAGAGCTTCTGTTCCTTAAATGCCACATTGTGATTTGATAGTATAGTAGTCAAATAAAACACTCTGGGAGAATCATAAGTCATTTTTATAAATTGCTGCTTGCTGTTTCCATAGAGGTGCTTTTTTTATGCCAGAATACCAGAAATACATTGAAATGAAAAAAAAAAGAGAGAGAGAGAAAAGCTTTAAGTCATCTAAAGGAGAGCCTTAATGAGGAATAGGTAACAGAAACAGATAATTTTGTGTTTCCAATTCCAGCTGCAGGTCAGTTGGGCCAGGCTGTGGCTGCTAAAGCTGTGATTTCACATGGAGCACTAAGGTGTGTGCTGAACTGGGGCTCTCTCCTGCTTTTGCATTCCTCCTGCTGTGGAGTGCAGCCAAAGGCACGGGGCCCTCTCAGCTCTGTGCTGCTCCTGGATTGCACATGCTCTCCAAATTGCCCAGTGCTTAAGGAAATGCTGCTGCTGGGAAGTGGCAGCAGCTCTGCCTGGCCTCAAGGGCATTGCAGGGAGGAGGGTGGCTCTTGGTGCTGAAGGAGCACAGCCCAGAAATAATAAACAAGGGGAGAAGCTTAACCCAGGATTTGTTGATGCCATGGCTTGCTTCCCTATCTCCCAAAAACATGCTGTGCTTGGGAGACCCTGAGCTGCTGGATGTTTCCCCTTGGAGCATGCCTTTGTAGAGATAGGAGAGCCTGATTTTCCAAATCAGCACTTTCCCCAAATGCTGATTGCTTTACAAACAGGACAACTGTTCCTGGTCATTTGGAATCCAGTCCTTAATTCCAAAATGTCATTTGACTGGCACAGTGCTGAGCTCTGTGGGGATCACAGGTGGTGTCAGGGTTTGCTTTGCAGCCTCTCCTCAGCTCCTGCTTTGTATTTTTCCACAGTGCTTTGTCACTGGTTTTCATGCCAGCAGTGAACTGGTTTCAGTTCCAGAGTGAGTTCTTCTGCCATGCCCTTTCCTTTTCATACCTCAGCACAAATTCCCATTCAGGTGCAATATGTGAGCAGCTCTGTTTGTCTGCCCCATGGTGCTGGTCAACTCAGCTGGAGTTTGGATTTGGAGGATATTCCAGTGTCCAGAGCCAGGCAAGCTTTTCCAGCAGCACAGAGAGCTGGAGGAAGCCAGCAGAGTCTCAGTTTGTGAATGCACAGCACGGGATGGAAATCTGCTTTTTGTGTTTCTCTCTAAAGCCTTGTCAGAAGGGGTTTGAAATGTCCTGAGGAGAGGACTCAGAAAGGGCAGTGCTGGCTGCAGGCTCTGCTCTGCTCCTCAGGAGGGTTTGAACTTTCACAAGGGCAGGGGAGAGCAAGAAAACCCTGGGAGAGGAGGACAAGGGGCTGCTCTTCTGATTTGGTTTGTTTGGGTTTTCTTCCCCTCAGAAGTCACCCAGGACAGAGGCTCCATGAGTTACAGAAATGGAGCTGTTCACCAGCACGGGGAATGCAGCCTGGCAGGGACTTGGGATTTGATTTATTACAGCAACAAGGGAGAAATCATGAGGAAAAACCACTCCCCATCACCGTGCTGAGTACTGGAGGGGTGAAGTGTGTTTGAATGAGCTGCTATCAATTCATACAAAACTTCACAAGCCTTTCTATTCTGAGAGAATTCTGCTTATACCAAGTATATTATCCCTGGGAGTCATCCCTTGGATTTTCCCCGTGCCGGGACATTTCCCTGCCAGTGGAGACTGTGCTCAGCTCATTTCTGTTTCCTCCCAGGAGCTGTGGCATCACTCAGTGGTGGCACTGGCAGAAATGTCCTGTTCCCTTGGGAAGTTGCTGGAGAGCTGTGCTGGGTGCTCTGGGTGTGGAGGAGGCTGGAGGATTTAATTTTTAGTAGCAATGTCCAGAAACAAGCCCTCAGCCCTCGTGGGACAGGCTCTGGGGTGAGGTGGCCAAGGCATCCTCCCTGTTCCTTTTCCTGTTCACAACCTGAACACCCCTGGCCTAACAGCTCAAATTTATCACAGCCTTTAATCCCTTAGAATAAAATCATGTTTCTGATGGTTACTCCCCTGTGCTGCTGCTTTATAAATGTCTCCTTTCCATGATTTCTGGGCAATATTTTAACCCCCATTCCCACTGTGCCTGGTGGATTCCCTGAAGAAATCCTTGGGGAAATGATGTGTTCTCACAAATCACCAGTTAATGTGTGACACACAGGTGATGAGATAGTGATGAAATTTCATGTTCCAGGACAATTAGTGTTGAGCTCATCAGGACAATTAGTGCTGACCAAACAAGCATCACACTTGAACAGGGATGTTTCAGTTATGGCCAATAACTGGGAAATCTCACTGAGGATAAAAAGCCAGTGGCATCTTGGCCCTGCCTCTGGCAGCTGTGAGAGAGCTCAGAGCAGCTCCTGGCACCGAGGGCTCCATCCTGAGCTGTGTGACAGAGCTCAGGGACAAAGCTGCCACGCTCCAGGGGTGACAGATGCCACAGAAATCAGTGTCCAAGGGACACCACGCCAGGGAAAGAGCTGGCTGGGATTCTGCAGGCTGCACTCACCTGCCCACGAGGCTCCAGCTGCATTCAGGGGGGTTTCTCCAACCAAGCTGCCAGCTCATGTTCTCTAAGCAGCATTACTTGAGCTAAAATGTGCCACTGAAGTGTCTGTTGGAACAAGAAAAGTGGGCAAAACTACTTCAAAGTATATTTATTTCCAAAGTTATGACTTTGTAAGAAGTAGCTTTATCCCCACTGTGGTGCTTGTTGTGGTTAAAATGTTCTCAAGATGTTTTTGCACACCATAAAACAGGAATGTTGGAGCGCTGCACTTGTTATTGATCTCTTATTGGGAAATGAACAGGGTATTGACAGATGGAAAAACAGCCAGATGAGTTGTACTTTGCCTCCCTCCATTTTGCCCTGCTAATCACAGCTGTCTGTTGATTTTTGCTTGCTGCCCCAAGGAGCAGAGGGGTAGTAAGTGCAGGAGTACACTGCTGAGCAGCTCCTGTGCTCTGCCTGGAGTGGATTCATTTCAGGAAGGCATTAAGTGATATTTCCCTTTAATAGATCAATGTAAACACAGAGTGTGAGTGGGAGTCTGGGAGGAAAGGAGCACTGGAAAATTTCCCCTGACACACTCAAAATCCATACACTGCTGCTGGATACACAGAGGTTGTTTTGAGAAGTTGGCTCAGGCCTTCAGACTTGCCACTGGATGTCCTTTCAGTGCTGATGCTGAAGGTGTTTTGTCTGTTAGAATATTTAAATGTTAAATGTTCCGCTTCACTACTCTGTACTGAATAGATCATGCAGGAATCTTTCCTTTTGTTGGCTTTCTCAGAACCCCAGATTGGTTTGGGTTAAAAGGCACCTTAAAGCCCATTCAGTTCCAGGGGCAGGGACACAGAGCCCCATTCAACCTGGGCTTGGGCACTTCCAGAGACAGGACAGCCACCATTTCTCTCTCTGGTGCTTGGATATCACTCACAAACACATCAGACTCTGTGTTGTCTGCAGGGGGAAGCTTCTGTCCTGTGATTTCTTATTCAGGTTCTCTGTGTGCAGGTGGGACCTGCTGAGGGGGAAGACGCCTTCAAAGGGATGTAACTTTGCACAGATATTTGGTGTCTTCCTTCACAAGCAAGAATTTAATTTATAAAAGATGTATGAGCTCTCTTTGGTATCAGAATTGAATGTTTTACATTCCACAACAACATGTAATTATTCATAAAGCTTGTCTGCCTTTCTTCTGGATGGTCTGATCTCCTGCAGGTAAAGAAATCCCAGTTGTATCCTCAGAGTAACAGCCACAACAGAGCAAACAAATACAAACAAACACAAACACTGCAGTGTTGTTTTGCTGAGAACTGATCAGTGAAGAGATCTCTCCAAAGGCATCACAGCTTTTCAGGCTGGTTGTGCTGAACATTTTCAAAGCAGTCTAAATCAGAAATACATGTGCCTTTAAATCTGAAACGTGGGGCCAGAACTGAACAGAGGGATAAAACCAAACGTAGCTTTCAGAGGAGCTGCACTGATGTATTTCAATGAAGTGCAGCCCAAAAGTCCTGATGGCTGCACGTTTCTTTCAGCTGTTAAATAATTCCTCCCTTTGCCTTTTCACCCAAGTGCAGTTGCTGCATCACTTGCAAAAATAAAAAAAGGACAGAAAGCCACTTGCCAGCAGCTGGGAGCTGAAGCAGCTTTCTCCCATCGCAGCATTTCAGGAAGGCAGTCAGCAAAGTGGTTTCCCGAGTGGCTGCTGCCTGCCTGGGTCCTGCTGCAGTCTCTGGAGAGCTGAGGGATTTGGGGTGGGATTTGTGCTCATTTCTTTTCGCTCTTTTCTCTCCGAGCAAGTCCCTGTGTGCCTGTGGCCGGGATTGGAATGGTGCTGCTGCCTCAGAGGGGGGGAATGAGCCACGTCCTGCTGCTCGCTGCTTTTCCTGCCGGCACATCCCGGGGAGCCGGACAGCGCTGCCTGGGGAGGAGGAGCAGCCCCTCCTCCCGAAGGCCCTGCACGTTTTTCCTCTCGTTTATCCGTGTCCCTTCACTAATTCGGGGATGTCGGCAGCGCGCCTGGCACAGCTCTTTGCTCGTTTGCAGCGTGGAGGAGGGGAAGGGGCTGTGTCAGGGCAGCAGCACGATCCAGACACAAATGTCAGCAGGAGCCAGCTGGAATCCTGCCTGTGCCGGGGATGCTCTGTGCTCACTCTGCACTTCCGTGCTGGAAGGGATCTACAGGGGGCAGGAACTTCATGGGAATGCAGGAATCGTGGAATGGCCTGGGTTGGAAGGGATCTCGAAGCTCTTTTCCTTCCACCCCGTGCCATGGGCAGGGTCACCCGCCACTCCAAGCTGGATCCAACCTTGCACCTTCCAGGGACAGGGCAGCCACAGCTTCTCTGGGCAGTGTTCCTGGGGAGGAGGCACATGAGCCGTGCCTCCAAGGAGAGGGGAGAATGGGGTTTTGCACTTCCACTCTGCTGTGTGTCACTGGTGGGGCTGGGGGAAAAATCCTCCTTTGGGGGATGGAAGTTGAGTCTGAGTGCACAAACCTCACCTTGTCCTTAAATCCATGGAAGTACAGCCCGTGCTGGGGACAGAGCCAGGTGCATTGTCCCCTTCCTTGCCCTGTCTCAGGAAGGTTTGGCTGTTCCAAGGGAGAAGTGGGGCACGGGAGGAGCGGTGGCTCATCCCTTGGTGGGAGCCGTGCCCTGCTCCGGGGGATGCTCCCTGCGGGGTGAAGGTGCTGCTGGGGCCGGTGCTCCGGGGGATGATGATCCCTGCGGGATGGGGTGGAAGGTGCTGCTGGGGCCGGTGCTCCGGGGGATGGTGATCCCTGTGGGATGGAGGAGGCTGTGGCACCTCCTCCTCCTGCCCTGCACTGCTCCCTCGCGGTGTCCGCAGCGTTTTCCCACNTTGCCCTGTCTCAGGAAGGTTTGGCTGTTCCAAGGGAGAAGTGGGGCACGGGAGCAGCGGTGGCTCATCCCTTGGTGGGAGCCGTGCTCCGGGGGATGATCCCTGCCAGGTGAAGGTGCTGCTGGGTCCGCTGGTACTCCGGGGGATGATGGTCCCAGCAGGGTGAAGGTGCTGCTGGGGCCGGTGCTCCGGGGGATGGTGATCCCTGTGGGATGGAGGAGGCTGTGGCACCTCCTCCTCCTGCCCTGCACTGCTCCCTCGCGGTGTCCGCAGCGTTTTCCCACCGGCCGTGGACGGGCAGGGGGATGCTGAGCACGGGCAGGGGGATGCTGGGCTCGGACAGGAGGATGCCGGGCACGGGCAGGAGGATGCCGGGCACGGGCGGGGGAATTCTGGGCACGGGCAGGGGGATGCTGGACACGGGCAGGGGGATACTCTGGCAGTGGAGCACACGGAGCTGTGCCCGGCTCACGCTGGAGGAGCTCCAGAGCAGGCACAGCGCCGTAGGAACGGGCTCATCCTGCGGGTGTGCGCTGTGGGAAGCGGCCTGTGCACAGCAGCCACTGCGGCTGAACACAGCCACGATCCCGCAGGAGCCGTCGGCGCTCCAGCTTCCAGGGAGAGAGCTCCTGGCATAGGGGATGCACGGCTAGGAGGAAACAACCAGCTGTTCATGCTAAAATGCACCAGAGACACGGGAGTTAAACAGAAACATTTCCTTCCTGCCGGCAGCTCAGGGCACGGCGCTTGCAGGGAATGACTGGAGCACGGTGATGTGTGTCCTGCAAGGAGTGCACAGGGCTGACACACAGCCTGTGCCTGTGTCCATCCCCTGGTGGGATGGGCTGAATGTGGGGGTGTTGGTGTGACTGACACACAGCCTGTGCCTGGATCAGTGGCACTTTGTCCCACTGGAAATCCCTGCTCCAGCAGCTGCAGTGCAAGGGAAGGGCTCTCTGGTGGCACTGGGGCTTTGCCTTGTTCAGCCCAGGGCAGAAAGGGGAATATGGGACCTCCCTGAAGTTCAGCCTGGGTTTTCTGATTGACATCCTTCCCTCTCATCCTTCTCTTTCTTTGGAAATGCCAGGAATGGCTTTGCATCTGTCAGTGAGACACTTCCCTGTCCTTGGGGAACTCACTCAGGGTCGTGGCAGCCACCANCGCTTGCAGGGAATGACTGGAGCACGGTGATGTGTGTCCTGCAAGGAGTGCACAGGGCTGACACACAGCCTGTGCCTGTGTCCATCCCCTGGTGGGATGGGCTGAATGTGGGGGTGTTGGTGTGACTGACACACAGCCTGTGCCTGGATCAGTGGCACTTTGTCCCACTGGAAATCCCTGCTCCAGCAGCTGCAGTGCAAGGGAAGGGCTCTCTGGTGGCACTGGGGCTTTGCCTTGTTCAGCCCAGGGCAGAAAGGGGAATATGGGACCTCCCTGAAGTTCAGCCTGGGTTTTCTGATTGACATCCTTCCCTCTCATCCTTCTCTTTCTTTGGAAATGCCAGGAATGGCTTTGCATCTGTCAGTGAGACACTTCCCTGTCCTTGGGGAACTCACTCAGGGTCGTGGCAGCCACCACCCTCCAACTTTGGGGTGAGCTCCTTGCTTGGGACTTTGGTACTCTGGCTGCTCATCCTGCAGTGTTTTCCTTCTTCCTGCTGCATGTTTTTCTGTACCTTTGACCAGACTCTGACTTCACTTCCCCATCCCCTGCCTTTCTGATTGCATTTCAGTACAGATTTACAGGGCACCAGCAGAACCTTTGACATTTTCTATTGGAGAGGATACACCTCTGCTACAGTATCCCAAAATAATGGCAGAGCTTTGGTCAAGGGTTTAAATCTTGCCGAGATTGACAGATTCTGCTCCTGACAAGGCTTATTTTTAACCTTCTTTCAGCAAAAACCAATATCCAGGTGTTGAAAGTTGTCCTGTTTGCTCCTGCAGATTTGTTTATTGGTGCTTATGAGAACTTTGATGGAGTTTTTCCTCAGAGTGAGACCATCAGGGTCTTTCTCAGTTACTGCTTGTGCCAAATCAAAAGGGTTGTGAGACAGTGATTCCTAAAGGATGTTTCCTTTATTGGAATGCTTGTTGGTTGCTAGCAAGAAGGAATATTAAATATTGCTTCTCCTAAGATATTTCATTAAGAATCCATTTTGAGATAAAACTGGAGGCAGTTATTAAAAAATAAAAATAAAAAAATTATCTTTGAATTTTTAATGTTAAACTCTCCAAATTACTGTCAGTCATTAAATCCCAGAATGGGTTGGGTTTGAGGGCCCTGATGCCCAGATAACCATAAGAATTTGGGAAAATATGTTCACACCATTTAAGAAAAAAAAGATTGATGGTAGCTGGAGTTGAGATGTAGCACAGAGTTCTGGATTTGCATTCCCACCTATCATCACTACCTTCCCATTTATCCCAACAGGGAATACATGCAGAGACTGTTTTGCCAGTGGCATCCCCAGATTTTTACAAATCTTTTTGGGTGTTTATTTGTTCCTGCTTCTCATTTCCCAGAATAACCATTGGTTGTTTGTCCTGTGTTTGTTGGTGCTCACAAACCACCTGGGAACACCTGATAACAAATCCCCCTCACAGCAGAGTTCTGTTTTCAGTGTGTGGAGCAATATCCAAGTGGGAGCAGACATGGAAACAACAAAATTGTCACTGGGGGATATTTCCCCCCGTTTTATGCACTGATGATAAAACCCAAGCAGTTTTGGGGGAGCAGGTGAGCTCAGAGTGCTCTCAGAGCTGCTGGAATTGTGCCCACTGAATTCCCAGCCCTATCCCTGGGAATTCCCAGTGGGCAGCAAAGTCCTGGAAAGTCCTTGGAGCTCCCTGCTTGATTACAGCAATGAAGGACCATCCAGTGTCACTCAAACATTACCTCAGCAGGTGACAGCAAAATGTCCTTTCTGTTGTATTTTGCTCTCAGCATGTTGAGTTTTTCAATTGCCAGGGCTCAGGGGAAGGAGCTGCTATTTACAGCCTGCACAGCACTTGGGAAATTAGGGGTTTTTTTCTTCCCAAGATATTCCTAGCAGTCCATAAGAGCTTCTTGGAGGTTCAGCAGTTGGGTGATTTCAGGGTTTGCTGCAAGAAAAATAATGGGAGATCATGGCAGCTCCTTGGAGAAAATAAAAAATAAAAAGTATAAACAGAGAGTAGGAAATGTAAATAAATAAAAATGAAAATGCTCTGTTTGTAAGCATCATTTATCAGTGTTTAAAACAGCTTCTAAACCTCCTGGTTCAGAAGCTTTTGGAAGGAAGGAGCTAAAAAACAAACATTAAATGAAAACCATGAAATGACACAACACAGCCAGCCCAGGCCCAAACTCCATCAGCTGCTTGGCTTAAATGAAGCAGCTTGAAATTCATTTCAGCAATGCCCTCCCAGCATGTCACAATTCCTTCCCATTCACTGCCCAGCGTGAACATTTTAAACAAAGTCATTTTCCTGTAATTCTGGTGAAGATGGGAGTCTGGGTCTGTGATTCTGTGACATTCTAAACCACTTCTGGTGAAAAAAAAAAAAGTAAAATAAATATTCAGGGTTATTTTGGTTGTGTAAAGCCTGATGGTGTGGGAAGTGGTGACACCACTCTAGAAGAAAATCAGGACACTGTAATCATCAAAATCCTTAAAAAAGATGTATATTCTGGAAATTAGCTGTTGGAATTAGGGGGAGCAGGCAGTGGAAGCAGACAGGTGGCAAGGATCTTCTCAACACTGAGGAAAATTCCACTTCATTCCTCAGATATTCTTGTCCTGCACATCCCTGCTTTGGGGACTGAAGTGTTCTGTGTGTGATTAAAGAGATGCACTGGGTTTATTTGTTGGGAAGTTGAAAAATCATCGAAGCTAATGAATGGGTGCTGCTGAAAATATTCAGGAATA
Source organism: Alaudala cheleensis (assembly GCA_013398995.1). NCBI lineage: Eukaryota > Metazoa > Chordata > Aves > Passeriformes > Alaudidae > Alaudala > Alaudala cheleensis. Next base: position 20,303 of record VWYE01023338.1, read on the forward strand.
TAAACTGAATTTTTTCCTTTGTTCAGCATGGAAAAGAAAAGGTTTTGGGGACATCTCAGTGGGCTTCCAGTGCCTAATGGGGATTATAAAAGTGAGGAGGGAGAGGGACTGGGGACAGGGGATGGAGGGACAGGACACAGGGAATGGCTCCCACTGCCAGAGGGCAGGGCTGGGTGGGATCTTGGGAAGGAATTGTTTTCTGGGAAGGTGATGAGGCTCTGGCACAGGTTTCCCAGGAAAGCTGTGGCTGCCCCTGGATCCCTGGCAGTGCTCAAGGCCAGGCTGGAGCAGCCTGGGACAGTGGGAGGTGTCCCTGGCCTGGAAGGAGATGAGCTGTAAGGTCCCTTCCAACCCAAACCAGTCTGGGATTCCACAATTCCATGTCTGCTAAAATATGTTTAATTGAGCTCCTGAGCAATTGAGAAGCTTTGGAGCAGCCTCTGGTTCAGCTGTTTGCTCTGCTGGGTGATCTCTGAGTGCAGGACCTTTGGGATCTTTGGGATTTTTGGAAGGAATTCCTGGCTGGGAGGGAGGTGAGGCCCTGGCACAGGTGCCCAGAGGAGCCCCTGGATCCCTGGCAGTGCCCAAGGCTGGGTGGGATGGCCCCTGGAGCAGCCTGGGACAGTGGGAGGTGTCCCTGCCATGGCTGGGGTGGCACTGGGTGGGATTTAAGGACCCTCCCAACCCAAACCAGTCTGGGATTCTGGGATTCTGTGGTGTCTGAGAGCAGTGCAGAGCCCCAGGGAGAGCAAACCAAGCTCAGCTACACGAAAGCAAAAGGGAAACAGAGAGAAACTGGGACAGAGTGAAGTGAGAGGAGAAATGGGAGCTCCTCCTCTGGCAGATCCCAAGTTCCTGTTGCAGTAACAAGGAGCTAGATGGAGGTGTGATTATTTTATTTAAAGTGATCCACCCCTGTGAGCAGGAGCTCTCCATCCCAGCCAGCACAGGAGGGTGGCTGGAGGCTGCTGCAGGAATGCACCACGTTATTCCTGCATGTCTGAGGGAATGCTGTGGCAGACCACATATGGCAGCCACAGATGCCTGTGGAATTGGGAGGATGATTAAGTTTAGTTTGGGGGCAGTATTTGTAATTTTTTTTTTTTTCCTGGAGACTTATGGAACATTCTTGACTTCAGAATGTGTTATGTGGGACAGACACAGAGCATCCTCCTCACAGGAGAGCTCATTTAGGAGGCCAGGTGCACTTTTATTAGCAGGTTTCATCAAACCCAACAGCAGCAGCTTCCCCAGAGCCTTGGGAAGATCATTCAATGCTTTCAAGAGCTGAAGTAATTAGAAAAAAAATAAAGCAGTGTCTCTGTGCCGTTGCAGCTTTAGTTTGGTGCCTTTTATCATGGAAAAACAGCACCTTTTTTCCTTTTTTTCCTCTCCTGGGACTGCTGAATAGCTTTCCTGAAAAAGAGGGACCAGCTGCAGAGGGTGCAGCAACATTCAGGCTCGAGGTGTTGAGGTGTTGATTCAGTCCCAGGTCTCACAAGGTGCATTTGGAACAAAGCACAGATCAGAGCACTCCCAGGCAGGTCTTTGCTGCTTAATGGCTGAACAAAACCAGGGAATGGGGAAGGTTTGTGTGGTGGAATTTGGAGCACTTTGCTGGGTGGAAGCCACGTGAGCCTGTAGCCATCCCTCTGGCTGTGATCCTCACCTTTCCCTTGGCTCTGGGACTGCAGGAAAAGTGCTTTGGCTGTTGTTTTGTGGAGGAAAATGTAAATTTTTAACCTGTGAAGAGAAGTTCCAGCAGCTCATCTCTTCTCTGAGCAGCACCCCAGGCTTTGTGTGTACCTGCAGTGCCTGCTAAGCAAAACCCTGTGCCTTGCATGTTCACTTGAACATCACCAAAAGAGATGGGAGTGTTTTGGCAGTAAATAGAGATCTGTATTACCAGTAATCTTTTTAAACTCTATTTCTTAAATGCAGCAACACAATCTGTGCTGAACTGAAGGCAGCTGGAGAAAGGAGATAGACTGCAAGATTTGAAACCCATGGTAAAATAAAAGAGATCAGGAAATCTTGGAAGAATTGCCCTATTTTCTAACCAAAGAAAAAACATGTTCTAACTCCCTAGTAATTTCCAAATTGCTGAGACACCTCATGAGTTGTCTTAAATAAATTTACCAAACATACAGAAGGAAATAATTGCTGAGCATTTGATTCTGAAATCACAACTCAGTGCCAAGTGCTTGTGCAGCTGCCTTGTGTGTGCTGGGGATTCAGCAAGAAAATCACTTGCTTGGGAACTGAACCTTGTCCTGCTTGGACTTCCAGTGCCACATCCACAGGGGAATTTGGGGGGAAAGTCCCACTGAACCTCTTTGCTCCTGGAGCTCCCAATTTAACATTGCAGTAGCTGCCATGGGTTTTGTAATTTGAGGGAGATGTTAATAATTGCAGGGGATATTAAAGTCAAACAGGGGCTGTGCTGCCAGTGTGATCTCCACAGCCCTTTCCACATGGAGTAAGTGCTTGGCTTTCCCTGCTGCAGCTGTCAGGGAATGCTCCCTCCAGTCTGGGGTAGGGATGCCTTCAGTCTTAATTTTCATGTATTTCAGGCTCTGTGCAGCCCAGGGGTGCAGCTCTGAGCTCACACTTGGGCTCACTCAGCTCTGCACACAGCAGGGACACAAAACAAATCCTGTCCCTGCTGCACCCCAAGGACAATGGGACAACTTTCAGCCCCAACAGCACAAACAAGGGGGGGCTGAAGGGACAAAACAAGAAGGGTGGGACTTCATCAGCTGCAGCTGGAATGGGACAATGAAACCCCAATGTGCAAATGGACCCAAACTGATCAAAGTGTGAGATCTCTAATACAACCTTACATGCAGCCAGAGTAGAGTGAGCCATGTGGAAGCTGTATTAAGTCCTGAGGGTTTCCAGCACCTCACAGAAATGCCCTAAAAATAATTTGTGAGAGGGCTCCTTGGGGGTGTTTTGTAAAGCAAAATGTTTAATAGACTGATAAAATAATAAACTATAAAGAACAAAGTAAAGCTGTGCACAGTTATAAGACAAGGTTGTTACACCTGGCTGCAACACCACAAAAAGCACAAAGAAGTTTTGTGCTACTCCCTTAAGGACTTAGGTGGGTTTTTTGGCAAAGTGCCCATCAGAGAATGGCTGTATTTCTGGAGATCAGGTAAAGAGACCCAACAGTGTTTCTGTCTTGAGCCAGTGGCTGCCAGGAGGGCAAAGAACTTTCAGGGCCTTTTCCTTTTAAGTCCTAAGGTGAAAGTGAAACCCTTTTTTAAATGAGTTAAACATCTGCTTGGTTTTGGGGTGCATTCCTGCAGACCTCATGGCCAGTGTCTGTTCCAGCCTTCCCAAGGCACCAGTAGGACTCTGCAGTATTTCACTGGGCACACACAGATTTTCCTGGCCCTGCTCTCCATTGCAGCACAGCAAGGGTTTCATGCCAGAGATTCCCCACTGTTTTGTGTTTGCCTTTTAATTAATGACATCACCTGCACAGTAATTAAATTTAGCTGCCCACCCTGAGTGCTGGGATGAGATGAGCACCAACTCTGGTGGTCACTGGTATTTAAAATGTGGGGATTTCTTAAATCCTCAGTTTCTGGTTCTTGTTTCCATGTAAAAATGAGTTAATACTTATGTTTCTGTGACCCCCATCTCTGTGACATAGTTCTAGTAGTAACCTGTGAGTTAAACCCGCTCTTGTGTGCTCCTGGATCAGGGAGATCTTTGTGGTGGGGCTTGGAGTGAGCTGCTCCCCTAAGGAATAACTCTGCTCTGGCTTTTGTGGGGTTTTTGAAGTGATTTCTGGAGCATATGGCAGCATATGGCCCTGCAGCCATCCCTGAGCCTGTCTGTTCTCCTGGTGCTGTGTCAGGAGCTCTGGCAGGGCTCTGGCAGCTCCTCAGGGAGGGAGGTGGCCTCGATTTTCTCCTGGGAACATGCAGAGGGCTGAGGACTCTTGGGCTTTTTTCGAGTTGAGGCTCCAGTTTGTGATGGATTTGTCTTGGGGGAAAGGGAGGATGGGCTGATGGAAGCTTCCTGCCAGTGGAAGGGCTGGGAGAGCTCAGGGTGTTCAGCCTGAGCAGGAGAAGGTTCTGGAGAGACCTCAGAGCCCCTGGCAGGGCCTGAAGGGGCTCCAGGAGAGCTGGAGAGGGACTGGGGACAAGGGATGGAGGGACAGGACACAGGCAATGGCTCCCACTGCCAGAGGGCAGCAATGGATGGGATCTTGGGCAGGAATTCCTGGCTGGGCTGGAATTGCCAGAGCAGCTGTGGCTGCCCCTGGATCCCTGGCAGTGCCCAAGGCCAGGCTGGAGCAGCCTGGGACAGTGGGAGGTGTCCCTGGCCTGGAAGGAGATGAGCTGTAAGGTCCCTTCCAACCCAAAGCAGTCTGGGATTCCACGATTCCATGTCTGGGAAAGGTCAGCAGTGGCCATTTTGCTTCATTTTCCTCCCTTGTTAGGCAGAGCTCAGGGCTGTGAGTCTGTAAATAATCTGTGAATAGATAGGATACAATAAATCACCAAGTCCCAACTCGAATTTCTGTCCCTGTTCCATCCATCCTGACCTCGGTGGAACAAGAAAACAGACCCTGAGCCGTGACCCCCAGCTCAGATACCATTCCAACTCCACCATTCCCAAGAACTGGCTGCCTGGAGGAGCTGTGCCACTTCCCATCCTCGGTGCCCCTCAGTGCTGTTGGTGCAGAGTGAGCTCTGTGCTGCTGCCCTGACCCCTCTCACCGCTGCTGTTCTCAGCTGAGCACAGTTTGTGTGTGAGCCCAGGGCTCAGCCTGCCCCTGGCACTGAGGTCTGCACATTCCAGGATCCAGGAATGCATCCCCCTGGGCTGGCTGGGTCAGTAAGGCCACAAGGCTCCTGATGGAGCAGGCAGGAGCTCTCGGGAAGCTGGGATGTTTTCCCAAAGGCTCTCCGGGTTGGGATGGACCCCACAGCACCCTAAATCTCTTCAGGAGAGGCTGCCTGTCATGTGGCTGATTGGAGCTGCTAATGGATTGCTGCTTTAATTGCACAGAGCATTCCTCAGGGATGGAGGGAGAGCATTCTGGAGCTGTGGATTTATGGCACTCGGGGAAAAATGATTTGCAAGCTCAGTAAGTCTTTATTTTTCAGCTGTAACAGCTAAAGGTTGATTATTCCTGCAGTGAACACAAAGGCTGGATGTTGTAGTGTCCAGGAGGAGGATTCATGTCACCTCTTCCTCCCTGAAATGTTGGGGCATCCCCACTCACCAGGAATATTGTGTCACCCTTTCCACCTGGGCACGTCCTGCAGCAGCCTCAGGTGTCAGAGCAGTGAGCAGGAGAAGAAACATAAACAGACCCACTGTTCTTTCTGCTTTACCCTTCTTCCTGGCTGCCAGTCCCTGGGGTTTGGGATTGCTTCAAACCTCCACGTTTTTAGCTAAACTGAATTACATGAGTTGATGGGAGAGGGAGAAAAGAAATAATAAATTGGACAAAAAACGGATTCACAGGAGCCCAAAGTATAAAGGCTGTGAAGTTAGCAAGGAGTTTTTCACTGCCTTGAATAATGTAATTATCTAGAAAATTATCTGTTTCTTTCAAATTGCCGAATCTGGTGTCACTTGAACTGACTGAAGCCCCACTTGCCAAAGTTCCTCTGTCTCCCAGAGGTTTGTGAGATTGGGGTTAGCTAAGGGTGGGATTGATAATCCTCAGATATTACCTGTGAAACTGTGGGCACAGGTGATAGCCCTAAATGACCAGGCTGCTGCTCTAAGCAATGTGAAAATAAAGGTGTTAAAGGGTCTTTTTACAGAATCCCAGAACCACCAAGGTTGGAAAAGCTCTCCAGGATCGAGTGCAGCCTGTGCCCAAACCCTCCCCTTGTCCCCAGCACTGAGTGCCACATCCAGTCCTTCCCTGGACACCTCCAGGGATGGAGGCTCCAGCCCCTTCCAGTGTCTGGCCACCCTTTCCTTTAAGAAATCCTTCCTTTAGGAACATCTTGGCGCACAAAAAAAGATGGGAAATGCCTTTGCTCTTTCTTTTCCCTCATTCCCTCCTGCAGTTTCAGCAGGCAGGAGCTGTCAGAGCAGAACTCCCTGCACTGGGTGCTGAGCGCACAGCAGTGTTTGTGTCACACTGTTGGGCAATATCCTCTCGATATCCCACAATATTTCTGGCAATGACTCTGCTCTTCAATCAAACATTTCCAACAGAACGCAGACTCCAGTACAAGTGTGGCTCCTGCTGTGCCCCTGTCGCTGCTATTTGCAGAGCGCAGCCTGCTGTCGGTGCGGTGCTGCAGCTCCGTGTGAGTCACAGTCCTGGGGCTGCGGCTCCCGGAGAAAAGCCGCGCTCTGTCAGGAAGGGCTCGGCAGAGCCGCGATCATGCGGCTGCGATTGTACCAATCGCTGGCACTTGGCACAGCTCAGCCACGGCAGCGGGGGTGGCCTGGCACCGTCAGCTGCTCTGCCTCGGGCTGCTTCGTGCTGACGGCAGGAAATCGGGCGCTGTTCAAACGCACACCAGTACAAACCAGTATGGGCGCTGTGTGTCCTGGGAAATTCCCTCCCTGAGCTGTGCTGGCTCACATCAGAGCTGGATGAATAAACCGGGTGGGCAATGGCTCCTGGGCAGTGCCAGCCCCCGGTGTGACACAGCCCCAGGGCAGGGANGTGGATCTGCCTGGATGGACATGGATTCACAAGGATTGACATGGATCTGCAGGGATGGATTCACAGGGATGGCCATGGATCTGCAGGGATGTCCATTTATTCCCAGCAGTATTTAAGAATACGTGACTTTACATGGACTGTAAGAATATTGATTTCCACAGTGCCTGTGCTGCAGGGTGTAAATCAATGTAAGGGAAAAGCCCTAAAAATTAAGATACAATGCTGTAGAGTGGCTCTGTTGGAACACACACCAGGAGTAAATACCCTCTGTTTTGCAAGGTTAAAGCCCTGCTCTTCCCCTGGCCCCACACATATAAAAACCAGGTGTGTGGGATGCTGGAGTCAGGCTGGACTCAGAGAGGAGCCACTCCACACTTCAGGGATTGCCAGATATCCTGAAAAATGTCCAAAGAATGGCAAAATATCCAACTGTGGCAGCACCTTCCTTCCTCCCTCACAGGCTGATGCTCTCTGCTGCTGCCTGAGTGTGCTGGTTTCGTGTCATATTGATCCAGGGCTGCTGAGCAGCTTTAATAATGTCATTTCTGCCAGTTTTTTTTTCCCCTGGAAGCCCAGCACAAAGCTCTGTGTGAATGAGAACAAAGCCCTTACACAATGGAGCATATTCATGGGGAGGGATGATTCAAACCGAGCTTTATAATTCCTTAATTATATTTGATGTGACCTAACCCTTGACAATCCTGAGTCTGAGCTTGTCAAACAGGATATGAACATCATAAAGACTTGGACAGTGCCTACAGCTGAGATGGATTTCACTGTGTCAGGAAAAAAAGTGAAGGAGATTTTTGTCTTTGGAAAACCCACTCAAAAAAAAAAAAAAAAAAAAAAAAAAAAAACTTTTTTAAAAGTTGTAAGAGCCTAAGATGAGAGATGGGGGGGCTGGGGGCTGACTTTTANTCCAATAACACCTGGCTCAGCAATCCTTACTTTAGACAACTTCTACTCTTCTATATCAAAACCTGCTTTCATCTCTATTTTGCTCACTGTTCCTACATTCAGAGATCCTCCTGCTGAACACATCTATAAAAGTTTCCTGTTAAACTCCCACCTTCCCCAACCGAAAGTGGTTTTTCCATGTGCCTGGGGAGGGGATTCCTGCTGCTGCCCTGCGTTTCTCAGTGAGCCGGGTTCCCTTGCAGGGCTCAGCAGATTCGTACACGAGCAGACCCTCGGACTCTGATGTGTCCCTGGAGGAGGACAGGGAAGCGATCCGCCAGGAGAGGGAGCAGCAGGCAGCCATCCAGCTGGAGAGGGCCAAGGTGTGTTTTCTTTCACCATCACCTCCCAGTCACCCTCTACCTGCTGTTAAAATCCACACTGGCTTTTGTGTGAAGCTGAGTATCTGCAGAGATGTTTGGGCAATTCAGTGTAAATATTCTCCTCTAAATGGGGAAATCCTCCAGGGAGCTGAACTCTGCTGGCCTGGGGGGGAAGTTATTAAGGCTGAATGTTTGTGGATGAAAAGTTGCCAGTGTTTTTTTGATGTGGTTTTCTGTTTGCAGTCCAAGCCAGTAGCATTTGCTGTCAAGACCAACGTGAGTTACTGTGGGGCTCTGGATGAAGATGTTCCTGTCCCAAGCACTGCCATCTCCTTCGATGCCAAGGACTTCCTCCATATTAAAGAGGTAAAACCAAGGGAAAGGGGATGGGAAAGGGAAATTTTTACAGGCCAAGGGCTTTGATTTGAACAGCTGAGCCATATCCAGGAGTGCTGAGAGGGCACAGTGAGGATGAGGTGCAGCTCCTGCACCCTGGGGTGCTCCTCCTGCCCTTTGGGAACACCTGGTGTCACCAGCAGGTTGGAATTCCATCACACAGGAAGGAAATGACACCCTTTAAAGAGGTGGGTTCAGGTTCTTTTCATCAGAACAAGTTTGTGATGGATCAGAGATGGTGCAGCAGAAAGGGATTCCAGGGAGCACAGAGGATTCCATGGAGCAGCACCAGGTCACACTAGGTCTTGAGAAAAACATCAGATAGGCTCCCTTCCAGGGAGGAAGTAACACTCAGGATAACACAGTAAGCAAAGAAAATCCTGAAGAGGACAGATGCAAAAATAAGGGGAAAAAAAATGGGAATAAATGAGCCCTGAGTATGGCTTTGGTAGAGAAAATTGCATTTTATTGCATGCTGAGCATATTTTCTGCAATTTTTTATCTGAAGTGAGCCCTCCACATTTGCATAACCCCCTGTTGTGCTGTGCTTTGGTACACAGAGGCTTGCAGCTTGCAAAAGCACTTTTTCATCTCTGCATTTTGGGTTTATTTTGGGGTGTTCAGTGCTCATCTGTGTCTTTCTTTGAACACGTGCTCATCATCACTCCAGAGCACTGATCTCCCTTAGACAGAGCACATTCAGGAGGAAAACACCTGCTGCTGCCCCTCCTCTGCTGCTGGAGCAGGGAATTGCTTCACATCCCCTCTCCCTCACAGGGAAAGGCAGTAAATTCCCTTTTCCCAGTTTTTAATCTTGGTTTCTCCTGGACATGGCCACGTTTCTTGTCAGGGCACTGACTGAGTTGCACACTCTAAGCTCCTGTCATGCTGCCCTGTATTGCAATCCCCACAAGTGTTGTCCCAAATCCACGTCCTGGCATTCCATGAGTTTTCTTCCAAGGTCTGAAAACCCAGGATCACTCTGCCACTGAGCTGGGAACCTTCTGCTTTCCTGGTGTTTGTCAGCTCAGCCTGCCTGGAGCTGTAACTCAGTGGGATTTGGGGAATGCTTCCCCATGCTGCATACAGGCTTTGCAGATTGGTTTTCCAGTCATCAGAGCAATGGTTGCAGGTTTTGGGGATGTTGCTCAGCTGGGTACAAAGTCAGGACAGGATGGAGCAGGGGCAGTGAGGGAGGAGCTGTTTTGAGGATCAGCTGTCTCCTCCAAACTATTCATTGTGTGTTTGCTTAAAGGATGAAATGGCAACAATTCCTGCCAGAGCAGGAAGGATCATGGGCCTGGCAGCCAGGGGAGGGAACGTGCTCCTCCCACACCCAGAGTAACAGAGGGCAGGGGATGGATAAATCCTGTGTTCCTCCTCACTGCAGCCTTGGGTTTGTGTGTTCAGAGGCTCTCAGCATAACCCAGGGTGGAAGGGACCTCACATGGGCAGGGACATTGCCACTGTCCCAGGCTGCTCCAAACCTGGCCTTGGGCACTGCCAGGGATCCAGGGGCAGCCACAGCTTCTCTGGGCACTCTGTGCCAGAGCCTCCTCACCCTCCCAGCCAGGAATTCCTCCCCAGGATCCCATCCATCCCTGCCCTCTGGCAGTGGGAAGCCATTCCCTGTGTCCTGTCCCTCCATCCCCTGTCCCAATCCCTCTGCAGAGGGGCTGATTCTGACCCCATGTCCAGAGGCATCACTCAGAGGTCCATGGAGAAGGATTCTCATGGTCAGGCTGTACCTTTAGAGCCAAAATGGAGCAGGCAGTGCCCTTGGAACTCAGCTTTTGCAGGGATTGGTTTTATAGACTGGTTTAGCTTAGAAGGGACCCTCCAGTGCCACCCCTGCCATGGCAGGGACACCTCCCACTGTCCCAGGCTGCTCCAAGCCCTGTCCAGCCTGGCCTGGGACACCTCCAGGGATGGGGACTCCACAACCTCTCAGTTCAGTGGTTTCCAACAGCAGGATGCTGAATCCTGAAGGATCTGTCTGGTTCACAGAGTGGAAGTAGTTCTGTAATTTAACATGCTTCAAATAAAGCTTTGCTCACTGCCACTGTCTGAATCAAGGTCAGAACAACAGGAGGAGTAAACACTTAGTTGGAATGACAAAATAATGGAACCTCTTGCCTAAATACATAAAAGAGGTTTCTCAGGATTGGTTTTTATTTGATGTTAATATTGATGATTGGGTTAATGTTCACATAGCTGGGTTGATAAAAACCCGTTTATTTTTCAGTGGTGGGGATGTTTCAGAGCCATCAGCAGGCACTGCTGCACCTCTGATTAGGACTTAAAAGGAAAAGACCGTCCTGCAGGAACTGAAGTGCTTGCAAATGTGCAGCCAGGAGCAGGGATGATCTTGAAGATGAGATCTCTGTGATGGCTTTTTCCTCCAGGCAGGCAAACAAAACCCATTCACTGGTGCTGCTCTTAATGACTCCAGAGTCAGTTGTGAAAAGCAATGTTTCTTTTGAGCACTGAGTTGCCTAATGAAGCAGAACACAGGAGAGGCTTTTCAGATACTTTTCTTCAAAAGCTTTGCTGGCAGCAGCTACAACAAATCCTTTTCCACTCCAATATCCATCGGGATCCTGCTTTTCATCTTGCCATCATTAGGGACAGACCAGACTTCCAATAAAGCAGAAAAATCCGTGTTACTAAAGGTCAATGATAAAATGCTATACTTTATACTTTAGGTATGTATTAAAGTTGCTTCCTAAAGGTGAATTTTTCTTAATCTGTCATAACCTGTAATAACATCCCTACAAATACCTGGAAAGGAGGAAGGGAAAGTGATGATATTTTGTCTAGACCATTAAATATGACAAGCAATATTTGATGGGGAGCTGGAGGTGCTATTTTTATGTTTGCTGCTGGGAGGTTGTTTGGTGGCCTCAAAGAAATGGGTTCTGCTCATTAAATCAACCTTGAAATTAAATCAGCAAGGGACAGGAGGAGGGGAAGCAGCCTCAGAGCTCTGATCTCACACATCAGAGTGAGCCTGGTTTGTTCCCTGAAGGAGTGCACCCCAAAACTAAGAAAAGGGTTTCAGTTTCACCTTAGGACTTAAAAGGAAAAGACCCCAGAAAGTTCTTTTCTCCCCTGGCAGCCACTGGCTCAAGACAGAAACACTGCTGGGTCTCTTTACCTGTTCTCCAGAAATGCAGCCATTCTCTGATGGGCAGTTTGCCAAAAACCCACCCAAATCCTTCAGTACTTAAGGGTGAGCACAGAGCTGCTTTGTGCTTTTTGGAGTGTCATAGCCAGGTACAATGAGCTTGTACCTGTGCACAGTTTCTATTTTGTTCTTTATTGTTTATTACTTTATCAGTCTATTAAACATTTTGCTTTACAAAGCACACCCAAGGGGCCCTCTGACAAATGATTTTTAAGCCATTTCTGGGAGGTGCAGGACACCCTCAGAGATTGGTNAAATGATTTTAAGCCATTTCTGGGAGGTGCAGGACACCCTCAGAGATTGGTTCATCCTCAGGGGGCTCATCACACTCTGGCCACGTGTAAGGTTGTATCAGCACCTAAGGTTGTATGTTTTGTAAAACAAAAGGCTTAATAAACTGATAAAATAATAAACCATAAAGAAGTACATACAGGCCCGTTGTACCTGGCTACAACACCCCAAAAAGCACAGAGAAGTTTGGTGCTCTCCTTTAAGTACTGAAGGATTTGGGTGAGGTTTTTTTGGCAAACTGCCCAATAAAGAATGTCTGAGGGACAGATAGAGAGACCTCTCAGTGTTTCTGTCTTGGCCTTGAGCCTATGGCTGCCAGGAGAGCAGAGAAATTTCTGGGGCTTTTTCCTTTTAAGTCTTAATGTCTGCCTGGTTTAAAACTGCACTACTCAAAGGTGCAGGAAACCCTCCGAATTTAATACAACTTCCAGGTGGCTCGTTCTGCTCTGGCTGCAAGATTGGATCAGTTACCCAGTGAGGAATTAAAGAGTGTGGACAGCAAAGGGAGGGGATTTGGGAGTAGCCAGGGATGTTCCTGTGTTACAGAAATACAACAATGAAAGGGAGGCTGGTGAAGGAGTGTCACACGAAATAATGACACCGTACACGTGTTCACATGCAAGAAAGAAAAAAGAGACTTTTTAATTTTTTCTCAACTATTTATATACATCCAAATGACAGCCAGTGATTGGAGAATGAAGTCTCTACTTCTCCAATCCCACTGGCTCATACAAATGCTTGCCANCGTGGAGTTAAGGAGTGTGGATAACAAAGGGAGGGGATTTGAGAGTAGCCAGGAGCCTTCCTGTG
>VWYE01023341.1:0-11052 GCA_013398995.1 Alaudala cheleensis
AATAACTGGTGATCAAAACCAGTAAAATAAATATCTGAACTGTACATTTTCTGCTCTCCAATTAATAAGGATACATGGGTCCTGCAGAGCTTCTTTGTGAATATTTATTAATACAAATAGTCACTCAAACTTGTGAAATAATAGTAAGCAGATATAATTGATCTTTTTACAGAAACACAGAGTCAATTAGGTTGGAAAAGACCTTTGAGGTCATTTAGCCCAAACTATGACCTGACATCACTTTGTCAACCAGACCATGGCAGTCACTGAGTGCCACATTCAGTCTTTTCTTAAACACCTCCAGGAATGGTGGTTCTACCACCTCCCTGGGCAGCCCATTACAATGCCCAGTCACTCTTTTTGTGAAGAACTTCTTCCCAATGTCCAGCCTAAAGCTCCCCTGGTGCAGCTTGAGTCTGCGTCCTCTTGTCCTATTGCTGGTTAACTGAGAGAAGAGACCAACCCCCATCTGGCTACAACCTTTTAGATGTAATTGTAGAATTATGAGTGTAGCATTTTCTGTAAATACGTCTTTATAAATCTGTTAAAAAAATAAACCATAGAAAAAGTGGCTGCATGTTGCCATGTAGTTAATTGTTGTCATTTTTATTGTGTACCAATGGTTGATTTACAAATGGAAAATGAAATCACTTAAGTATCTAAAAATATTAGTTTCCAGGAAAAATGTGACAAACACTATTGGATGATTCAAAATGAAGAAGTGATTTACTTTGTAGGTGCAAGACAAAGCTATAGAACCAGCCAGAAAGTACATCCAGTGCATAGGTCTAGTGTCCTGTGTGTTGGTATCCCTTCTTCCTGATGGAATAATACTGTCGAAATAGGGGTGAGACATGATTCAAACAAAGCCAAAGAGGACTCTCTTGTTTCCCTGAAACTGAGCATCTGACCATGTGCTTCCCTAGTTGGTGGTCTTATATTGATCTTCACATGTGCCAAATGGGCCTTGGCCAGCCAGTAATCCTCAGCAAGATGGGGGGTGAGCACTTTGTACCAGGCCAGAAAGGACCCTGTAACAACAAATTTATTTTTGCTCTACCAGTAGTGGTTGTCTGCTGCTCCTCTGCAGGTCACCCTTTACCTTGAAAAGGCTTAACTTCAAAAGTCTCTATGAAAACCAATGAAGACCTGTACCTGATGTAACGAGATGTGTTAGGAAATGGTCAGGTGTCAAGAAATATCTGTATGGTTACCTTCTTCTCATTCAAATAGCATTTAAGATTCTGGCATCATCAATACAAGAGAAATAACTCCATCCATCCATTGTAGTGCACTTGAATTTAGGATGATTCATTACAAAAATGCTCACCCCAGCTTGTGGATCTCAAAGGTCTAACTTGCCTTGCTTTGCTTAGCAGCACAGACCAATTTAACACTATAGGAAAGGGTGACATCAACCACATCAGTCATTATCCAACTAAACAGAAATTGCTTTCTGTTTATTCATATTATGTTCATCTAGCCTGGCCAGATGTTAGGGAAATCAAGCTCCATGTACATGAGCAGTAAGTGCTCTATAGCTCCAAGATGCACAGCAGAGAGGCATTTTCACAGTTATTGTTACTGTCAGAAAGGTGCTGTTTCTTCTTTCAACAAAAGTGTGTAATAATGTTTTCTAGTCCTTGAAAAAGATTTCTTAAAATAAGAGACAATACTTTTGTTTCAAGTTGAACTTTCAAAGTATAATGATNAGGTAGAAGCATGGGTATGAAGAGGCTTTCGTAGCTGATAATAGAAAAAACCCAAACAAAACTGGTGTGTTTAATTTACCCAAATCATTGTTTTTCTATTTTAATCTGATGCCTTGAAATGTGTCCCACTTGGAGGAGAGTGTGGAAAAAACATCTATCTTTAGAAAGCTGTCTGATCTTAGCCAGAAAAATTTGAACAGCTATGTTATAATGAAAGAAGTGACTATCATCAGTAAAAGAAAGCATTGAGATTTTAGTTGTTATGTATTTTCTTTCTTGGCTGCATTTGTATTTTATAAGCCTTTAGTGTGAGATGTTTGCATTTTGAAAAGTTACAATGTCTGGTTTTTTTAGCAACTGGGTAGTCTTAGGTTTTTGATGTAGGTTAAGATTTTAAAGAGGTCTTAGATTAATGCCTAAATCAGTTGAAAGTGGGACTTAATATTCTACATTTCCTTGCAAATTGATGAGACTTCACATCACAGTCCACATAAGGAAGCTCTGTCAATATCATAATTTCCAATTTATCTGCATATCAAGCATGCAAAGTGAAAAAAAATATCAGAGGGCCTCATCAGGATTCCTAGTAGGATTGCATAAGGATGTGTTTTGTCATTTCTCCTAAATGAATGAAAGGACACTTGTATGTGACTTTCTGTTCTGACTGAAAGTCCCTGTAAAAATGTGTTTTGTGCTCTGCTATTGTTCTTAGCATGCTAACCTGGCTGTTGCCATAGTGATTCTGTGTTACATCACAGGAAGATGCATTAGCCGGATCTCTTCTTCATTTTCCTGTTTACCCAAGGTTTACATTGTAATTAGTGTAAAATCTAGTTTGGTGTCCCAAGTGGTTTTGCATGCTCCCTGAAATGCCCAGAGCTGTACATTAAAAGTATGTTGCAGAAATGCTGGCATCCTTCTGCCATGTTCCCCCACAGGTGAAGGAAGGGTCTGGGTGGTTTCTGATATTCAGCTCTTTCTTCAGACTTTGAATTATTCTTCTCAATTTTATCTAGTAATGAAAGAAAAACATAAAAGGAGATTTGTTTGTTGGCTGCTCTTCCTGGATTCTTCTTATTAAGGGCTAATGTTTGAACTGATCTCCCAAGTGTCAGAATTTAAAATGTTCCCAGAATTTAAAATGTTTAAAATGTCAGATCCTGCCCTGACTTGTAGAGCCCACTTGTCTGCAGGGGTGATCATGAGTTCTCTGCACTGCCCTGCGGTTCCACCCTTGGGGACAGTGCTGCCATTCCTATGTTTGTTGGCTCACTGGGACCATTTGGAAGAGTCTGCTCATCCAGTGATGGCTGGTGTGAGGGAGAGATGGAGCTGAAAGAAGAATCACACTCTCACCATCCAGCTAATTTTGCTGGTGTGCCCTACAGTTGATGTAAATTAATAGACTTTTAAGCAGAAAGAAAAATAACAGGGGGAGCAGTGATGAATCCAAATGTGCCCGGTCTCAGAAGTTTGTATTAGACAACATAGCAAATAGTGCCCTAAAACCTTGAAGGTGATGACAGAGAAAAGTGCAACACACACCTAATGGGGGACTTCTCTGTATGACACATGGCAAACAAGTTCCCTTAACACAGGGTAACATTGCTGAACAATGTAAACACTGTAGAAAAAAAAGACCTGTCACTCCATGGCCCAGATGCTGAAGAACACTCCAGATTTGTCCCAGAACTAGTTTCAGGTGCCTTGTTCTTGCTGTTGGAGATTTCAGCTGTCTAACCCTTAAAATGATTCCACCTCCCTCTGCTTTGGCTATCTTATCCTAAATAGTCATAAATTACAAAAGGCTGCCAGGAATTTTCTGCAGAAAACAGCAATTGAAAGCTGCTGTTTGAACTTAATGATGTTGACAACTGGATGCAAGGTGGACTGTGGTGAAAGCAGACTGCAGTAGCAGTATTCAAAGGCAATGTTGTGGATTTGCTTGGTATATGGACTAGTCTATCTATAGTTCCATGGACAGGAGATAGAAGATGATCTCTGTAATATATAATTTATATATAATACATTTATTATATATCTGTGTGTGAGCATGTTCTCTGACATACTTATATACATACCCAAGCACTTATTTCAGTGTAGAGTTCAGAAACTCTATGGAATATAGAAAAACAGGATGTAGCTATAAAACAGCTAAATCTGTTTGGCTTTTTGCATGGTTTTATTCCTGGAAGCTTTTTTTTAACAGCAGAAAAATCATGATCTCTATTGACAATACAGCTGTTGAAATACTTCTGTGAAAGGTCTGATGGGTGCATAGAAAAATCAGCAGCTCTTTGTATTTTGCTTTTCTGCTACTGTGCTTCATAAATTAAACAGATGGAAGCTTAGTGAGAATCTGCTCTGTGCTGGATACAGAGGTTCCTTTATTTCAGGGCTCCTTTATTTAGGTGGCCTGCAGAGAACCATATAAAAACAGTGTCAATACATTTGATCTTGTATTGATTGACTTTTTCATGAAGACTCTGTATCCACATCTGACTACTGATTTTTTCTTTTAGAGGCAAAATGGGAAGTTGGAAGTTATTAATTGTGGTTGGGGACTGTTTCAATTCTTTTTCTTCAGTATAAAGAAAGGGAAGTGTCTGTATTCTTTTGACTTCAAGTTGAGAAATACTCTGTGTTCAGCACCGTTGGTATTTAAACTTATGTGTGGTTTTAGGCACTGCCTGGCACTGAGAGATTGAAGATTTTAGTTCTTCTTGAGGGGAGCATAGTTTGGATTAATTTAACTTCGGACTAATGTAATTACCTTAGATTCCGACCATGGAGGCTAAAAGTAGTAATGGAAAAGACCGATACTTCATCCTATGGGATTTTCTGTCTCTTCAATTTCTTGCAAGCAATTACAAAGGAAAGAATCTATTTTGGGATTCCCAGATCTACTTGCTTAACTGCTTGTTTAACTTGGTTAGCTGCTCTTTTACTTCTTTTTTTATCTAAGTGATTGGTATCTGGCTCCTGATAACATCTTCAGGTCAGCAAATCTACTGCTGAGACAGGCAGTTACACATGAAAGTATTGGTTTATATCAAAGAATCAAAATAAGAATCTCCCATGAAGTATACATCCCCTTACACTGCTTTAAGTGTGAGTGGGAAGATACCAAATGATTGGTTTGTTCAGCTGTCTCCATTTCCACTGCTGACTTCTTTGATAAAGTAGCACTCCTGTGTTGAAAGCATCATTTTAATGTGCTTAAAATGACATGTCAAAAAATGGAAGGTCAGTGAACCAGCTGCAGGGAAGACAATATAGCCTTGAAAGCTCTGCCAGAGCTTCCAAAATGTAGCTGAGTTTATGGCTTGAGTTCTCATGCTGTTTGGCTACAGCTTAGAAGTAAAAGATGGGGAAACTAATCTTGTTTTTGCTCTAAAGCTGATGCTTTGCAAAAACACACAGTCAACCTAACCTGTTGTAGAACTCGCTGGGATCACCATATTCATATTCAGATAACTGGGAAAGGGCTGTACCCTGCCCTGATGAGTTTTAACTGAGGAGACCAAGTGTTAATTCTTCCCCACTTGTTTCTTATCCAGTATCTCTTCATCAGCAGAGGAAAGTGGAGGATTTTATAGTCATTTTAAAGGCAATTCTCCTGGGCTCAGCCACCACAGTTGCTATTTCTGCATTACAGTCTAGGGTACGTTGAAAAAAAATGTTGATGGGAATGTAAGTGATTGCTGGCTTGCTGTAGCAGGCAGGAGGATTCCACAAATTCACATCGTCCCTGTGGTACACCGGAGACACTTCTATAAATTCAGTAATGCAGCTATGATTATTCTTCTCCTCGCCTCCCAATTAACCAGTACTGCACATATTGTTCCCTGTCAAATATCTTATTTTGTCAGATGCCAGAGAGCAGTGTTGTTCTCTTTTCAAATTGCTGGTTTGATTTCTGGCAGTACTTGATTGCTTTAAAATGCACTTCTGCATCCATTTTCCTCAATACTTAATTAACTGGAGAAAACTATTGAAATGAGGTTTCAGTTAAGTAGGTGTTTCACTTCTGTCCCCACTACCTCATTAGATTGTTTCCTCTAGCTCACTCAAGTCCCAGAGACTTTGTCTTCCATTTGCAAGGGATTCTGCAGTCTAGATTATCTATCTTTTAGCTAAATTCTCCTGGAAAATCCCATTTTGGAAGATACAGTTCCCATCTACATTGAATTAAAAGCACCTCTTTTCCAGGTCACAGCTGTTGCAGCATGAGCAGCACTTGAGCATCATCTGTGGTACTTCTCTGCCTTTACAGGGGTGTCTCAGGCACCTGCAGTGGAGGTTACTGCTAGAAAGCACTTGGCTCTCACCTTCATCCCCCTTCTTTTCGTGGANGGAAGCTTAGTGAGAATCTGCTCTGTGCTGGATACAGAGGTTCCTTTATTTCAGGGTTCCTTTATTTAGGTGGCCTGCTGAGAACCATGCAAAAAACAGTGTAAATACATTTGATCTTGTGAAGGAAGATTGACTTTTTCATGAAGACTCTGTATCCACATCTGACTACTGATTTTTTCTTTTAGAGGCAAAAGGGGAAGTTGGAAGTTATTAATTGGGGTTGGGGACTGCTTCAATTCTTTTTCTTCATTATAGAGAAAGGGAAGTGTCTGTATTCTTTTGACCTCAAGTTGAAAAATACTCTGTTTTCAGCACTGTTGATANGTTCAGCTGTCTCCATTTCCACTGCTGACTTCTTTGATAAAGTAGCACTCCTGTGTTGAAAGCATCATTTTAATGTGCTTAAAATGACATGTCAAAAAATGGAAGGTCAGTGAACCAGCTGCAGGGAAGACAATATAGCCTTGAAAGCTCTGCCAGAGCTTCCAAAATGTAGCTGAGTTTATGGGTTGAGTTCCCATGCTGTTTGGCTACAGCTTAGAAGTAAAAGATGGGGAAACTAATCTTGTTTTTGCTCTAAAGCTGATGCTTTGCAAAAACACACAGTCAACACAACCTGTTGTAGAACTCGTGCTGGAATCACTATATTCCATACTCAGATAACTGGGAAAGGGCTGTACCTTGCCCTGGTGAGCTTTAACTGAGGAGACCAAGTGTTAATTCTTCCCCACTTGTTTCTTATCCAGTATCTCTTCATCAGCAGAGGAAAGTGGAGGATTTTACAGTCATTTTAAAGGCAGTTTTCCTGGGCTCAGCCACCACAGTTGCTATTTCTGCATTACTGTCTAAGGTACATTGAAAAAAAAATGTTGATGGGAATGTAAGTGATTGCTGGCTTGCTGTAGCAGGCAGGAGGATTCCACGAATTCACATTGTCCCTGTGGTACACCGGAGACACTTCTATAAATTCAGTAATGCAGTTATGATTATTCTTCTCCTCACCTCCCTAATAACCAGTACTGTACATATTGTTCCCTGTCAAATATCTTATTTTGTCAGATGCCAGAGAGCAGTGTTGTTCTCTTTTCAAATTGCTGGTTTGATTTCTGGCAGTACTTGATTGCTTTAAAATGCACTTCTGCATCCATTTTCCTCAATACTTAATTAACTGGAGAAAACTATTGAAATGAGGTTTCAGTTAAGTACGTGTTTCACTTCTGTCCCCACTACCTCATTAGATTGTTTCCTCTAGCTCACTCAAGTCCCAGAGACTTTGTCTTCCATTTGCAAGGGATTCTGCAGTCTAGATTATCTATCTTTTAGCTAAATTCTCCTGGAAAATCCCATTTTGGAAGATACAGTTCCCATCTACATTGAATTAAAAGCACCTCTTTTCCAGGTCACAGCTGTTGCAGCATGAGCAGCACTTGAGCATCATCTGTGGTACTTCTCTGCCTTTACAGGGGTGTCTCAGGCACCTGCAGTGGAGGTTACTGCTAGAAAGCACTTGGCTCTCACCTTCATCCCCCTTCTTTTGGTGGAATGTGTTCTATGGGAAGCGCCTGCCTGCAATAAGCTCCCATGGAGTAGTGCTCCATGGAACACACAGCATAAAATAGCAGCCAATTAACCTTCCCTGTGTGAGAATAATGTGGAAGATTGCTACATCATAGCTTGGAACTGCATGTAACCCAAGGTTATTGCCTACCAGGTGCTCAGTTTCCTCACTGTAAGTAAGATACCAGCTTGAACATCCAGAATTCATTGGAGCAAACCAGATGCCTTCTTATATTTTGCTGTGACCCCATGCGTTTCTCTATTTCAGGCTTACAAAGAGCCAAGACCATTGGAATTAAAAAACATCAGTGATCCAGTATAATCGTACTGGGAGAAGGGAAAATGGTGATGAAATACGCAGTCAGCATTCTGGATTGCAGGTAGTTAGTAAGCAAGCTAACAGTTCACATATCTTGGAAAGTACAAGAGGAGATTCTGCAGATGATTGCAGAATGGACTGAGAGCACCTGACCAGTGTGGTTTGACTTGCTCAAGACTGAGAAAATTATTAATATCACTGTCAGAATAAATCAAGGGAAAAGGATTAACAGTTTAATCAATTAGGATTCCTAAAGCACCCTCACTGAACTTTGCTTTATTAAGAGATAATAATCATGATGGCCTCTTTGTTCTGTGGAGGAAGACCTGTGGGTATTCATGGCATGGAATGGAGTCTGGAAGCTGTCATACAGAAAGGGAGAAAAAAAAATGGGCAGACTGAGGAGCTTACTGGGAAAATTTTGAAACTGGTTCAATTTGAAGGTCATTACAACAAGCATTCAATCTTGACCAATTTAACAGAAAATTACTTGTTCTGTTGAAACATGTTAAAGATAATGGACACTCTCCATGATCTGGAAACACAAAATATCCGGTGCTTCAAAAGAAGTCACTTTTGTAGCTCGGAATATTAGTGTTCAGAAAATATGGAGCAAACTCCTTGTGACAGGATTGTGATTGGAAATCCAGTGAATCTCTCCATGCACACACTTTATCAAACTGACTGATGATATTTGCAGTCTTCAGCATTTTTTTCTTTTGAGAAGTTTATGCCCTTAATGTCTTATGATAGACATTAAGAAATACCCAAGAAAGTGAAAAGAGTAACTTTAAAACCTTTTCCATGCCTCTAAAGAAATTCTCACAGAAATTTCTGAACTAATATAAAAGTTATTCAAACCCATNATGCCCTTAATGTCTTATGATAGACATTAAGAAATACCCAAGAAAGTGAAGAGTCACTTTAAAACCTCTTCCATGCCTCTAAAGAAATTCTCACAAAAATTTCTGAACTATTATAAAAGTTATTCAAACCCATCTGCAAGGCTGATCTTTGTAGATAGTATAAGGTAATTTTATATCTTCTGTGTTCTGTTTTGCTGACTTGACTGCTAAAGTGAACCTTCAATAAATGGGAAAAATCCAGTATAGCAGCCAAGGCTTTGGAAGGCCTTTTTGGAAGGTGTGAGAGTTTGTGGCCAGGCCTGCACAGTGCTGAGCCAGCAGATTGGATCTTGTGTTTAACTAGTTGAGTGAAGTGTGTTTTACCTATGAGTTTCCCCTCTAGACCTCATTTTAAAGCTTGGTGACCTATAACTAAATCATGGTCTGGGTTAGACTTGGTTTCAGTGGCCAAAGTAACCAATGCAGGTGTGAAGAACCTATCCTACACATGTCCTCTGATGGATCATGTTTGTGAGGTACTTGCCCAGTTTTCCAGCTGTCTTCATGTTTGGAAACTCTGGTTTACATAAGCAACTTGAAGAAAAGGGTGTTTCCTCCTGCAGGCACACCACTGAATGTGCATTTGAAATGGGATGAGCTCTGCTGTATAAACGGCCAGAGCAGGCAGTGAAATTAGTACATCCAGTTGAAACTTCAGAATAAATTTAAGAAATTGGAATTAAACTATTCATGCTGGAATTTTAAAAATTTTACCAAGATAGACTATTCCTACTTTAAGTCACATGGGTAAGAGAATTTGTTTCACAGGACATTTCCCCTTCTGCCTGTGATGGGGCCACTGGGTCAGTACTGGTTTGGAAGAAAGTTTCCACATACCAGATCATTGACATTTTCTGTTGTGATAAGAATAAACTTGGGTGCTGTACTCATCTCAGAGCAGTCATTTTCATTTTTACTGGTTTACTTTTAAAACTTTCCCATGTGCAGTATAATTGCGGTCCATTACAAAATGCTGTATTTAAATGGCAACAGTGCACAGGGCTGAAAGGGACTTTTGGCAAGTTGCTTCTTCACTTTGATGATTAAGCTGCTAATTATTGCATTAGCATCCCAAACCACAGTCGTTTGTGATGTGTCTCCTTAGGCAATCCCATGAGGCACCATGGGCTAAGTAGAAAGGGTATGGCACTCGAAGAAGGGAAAGGACAAGAACATGTAGGAGATAATGCCAGGGATTAAGCTGAGGTTGCTTTCTCCTGCGTCTGCTTCACTGTGACTCAAGATAGTGCTGAGGTGTGGTACATCAAAAACAGAGTGTTTTTTTCCCTTAGAAATGTAAAAATAGACCTTTCCACTAATGGCTGTGAAAGATCCTATGACACTTTCTGCCAGGTCTTATTACTGAGGCCATACTTGCACAGTAGTCAAAGGAAATGATTTTATTTGGTTGAATAAAGTAGCTTTTCAGCTTCCACACCACTGGGGTGTTCAGCTCCCTGTGCTGTTCTATGTTCCTGTCCTGAAATGTTTGGTAACACTGCAGGGTGCCATTTATCAGATGTCTTCCATCTTTCCCTTACCTGAGGGAAAAAAAACTTTTGGTGTCATTACGCTGTATTTTTTTGAAAATGAACACTTTATGATTCTCCTAAAAGCTAAGGCATAAAGCAAGTGTAAGATATTACTTTGTGTCTTCAGAAGCTTTTGGTTTTATATGATAAAATTCCCAGAAATAAGATACTTGGAACAGTTTGCTCATTGGAAGACTGATGGGCACTGGATCCCTCACCCCTGCAGGTGCTGTGTTAGTTTCCCATCAATTTCCTGAAATGATGCACTTACAGACCCATTTCAGTGGCTATTTCAAGCCCAGGAGATATGTTTTTCACTTTCCTGGATTATAAGAGCTACCCTTTTACTTGTACCTATTAGCAAGGCTGTACAGAGCAATTCTTTTTAAGGAAGTATTTTTTATGGAATTGATAGCTTCTCAAAATGTAACTGAGTATGGATCAGGTTCTGCAGCAGTATATTCTCCTTGCACTTCTAAAGGTATAAAACTCTCTGATGGTGGATTCAAGCAAGTGGCTAGATAATAAAACCCAATTTTTACAAGCTTTCTTGAGTGGAAACCATTTCATTACTACAGAAAATGGGGGAACCTGTTTCCTCTGTGAAAATTTGTTGGAAAAACTCTTCAGTTTCTTAATTTGTGTGGTAGAAAAAAAAATTGTCATGCTCA
>VWYE01023344.1:0-71757 GCA_013398995.1 Alaudala cheleensis
AGTATTGATGGATGAAATGTCTAAAGCAGAGTGTGAAAAATCTTGCTTTTCCAATACTCTCATTCCACTTGGAAAGGCTCCTAGTGGCAGACTGGGCACAGTCAGTACTACTGCAAGGATAGCTCATGGATTCAGCAGGGAACAGGAGACCTCCTGGCACAGTATCTAGCAGTGCCACCTTGGAACACTCTGCAAATTTGTGCTAGCATGAGCCTGAGGTGTTGAAATATCCTGATGTTTGGAGCTCTGTGAAACATGCATTTAGCCTGCCTTCCTTCTTGAAATATTGCCTTATATAGATTAGAATATAATGCAAACTCTTGTGAAACACTTAATCTCAGAGAAAAACCCCTTTAAAATCAAAGCACTCAGATACATTATTATTACTACTTACTCATAATTTCCATTGATAAAAATATTAATAATAGTTATTATCATCACCCTGCTGTATCTTTCTGGTGCTATGGCAGTTTCTGCACCACATGTGTGCTATTCAGACAATTCTTCTTAAAATACTTACTCAGATTTACTGGTAAATGTGTGATTTGCAAATGCAGCCCCCAGCTGAGTAGTACATACCTGGTTAGCAAACCCCTTCTGCCTCCTGTAAGTAGGTGTGTGCTTAAGTGCTTTTCCAGGTGTGACTCAGGCACCTAAATTTGGATAAAACAGGGGTCTAGTAGAAGGCAAACTTTTTAACATGCTGTACAGAGCAACCATTTATTTCCTGCGTGCAACCTCTCTTCTGAGGGCCAAATTTTTATTTAGCATAAGTGGCATACCAGGTTAAGCAAAAGCGTGTTTCTGTCTTGCACTGCCCTTGCAGTTCAGCTTTGAAAATTTGGCTTTTTAGTTATAAAAAAAAAAATCAGGAAAGAGGAGTGGGAAGAAAGAAATGTTGTAAAACTGCAAAGATAAATTATGCGGCTGCTATGAAAGAAGAATTCTCTTGCTGGAATGTCAATAAATAAAACTTGAAAAAAAAAATAAAATCAATTGAACAAATTCTAAAAGCCACCTGGTCTCTCTATAGGAGGAATTAGCTCATAAATGGAACTAACTCCCTCAACCTTTCATTTCTGGGAAAGGTGAAAATTTAAGCCATGATATCCTCCATTACTCATCTCATTAGTCATCTTGCAATCGTAATTAGTATTGCTAGGCCAGATGCCTGCATTCCAGCTTTTCATTGACCCCCATTGAACAGGCAGAACACTTAATCAGCTCTTCTAGGGCTGGCTGTCCCTCTGTGAAATGTCATCAAAAATCTGAGCACATTTTGTGAGGAGAGGAAGAATGTCATTCTGGAAGACTCCTCTCATTGTTAGTGCACTTTATAAATGAACCTTAGGAACTGGACACTTTCCTAGTGATGTTTGTGAAGTACTTAGCCATCTCAAATGGCAGAGGAATAAATTTCAGGATTAAAACTGCCCTGGTTTCTTCCCTTTCTTTATACCACAACCTGTTTTGTATGTTGCATCATTTCTTTGTAGTATTTTTATATTTGCTTACTGGAATCACGTGAGAAAAATTGGGAAAGGACCTCAATGGATCATTTGGTCCATCCAGGAGTCTGGCTTACAGGCTGATACAAAGTGTGTGAACAGGACAGAGGGAAGTGGGGATGTTGGACATTATTACCACTAGAGGTCTGTGAACCTTCAAGGCAGTGTTTGTGGTTTCTCAAAGAGAAAGCAAACCTCTCTCATAGCATGGTGTGACAGCACACATGGGGCCAGCAAATACAAGTATTAAAATAGCAGAAAGTAACCAAAGCTCCTATTAATCTAAGGATAATAGTAAAATAAAATTTTACTTTTAGAATTTGATGTGTATAAGTGGCCTTCTCCCAAGTAACAACAAATAGGAACAAGATGAAATGTGTTCAAGTTGCACCAGGGCAGGTTTAGGTTGGATATTAGGAAAGAATTCTTAATGGAAAGGATTGCCAAGCATTGGAATAAGCTGTCCAGCAAAGTGGTTAAGCCATCATCCCTAGAGATGTTTATAAAAAGTGTACATGGGGTACTTAAGGGCAAGGTTTTGCAAAGGCAGTACTAGGATAGCAGTTGGACTCATAGTTTTAGAGATCGCCTTCAACCAACGTGATTCTGTGATTGTATTAAATCTACTGGTACTGCTGAAGGAATAGTTAAGGCAAGTCTGGATACTAAAACAGAAAGAGACCATAGTTTTCTTTGTAAATAGGCCTGTCAGTACAGCCCATGCACACCAACTACAAGGAGTATTTTCACATCTCTTGAATTTTTGGCTTGTTTAAAACCTTTTGATTTTTTTTTTAGCACAGACACATGCATATTTATGTAAATAAAAGGTGAATTATTTTATGGAAAAGTTTTGGTCAGGAACAATCAGTTACTTTTAACTCCAGGCACCACTGTAATACCAAACCCAGCTCCAGGTTTAGAGAAATGTAGAACTTTAACTTCTGGCACTCCTCAGCAAGAACAAGTATGTGCTTTATCACCAGCTGCTGAAATTTATGGCACTGAAATCAAGAGCCAGCCAAAAGCTAACTCAGCATATTGTACTTGTGACATGGACAGAAGAATGTCTAAGTTATGTTTGCAGGGCAGAGTATGTCATCTAAATTAATACAGAGGAATTGCCTCATAAGTAATCTCTGCAGTTGCTCTACATTGCACTATTTGAGGACCAGAATTCAACACTAAGCTAATTTTGCAGATGTAGCACTGATTCATCTGGTTTGGATCTTCGTATCTTTTCACACAGAGCGAGTTTTAATGACACTCAGATTATTCAGAGAACACTAGCTAGACCATTAAACCCAGCATTAAATCCAAACTAACTCTCCAAGGAGCCTAATTCATTTGATATGAGCCAGTACAGTGTTGCTGATGACTCCAGTGAAATATTTAAAATATAGTGTATTCTACCAAAAGAGAAACAAATGCGTGAAATGTATAAGAGCATTGCTCAGTTATTAATTGCTCAATTATTACTGGGGTTCTTTTCTGCTTGTAGGGACACCAAAGAAATTTCATTTTAAACCACTCTGGGTGTTGCACTGTGTAGACTTGCATTTCATACTTACTGTGAGCTCTCTGGAGAAGCCAATACTGGAGAGCAGAGCAGAGGGAATGGAAAGCAGAGAGTCCTTTTTGAAGTCTTGAGGAATTCAGAAGCCCTGGGGCTTTGGAGTTCTTTTTTTTTATGTTTTGATTTGTTTTTATGGGGTTTTTTTGTGGAGGGGGAAAGTATGTATATGTTAAACCTGTGACTAAAAAACCCCAAAACTTAGGGAAAAATAGGAGCAAAATAATTTTTGAGAAAATTGTGTAGCTTCTTATGTGTGGCACTGAGCAAGTGGGATCTGCTCCTGGGCTGTGAATCATAGAATAATTGCTGGGCCTTCAACAGCAGTGACATTTTCAGGACAGCCCCCTGGTTCCTGAGGGTTGCTTCATCTGGCTAGAAACCAGTCCTACTTTTCCAGGCCCCTCTCACCAAAATGAGCATGTTTAAAAAAATGAATAATAAATTAATAAAATTTAATTAAAACCCCAATATATGATCTTTGGAAAAAGCCATACATTTCAATGTAANTTTGGAGTTCTTTTTTTTTATGTTTTGATTTGTTTTTATGGGTTTTTTTTGTGGAGGGGGGAAAGTATGTATATATTAAACCTGTGACTAAAAAACCCCCAAAACTTAGGGAAAAATAGGAGCAAAATAATTTTTGAGAAAATTGTGTAGCTTCTTATGTGTGGTAGTGAGCAAGTGGGATCTGCTCCTGGGCTGTGAATCATAGAATAATTGCTGGGCCTTCAACAGCAGTGACATTTTCAGGACAGCCCCCTGGTTCCTGAGGGTTGCTTCATCTGGCTAGAAACCAGTCCTACTTTTCCAGGCCCCTCTCACCAAAATGAGCATGTTTAAAAAAATGAATAATAAATTAATAAAATTTAATTAAAACCCCAATATATGATCTTTGGAAAAAGCCATACATTTCAATGTAAACATATTTTTCTGGAATTTGCTTTGTTTGGGGTATTATCTCAGAAAAGTGTTGGCATTTATTAAGACACTTCTCTGGTCTGGCTTTGCTCCAGCAAAGCATGGCCTCATTCCAGCCTGCTGTTAATGACAGTACTGGAGTGATACACACCAGTCTGCTCATTATTGTGCAGAGGGATGAAACTGCCCAAAATAGTCTATTTAACAACAGAGAAAACAGGTAAACTTGACAGGCTTTGGAAAGACTAACTGCAGTTAGGCACTGGCAAGTGTAAGAAGCATAATGTAATCACATGCTCATGCTTTTATTGAACACGAAATTCATTTGAGAAAGAAAAGTGGAGAATGCTTCCCTCCTAAGTGGTAGCTCTTGTAACGAAATAGCTGATTTCTCTAGAGGGTTGCTTGAGAAGGAATTGATATTTTGTTGATATTTTGCTCCCTCTGTGTTTTTTGTTTGTTTTACAATAGAAACTCTTGCTGTTATTAATTATAACCTTTCTTTCCTAAGCAGATGTTTCATTCTTTCTGGTAGGTTTTCAAGGTCTGAGCATTGTGACAATGCTTCAAAAACTAAGAATATTCTCTGTAGCTCCCAGCATTTCTGTTTTGAAATTCATTGCCTGCACTGTTAGTATGCTGAGTGCAGCACCAGCAGAACAGAGCTGATATGCTGCTGACACACTTGAGCAAAAGGAAATCATATGACCCAGGATGCTCAGTAAGGCCCTGAAAACAACTGAAATGCACCAGAGAAAGCAACAAGCTGCAGCTCTCTTTAAGGAATGGCTTGTTTTTGAGCCTCCTTTTCTCAAAGGACTGAGCTGCCAGAAGACCATGAAAAACATTGTTATGGGTCAAAGAAAAGTCATCTCTACAGCATCTCCAAAAACTGGTCTAATTCCTGTGAGCTGTTTTGTGGGCTAGTCTCATAACAATAGTTTGAAGATGGTATTTAAGTGCTTTAGGAAGTGCAAAGAAGGGCAAGAAGTGAGTGTACTGCAGGGAATTAAATGAATGAGTTATGTATGAGGTGCTGTTTGGATAGTACATTATCTCCAGGCCTAGAAGGAAGGTGACAGAAGGGGGTCTAATTGCATGATGTAGTCCCTAGGGATGTTCATACAATAATGGATGACAGAATGTGTTCACACTTGAAGGGAACAGATGAATAATCCATAGACCTTGAAAGGAAGAAATGAAGAGTTCAGACTACCTATAAAGTCCCTAGTACTTCTCCCAGATGGCTTTTGGCATAAAAACAGGCTAAAAACATAACTAATTTTACCAGGTTATATACATAATATGTACATAGACATCCATATAGGTGTATTTCAAGATGTATGTCAGATGACCAGAGACAAAACCCATTTGTTAACCTATTGTGAACAATGCACAATATTCCTGCTTACTTTTTACCAACATTTTTTTACTTCTGCTGTCCATGACTTTCCTTGTTTCCCTTTGTTAACTTTCTTATGCAAGGGAAAGGGCAGAGGAGGTTGCCCTTTCCATGTGACACAAAGTTTGATGACCTGATGCTACCAAATCCCTTTTCCTGTTCTAGTGGTTTGGAAATGCTGCAGGACTGGTAGAGAGAGGTGGCCCTTTCTGCCCCCAGGGAGAGGAGCTGTGTACCAGGAGCACAGTCTCCAGAGGAGGCTACCCATTGCCTGCAGCAGGAAAGGTTTTGTTGTGCTCTTTTGTTTATTCTTCCCAAGGGTAAGAAAACACCCCAAACCTGTGACAAGCATGCTGAGCCAAGGCACTCTGTGACAGTGAGGTCACACTATTGCAAACTACACATTTTTTCCCAAAGTGTAGACAAATTGCCATGTAATGATGTTTAGCTGCAACAATGACAGACGTACTTACAGAGGAGATAAAAATGATTGCTGCAGGCAAAGCAGTAATGCAGTTGAGATTTTTGCAGTGTGAGGTTACCCTCACTTTGTGCACACCAATGTATCCCCCAGAGTCCAGAAAAGGCCAGCTGACCCATCTGTACAGAGTGTTCAGGCAGACCAAGTCCTGCAGCCAGACACACATAAGGGACTGATTGCACTTGGCATGGCATTTGACTTCAGCTGCTTTCCAACTTCAATTTAGCTTTTTAGTGCTCAACCAGATGAAGCTGTGTACTGCAGCTGTGAGGCCTATCCCATCCATGAAGAACAGACTCCAGCTGCCTGGGCTGTGCTTGCTCAGCTCCTCTGCTAGCCAAGGTCCAATGGCCCAAACCTCTTGCTGCTTTTGAGGCTTGTGCTTCACCTATGCTTTTCTTCAAGAATCTCAAAACACTCCCCTGGTATTAGCCAGTGTCCTGGTTCAGGCTGGGATAGAGTTCAGGTTCATCTTACAGTGCTGTGGCTTGGATTTAGTATGAGAATAACATGGATAACACAGTGATGTTTTGGCTTTTGCTCAAGTAGTGCTTACCCTAAATAAAGCACTTTTCAGTGTCTAAGGCTCTGTAGTGAGAAGGTGTGCAAGAATCTGGGAGAGAGCATGGCTGGGACAGTTGAACTGAACTGGCCAAAGGGGTATTCCATATCTTAGAATGTCATGGTCAGTATAAACTGGGGAGAGTTACCCAAAAAGAGGGCAATCATTGTTTGGGAATGAGCTGCATATTGGTCAGTGGGTGATGAATTATTTTATTATGTGCAACTTGTCTCTCATGGAATTTCTTTCTTTTGCTTTTTCTTNGGAATTTCTATTTCTTTCTTTTGCTTTTTCTTCTCCTTTCATTACTGTTATTGTTATTTTATTTATTTAATTTAGTTTCTACTATTAAACTCTTAGCTTTATCCATGAGGATTTTTTTCTCTTTTTCTGATTCCCCTCCCCATCCCATGGTGGGGAAGAGGGAGTGAATGAGCATCTATGTGGTACTTAGATGCTGGATGGATTTAAGTCATGATAATAAGAACTCATTAGTTCTTCTCTGAAGGCTTGTTGGTAGGGGAGAGATAGAATAATAATACAATCAGGGAGCACTGATGTTCTTCTCTGAAGTATTTTCCTAGGATTTTTTAGGATNTGAAGTATTTTCCTAGGATTTTTTTAGGATGGTGTCTGTGGCACAGTGACTCACAGTTCATGAGGACCTCCAGCCTCCCAAAGCAGTCACCAGTCAACAGAACTCTACAACAGATTTTGCTCCTGTTGTAGATTGCTGTGAACAGTAGAGCAATGTGGGGAAGAAGAACAACAAAAGTTTTCTGTTCTAGTTATTTGGCTATCTCACATGGAGGGTGCATGACCATAAGGCTACGTTACAGGTGTTCTGCATGTTGATCACATTGAGCAAAATGAAAATGGTTTTGCAGAGATATTTGTGTTGGCAAATTTGTCCCAAAGTTACAAGGTTATTTACTCTGAACTATGCAGGCACTTTGAACCTAAGAGCTGAATTTTCTGTGCTTAGCAGGCTATTTTTTTCTCCTTAAGAGATTTAATTGGTTCAAGAAGTAGAAATGACCTTGCCAGAACAATGACTTGTTTTCAGATATCGTGAGAAGCAGAAAGATGCTGTTACTTTGCACTTCATCAGATAGTGCATCTGAATCCTGAAAGCTCAGAACTCGTTGATTGTGACTCATAGAGGATGGCTCTTCCTGTACTTCCTGCCTGTAGAATACCAGCATACAGAAATGTTAATCATTATCAGAAAATTAACTTTCCTCTAAAAAGCTTTAAATGTTCAAATGTTGCTTTGAGATATATATCAAGGGAAACTGTATGCCANAGAGAGGTGGCCCTTTCTGCCCCCAGGGAGAGGAGCTGTGTACCAGGAGCACAGTCTCCAGAGGAGGCTACCCA
This sequence comes from Alaudala cheleensis, assembly GCA_013398995.1. Classification (NCBI taxonomy): domain Eukaryota; kingdom Metazoa; phylum Chordata; class Aves; order Passeriformes; family Alaudidae; genus Alaudala; species Alaudala cheleensis. The sequence continues at coordinate 7,828 of VWYE01023344.1, forward strand.
TTGCCTGCAGCAGGAAAGGTTTTGTTGTGCTCTTTTGTTTATTCTTCCCAAGGGTAAGAAAACACCCCAAACCTGTGACAAGCATGCTGAGCCAAGGCACTCTGTGACAGTGAGGTCACACTATTGCAAACTACACATTTTTTCCCAAAGTGTAGACAAATTGCCATGTAATGATGTTTAGCTGCAACAATGACAGACGTACTTACAGAGGAGATAAAAATGATTGCTGCAGGCAAAGCAGTAATGCAGTTGAGATTTTTGCAGTGTGAGGTTACCCTCACTTTGTGCACACCAATGTATCCCCCAGAGTCCAGAAAAGGCCAGCTGACCCATCTGTACAGAGTGTTCAGGCAGACCAAGTCCTGCAGCCAGACACACATAAGGGACTGATTGCACTTGGCATGGCATTTGACTTCAGCTGCTTTCCAACTTCAATTTAGCTTTTTAGTGCTCAACCAGATGAAGCTGTGTACTGCAGCTGTGAGGCCTATCCCATCCATGAAGAACAGACTCCAGCTGCCTGGGCTGTGCTTGCTCAGCTCCTCTGCTAGCCAAGGTCCAATGGCCCAAACCTCTCGCTGCTTTTGAGGCTTGTGCTTCACCTATGCTTTTCTTCAAGAATCTCAAAACACTCCCCTGGTATTAGCCAGTGTCCTGGTTCAGGCTGGGATAGAGTTCAGGTTCATCTTACAGTGCTGTGGCTTGGATTTAGTATGAGAATAACATGGATAACACAGTGATGTTTTGGCTTTTGCTCAAGTAGTGCTTACCCTAAATAAAGCACTTTTCAGTGTCTAAGGCTCTGTAGTGAGAAGGTGTGCAAGAATCTGGGNGGCTCTGCAGTGAGAAGGTGCACAAGAATCTGGGAGAGAGCATGGCTGGGACAGTTGAACTGAACTGGCCAAAGGGGTATTCCATATCTTAGAATGTCATGGTCAGTATAAACTGGGGAGAGTTACCCAAAAAGAGGGCAATCATTGTTTGGGAATGAGCTGCGTATTGGTCAGTGGGTGATGAATGATTTTATTATGTGCAACTTGTCTCTCATGGAATTTCTTTCTTTTGCTTTTTCTTCTCCTTTCATTACTGTTATTGTTATTTTATTTATTTAATTTAGTTTCTACTATTAAACTCTTAGCTTTATCCATGAGGATTTTTTTCTCTTTTTCTGATTCCCCTCCCCATCCCATGGTGGGGAAGAGGGAGTGAATGAGCATCTATGTGGTACTTAGATGCTGGATGGATTTAAGTCATGATAATAAGAACTCATTAGTTCTTCTCTGAAGGCTTGTTGGTAGGGGAGAGATAGAATAATAATACAATCAGGGAGCACTGATGTTCTTCTCTGAAGTATTTTCCTAGGATTTTTTAGGATGATGTCTGTGGCACAGTGACTCACAGTTCATGAGGACCTCCAGCCTCCCAAAGCAGTCACCAGTCAACAGACCTCTACAACAGATTTTGCTCCTGTTGTAGATTGCTGTGAACAGTAGAGCAATGTGGGGAAGAAGAACAACAAAAGTTTTCTGTTCTAGTTATTTGGCTATCTCACATGGAGGGTGCATGACCATAAGGCTACGTTACAGGTGTTCTGCATGTTGATCACATTGAGCAAAATGAAAATGGTTTTGCAGAGATATTTGTGTTGGCAAATTTGTCCCAAAGTTACAAGGTTATTTACTCTGAACTATGCAGGCACTTTGAACCTAAGAGCTGAATTTTCTGTGCTTAGCAGGCTATTTTTTTCTCCTTAAGAGATTTAATTGGTTCAAGAAGTAGAAATGACCTTGCCAGAACAATGACTTGTTTTCAGATATCGTGAGAAGCAGAAAGATGCTGTTACTTTGCACTTCATCAGATAGTGCATCTGAATCCTGAAAGCTCAGAACTCGTTGATTGTGACTCATAGAGGATGGCTCTTCCTGTACTTCCTGCCTGTAGAATACCAGCATACAGAAATGTTAATCATTATCAGAAAATTAACTTTCCTCTAAAAAGCTTTAAATGTTCAAATGTTGCTTTGAGATATATATCAAGGGAAACTGTATGCCACCTGTCACTGATGTCCCTTTACACTGAGTATTTCTGTTCCTCAGAGGTGTCCCTGCCAAGTGTTCCTGTGATGAATGAAGAGGACTCCAGTGCTGGACAGAGATCCACTGATAGGGCATGAAGGGTGACACAGGTAATGTGTATTAGATGAGCTGCTGCCAGGTTGCATGTCTGGCAAAACTGGAAATCTTCCAGGGCAACTTTTAATATTTTTGGGATTAAATCTGAGCTGATGCACTGATGGATGAGGGCTGGCAGTATGGTGGCTGCTCTGAGTGACAAAAAGTAGGGAGTGACTCTGAAAACATAATTCACCTATACAAAACCTGTGCTCTATCATCTCCTACTGCATGTTCCTGGAGGTGAAAAACATCCCTGTTAAGATGCTGGAGGTGTGTTGTGGCTTGTGACTCCACACCTTTGAGGATTCTGTGGTGGGAGTTGAAAACTTAAGTGTGATGCACAAGAAAACAGAAGAGCTCTTGACATATCTGGTGTCTATGTTCAGCCTGGTGAAAATTTATGACAAACATCATGTCTCCTACCAGTGGGTTGTGACTCTATCCTGGTGTGCAACAGGCTGTCTGTCTTCTGTACTGGGAAGTTTTTGGGATCTGTGATGGCCATAAAAATTAGCAGAGAGAACCCCCAAAAAGACAATATCTGTCAAAGCCTCCATCCTACAGACAGTTGCATTGTCTGATGCCCCCTTCTTCCCTCTGCCCTTGATTCCCTCCTTGGGTCCCTGAGCCAGAATGCACTAACCCCCTCACAGACTTTTCTATGGCGACACAGTGAAAGACAGACTAGAGCATATGTTAGAAATCCAGATAACAGAAAGGCAGATTGTGCTGGGAGAAAGTCCAATACAATTTAAAGAAGGTCATGCTGCTGTAAGGTTCCATCACTCAAAGTTACGTGATACCAAAAAAAAAAAAAAGTACAGAGTACTTAGTTTTAATTTAGTAGAAGTAATTTTGATTTGAGCCAAGCTTGCATGCTGTCTACTGAAAAAAATAATTTATAGACTTTAATTGTAAAAGAGTGAAGCCTTTTGCTTCAAAGAGCCCATCAGCAATCTGTCTTTCCTGTTTTATCAGTAAGCGAAGCTGAGAGCAAATAACAGATGGGTTTGTCCCTTAGCGCCAGCAGAGAATGTTCATGAAATATAGCACAGTCTACCTCCAATGTGTTATGCTTTTTAACAGTATTGGTAGGTGTGGGGCAAGATGAATAACTAGCTCAGATCAAAGATCCCTTTTTTCCCACTGAGAGGATGGCAGTGGCTGGCACTTGGGAAATGACCATATTATTTTGATTGAAGCAGAGACAAACAGCTTCAGAAGACACGTAGAATGAATTTTAGGGGTGATGGGAGCATGGGAAAGATTTTTATGTCTGGACTCAGATCGCCCCAAAAGAAAAAAAATCCAGTTAAACCATTGCCTCATCAGGAGGCAAATAAACCTCTTCTAGCCATAAGGAAAAACTAAGATTAGATTCTCCAGTGGACTTAGTACTGCAATGCAGGGAGATGATGCAGAGGGAGAGCCAATTTGCATTGCTTGTGGCTGGGTAGAGCACTGGATGGAGCATGGCTATGTTGGATCAACAGCCCCTCTGGGCACACAGAGCCCAGCCCAGTTATCAATGGACTCTGTGCTAACACAGCCAGAGCCCTTCTGAAACCTGTTTTGCCTTGAATAGCACCACCTGGATTTGAAAATATCTCCTAAAGGGCTAAGACTGGGGCTTATAAAAACCAGCATGTAGAGTAGGAAGCTGTTTAGCCTGCCCAGTAGAAGGCAAGAGAAATGTTTAGATGCCTTACTCAGAACTGAGAGGGAAAGGTCTCTGTATGTGTTCAAGATGTTGCAGCTGTGAAAGCTGGTCAAACCCTCCCTGCTCTGAAAAAGCAAACAAGAAGAAAAGTCCTACAAACCAAAGTATCACAGAATGACAGGGATAACTTTCAATAGACTGGATTGTTCAGAGCTCCATCCAATCTAGCCTTGTACACTTTTAAGGATGGGGCATCCACAGCTTCTGTGGGCAAACTGTTCCAGTGCCTAATCATCCTCACTGTAAAGAATTTCTTCCTAATACCTGGTCTAAACCTGCCCTCTTTCAGTCTGAAGCCATTCCCCTTTTTCCTGTCACTACCTGCCATTGTAAAATATCCCTCTCCTGATCTTTTGTAGGTCACTTTAGGTACTGGAAGGTAATTCGAGGTTTCCCTGGTGTGCTTTCTTCTCTAGGGAGAATAACCCCATCTCTCCCCACATCTCTTCACAGGAGAGATATTCCAGGTCTATGATCACAATCCTGGGCCTCCTCTGAGCTCACTTGGACAGGTCACCAGTGTCAAGCCAGGCTTTCTGAGAGCTTGAGGGGATTTTGGTTTCTACTTCTACTGAGGAAGAGAGAGAGGCTTATTTCCCTGAGATGGGATTCCTCATTGATTTAATATTGAATCCATTTCTGCAAGCAGAGCCACTTTAGCAGGAGAAATCCAGCATATCCCTGAGTGATGAGGAAAACACTTGCTGGTGTGCCTCCAGGGGATTTCTCATGACATAAATGCTGGGGAGGTCTGTGTATATTCAGCCTGAAATAATTTTGTGTTAAGGCAGGTTATAGTCCAGTATTTTCAGCATTTAAATTTCAGATGAATGCACTTTCATGCAAGATGAAGAAAAATCTTATCTGAAAAATCTATTTCTTACTTTCCCAATTACAAAATGGACAACTGCTTTACATATGTTCACTATCTATTAGTTTATGCTTAGCTACTCAACTGTTACTCTAGCTCTATTTGATGGAAAATGCCGGAGGGCCAGATTGTTAAAGGGTGTAAATTAACCAATTCCACTGACATCAGCTGATTTTCATGAGCAGGAATTCGGGACCCTCCTGAGTGGGTTTAACAGAAAAGCAGTGTGATCTCTTTGCAAATAAATGGAAAAATGGAAATTGAAGTGATGCTTCAGCTGTGGTGGTTCAGACTTTCGGAATGTGAAATGTTCCAGAGCCACAGGACTTATTTTTGCATGGTATTCAAGTTACCTTAAAGCTTACTGGTCTAAGTGCTTGTTCCACCATTCTGAGTCCCAAACATTTCAGGTGACTGCACTGATGGTAGGTTGAATGTGAGATGAATTTCACTTGGTTTAAAATTCTATATCTGGAAAAATAAAAAAGTTTGGATAGAGGTGATGTGAATTCAGTGTAAACTCAGATAAAATTCAGATGGAGTTTCACTATGGTCAGACCATTTATATGCTTGTGAACAATAAAATTCCAGGATATAACATTCAGATTAGACTTGAAGGAATGTTTTACATAATCCTCTGAGAAAGCAAACCAAAACTCCATGAAACCAAAAGCACAGGCTTTTTAATTCTCCTGGAATGAAAGGTGAAGAATATTGTATCATGCACCCATATAGTTGCAAATGAGATGATATATTTGTAAAAGTGAGATTCTGGCATGTTTTGAAGTATGATTCTGTAAAGAAGCCATTGAGGAAGTAAAAAAATAAAACCCCAAAACCAAAGCAAGAATCATTATCAGAAGACCTAAATATAACTTGCATACATTCCTCCAGACTGAAAATATTCTGAAAAACAAACAGGAGATGCTTTAGTGGCAGTAGCCAAATACAGAAACAACGAGGAAATGATAAGCAGAAAAAGAAGACAACAGCATAAAGAGGAAAAAATATTTGGAAGTGTGATAAGCAGATATATACAAAGTTTCTTTGGCCTTCATTTTTACAGTGGTTTTTACACTTATGTTGTTGAATGGCTGTAAAATTCCTGTACTTACGTAGAGCTGGGTTCTTTGGAATATTCATCATCCTGTCAGGGGGGAAGCCTTCCAAATTTGTTTAAGTAGTTATTTGGTTTACTATAATTTTTGTTTGTTTTTTGAAAGGAATATTAACTTCTCATTCATGTGTGCCAAAGAGTAACCACTTTCCCTGGAAAGAGGTAAAATGAGACTTTCTTGGTTACTGGTACCACATAACTGAATATTACAGCAATAGCTATGAGAGTTTTTTATCCATTACATATAAAAAGCCAACTGAGGAAAAAACTGATGATAAACCACTATGTAGGCATTATGGGGTTCTGGTAGTAAAAGGAGAAAAACATGAGTAGTTTATGATGTCTTCAGACTCTGAGGACACTTATATACCTGCATCATGTTTTTCTAGTTTCAACACTTTCATTATCCTATACAACCACGAGGAGCAACATAATTTTCCTGCATTTATGGTGTGTAGGGGGCACAGATACACGGGCTTCTGAGGTAGAAGGTCCCCACCAGTGTAGTATTTTCTGTATTTTGTCTATAAAAATGTCTTCTTCTGGTGTACTAAATCCTAGTGTTGGGAGGGACCAGGAAGCCTGATGATATTTCTTCTAGTACAGCAATCCTCCTGAAGTTTAACAGAACTTCAGAAAAAAAGGAAAAAGAAACGCTGGTTTTATTTATTTATATTAGAAAACCCAATTAGAAAAACCCCCTCAAAACCCACAACAAAACCAAGCAAAAAACCCCACCGAAAACCCCAAAAACAAACCAACAAACAAAAACCCAAAACAAAACTAAACCCACCCCCCAAAAAAACCCCCAAAACAAAAAACCCGCCAAAAAACAACAAAAAGCAAACCCCAAAAAATCCAAACCCAGAAGAAAAAGAAAAAAAAAAGGAAAAAAGAAAAAAACCCAATTAAAAACCACCAATAAAGTGATTTTCTGCTGATTTCATTTGCAATTGTAGTGATAATATTTCAGTGGGAGACCAAATAATAAGAAATACTGAGTTTTGTGTCCGGATATGGGGCTGTTTTTTGAAGCCCAGAAACAGTGCACGGATCATCCTTTGCTGCCTGTGCATGACAGACTCCCGAGTTAAGAGTCCAGACTTTTTTTTTTTTCCTCAAATAAAATATTTCCCAGCAAGTCTTCCTGCTTAGTTGGGGACCTCCCTGAAAAGCAGCAGGCAGCTCAGTGAGACTGCTAATTTGTAACCTACTTTTTACCCTTTTCAGCGCGGTTCCGGTCGAATTGCAGGCGTGTAAGAGAGTTGGGGAGATGCTGGATTCGCCTCCGCCGCTTTTCCCTGCCTCCCTGGTTTCGTTCTCCCAGCGATCTCCACTAGATGGGAGTATCAGCCCAGCTCCGAATTCCAGCTCCTGCGGCCCACCCCCGGTGCACCCGCAAAATAGCGCTGTGATGGGGATTTGGCCTTTATTTATTATTTTTTTTCGGTTTGTTTATTGTTTTGTGGAAGAAATCGGTGTCCTGGATGTTTTCAAGTGCTTCGTGCTGCTTCTGGGGTGGTGTCAGCACGAAAGGTGATGCCAGTGTTTAATGTCTGGGGTCGGCACAACTCCCGGTGCCAGTCCAGGCTGGGGATGAGCAGATGGAGAGGAGGGCTCGGGGATGCTGGTGAAAGAGAGGCTGGACATGCCCTGGCCATGGCACTCAGCCCAGAGAGCCAAATATATCCTGGGCTGCATCCAGAGCACCGTGGGCAGCAAGGGAGGGAGGGGATTCTGCCCCTCTGCTCTGCTCTGCTCTGGGGAGAGCCCCCCTGCAGTGCTGCTTCAGCTCTGGGGTCCCAGCACAGGGAGGACATGGAGCTGCTGGAATGTGTCCAGAGGAGGCCATGGAGAGGGTTGGAGTGATGGAGCACTTCTCCTGTGAGAAAAGGCTGAGGCAGTTAGATTTGTTCAGCCTGGAGAAGGCTTGGGACACATTACTGATGCATTTTGATACTTAAAGGGGGCTTATAATTAGAGTGCAGACAGACTTCTTACCAGAGCCCATTGTGATACAACAAGAGAAAATGGTTTTAAACTAGAAGAGGTTCGGTTTAGATTAGGTATAAGGAATAATTTACTGTGAGGGTGGTGACTCACAGGAAAAGGTTGCCCAGAGAGGTGGTAGATGTCCCATCCCTGGAAACATTCAAGGTCAGATCGGATAGATCAATTAGATCAGCCTGACCTAATTCAAGATGTCCCTGCTCATGGCACTGGGGTTGGACTAGGTGACCTTTAAAGGTCGATTCTAACCCAAACATTCTATGATTCTCTGCTTAGGACCAGGGATGCACACATGGCAGCTTCATGCATCTCTCTAAGAGTTTTGGTTTTTTACCCTCAGATCTATTAACTTATATCTTTTTGCATACTCTATTTTTTCATTGCAATATTTAACATAGCAGCTAAGAGGAGGGCCATTAGTAATGTCTCAGAATGAGCTATATTTTAACAGTTGTATTTTGCACCATATAGTCCTTACTGGTGTTTAAATTTATCTTTTGCTCAGATGCATCATTTGGGTCAGAAATCCTGGCCCTTGTTATGCATGTGTTTTATGCTTTTATCACCATTACTATTCAAAATCTTTCAGAAAGTACAGTGTGAAAATGGAGCCAGGAGTACAAGCTCCTGCTTTTCTTCTTGGGATTCAGAGAATATCTAGAATGATAGAAAAATGGACTTCAGTTTCCCAAGCTAAATGTTACCTGTTTTACTTTAAAAGACATCTTTAAATTCTCTTTTCCATTTTCACTGTCATCCTGACCTTCTTAGGTCATTTGGACTGGCAGGTAAAGTAAAGTATTTGATCATGAGGGTTTTGAAAATGGTAAGTTGAGTAGAAACTTTTTAGGAAGGCTGGGGGAGGGTAGGGGGGAGGTTGCCCATGAGTAAACAGGTAAAGCCAAAAATTTACTGAAGATTAGTGAGGAATAAGGAAGGATTCTTGTGTGTGCAGTCTGTATATTGCAAAGAGCATAGTGAATGAGACAGAGATCAATATGCATTTTTCCAGTCATGTCTTTCTAATGTGTTTTAAATTATGGGATCTTCTTGTTTTCAGTCATACTCTTTTAAGATAGAAAATTACATAAAGACTAACAGTGAGAGTATGTTAAAACCCCAGATATTTTGCTCATAAGACAGGTAGTGACTAAATTAAAGCTTTATCTCAGCCATACTAATGAGATGCAATTGCATTGCAGTCTTTAATTACATGATTGCTTGGACCAGACCTGCAATGCATATAAATGACTGTAGCTCCCTCAGTGTCAATGCCAGTGTACACTAACAGAGAATGTAATTCCTTTTCTTGAACAGAGTAATTTTCCAGAGAAGAACCTTCATTTACTTGAATTAAAATCAATTCTATGTATAAAATATTTTTATTTGTTCTACTTACCCTCAGGTGTAGGGGGCTGCACAAGCTTATCAAGGGCAGTATACCAGGAAATGTGTTGTTATTATATTACATCATTAAAGACTGATCACATACTTAAAAACCTGTATCATCATCCGTATGGACAGGGGCCAGAGCCCTGGAACCCATTTTTGGCTGGCAGCTGCCTAAATGTGCAGTTTCCCAATTCCATTAGTGTGTAATTTTATAGGGCTGCTCTAGAGCCCTCTTCAAGTATTATTGCAACATTTCTTTCATATACCTCTCTCATTCCAGGGTGTAAATATATTGCTCCAAATGCTTCAACCTGTTTTTGTTTTGCATCAGCAGTTAAGGTAAAAAAGTTAAATCTAGTATTTCCATCCCTCCCCATACAATTTACTTGATTATAAATACATAATGGTTTTGGATTCCCTGTGCTAAATTGCTGCAGGTTCCCTGTGAGCATTAAAGGTTACTGTTAAATGCTGACCAGTTTTAAATTCCCCAGCAGGCATTAAAAGCCTGCCAGGAAGGTGGTGACATGGCCACATCTCTGACCGTGGGGCTGCAGTGCTGGGCTTAAGTAGCAGACCCTGCAGAGAGGACCCAGGTACACCCTGCACTTGCTGCCACATACAGGCTCCTCTTGCCTTGATTTTTTCATGAAAACTGTTGTGTTTTTAAACTTCCTGGAGCTTAATTAATAAACACAACAACGAAGTGAGACTTGGCACAAAGCCCTTTCCCATCCAGCACATGGCCATAGTAGGGTAATTGCAGTTATTTACATTTGGCATCCAGCTGACTGAACTAACAGCACAGTATCTTTTTTTTTTTCCCTCTTGAAGTAGAGAGGCTATTAAATTAAACAGGTTAATGTAGCTGCAGCATTTCACCCCCTGCTATCCCTGCAGCCATAGTAAATCTGCCACCTGTTTATTTCCATAAAAATTCAATTACAGCACCACCAGTTTATTCTTCTTATGCGTGTTGTTAACTTCAGGCAGTTTCAGACTCAAAGTGCATGGCCTGTTCCTTTCCAAAGCTGTTTTCCTGATGCTTCTCCTTAGCTGGTAGATTTTCATTTGGTTAAGTATCCCAGCTTAAAATGAGAGAATAGATTTCTGGTGTGGTGCTTTGCCTTGGTGGTGCAAAAGGTGAAGCAACATGTGCAGATGCACACACATACACACATCTCCACACATCTCACCCCACTGTGAGGCACAAGCAGAGAACTGGCTGCAGGCTCCCAGCAGCAGCAGTTAAAAAAGCCTGTTAGCAAAACAGGCTAATGACTTTCAGTAAAACCAGACATCTTTTAAAATCATGCATAAATTCTCCCCCTTTCTTCTTCTTTCCTGATTTTCTCCTCTGAGAGAGACAAACACATCTCTCTGTAGCAAGGAGGTTCTGAATGAGGTGCTCCTCCATATTTGAGTTGCATTAGGTTCTGAATGAAGTTGCCCCTTCATATTGGGATTGCACAATCTTTACAAGATCGTCCTTGAGACTCTTGTCTTTGAATCAGAAGGAGCAAGTGTCCTGGGCTGGCTTTGTCTCTGCTGGCAGCAGGTGCTCATTTGGGTGCGACAAGAACTGTACGTGGGTGTCAGAGAGAGGAGAGAAAGAGAAAGGCATGGAGATAAGTCACCTTGTTTCATGGTATCACTTCATCCCCTCAGGATCCCAAAGGGAATGATTACATTTCAGTCACTCCCTTATTTTTGGTGGGACAAATAAGTTGGAAGTGTTATTCTTCTGACAATCTAATTTCTGGTCAGATGCTTAACTTCTTCCATTTTCATCACTGTTCCCTCCCCTTCCTCCACCTTCTCCTCATTTTGTGGTTAAGAGCTTTTGCTTCTGCCAAAACCAACATTTTTAATGGGGAGCATGAAGGTCAGAATTCAGAGAAAGAAAGAGTGTTTGACTCAGAAATGTGTATGCTGTTATCCTTAGTTCTGGTATTGCTGCTAGCACACGCATTATGGGAATGAAAGGATCCTTTACCATGTGCTGTTACTGGGAGAGCACATTTGAGCAATTAAGGAGAATAGGAGCAGGGTGCTCTTACTGCAGAGAAGGAAAAACACTGTTTTTTTCTTCAGGGAATGGGATGGTTTCATTTAAAAATTGCAGGAACTAAAAGTGCCTCTTTCAGGATTTATGCAGAGATTCAGGGGCTGATTTCCTCCTGCTTCTTGTCTGAGCCCTGGGACACTGTATGTGGCCACCAAGCCTGTGATTTCCCTAGAACATCCCTTGAGGCAGCATTTGGCGGAGGTACAGACTGATCCACACTGGGATTGTGGAGCTCTTGAGAGAGACTAGATTTATTAGNGTTTGGCGGAGGTACAGACTGATCTACACTGAGCAGAATAGTCCATTGGGATTGTGGAGCCCTTGAGAGAGACTAGATTTATTAGCCCTTCTTCTGTGGCAGGTGTTTTCCTCAAAAAAAAATACCACACCACCAAAAGACCATTGGCTCATAAAATATTGACTACCATTCTTGCCTGTTGCATTATTTGTTTTGGTTTTTACAAATATAGACCCACTCTCTCTGAACACGTTTTGTGATTGCCTTCTTTCTCCTGAAGTCAGTCAAGAGAACAAGCTCCAAAGCCACCTTCTCATCCTGCAGGGGCTTGAAGGCTGCTGTGGTGGGGGAACCTCTCATTGCACCTCTCTGAAAGGGTGGATGCACTTGCTTCATCCCACTTTCCATGAAAATACTAGTTATAAATCAACTGTGCTGCATTTGCAAGAGAAAACTGGCCCATAAGGAAATCCTGCTACTACTGAATTATATGGGTAACCTTTGACACAAGTGCTGTGTCTACTTTCATATATTTTTTCTGAGTTTTGCAAAATTATTCATTATGTATGACCAATGCATTGCTCAGGTTGGATTACACTAACAGTCTTTGGAAATCTCCCTCATTTTTTATTTTACTGTTTCCCTCTCCAGAGTTATATCCATAGAAGAAGAGTGACTGCAGAATTTTGTGAAATTATTTATATTTGGAACGACAACATTTTCAAAGGACAATTAAGAGAGGGTAAATGAGGTTTATATCTATGTTATGGTACTTTGTCAGAACCAGACATGGGTGAATTTTCTTTGGATACCAAATTACTCATCTTCAACACAGTTAAACAGTAGTATTTTGTTTCCTTCTGGATGATCAGAGTCCTTTGAGTAAAATTTGAATTATTTTTTCTGTCTTGACTATCATAAGCAAAACTCAACACGGATTTTTTGCCTCTGCTTACATTTAAGAATGCAATTGACTTGGGGTTTCTTTACGTGCCAGAGTTCGAGTTTGCCTCCTGGTTCAAGGATTTGCATAACCATGTTGAAGTCAGAGTAAATGTTTGTGCAGGACGGAGTTCTTGGGTAGAGCCAGAGCATCAAAATCTAGTCTTTCTGCAAAATACAGAATAGCAAAATATTGCTGTTTTTGTTATTAAGTAGTAAGGGCTTATTTAAAAAAAGAAAACTGTGGTGATGTGTTTTCTCTTGCTGCAGGTGATCTCATGTGGTTGTTATGAAACTCCTGGAGTCATAAGGCAATGTTATTTGTATTAATTTACCACAAGCTATATTAGAAAGATTGTTGAGGGCATTTTTGAAGAAATGCAAAGAACACTGGACAATTTCCAAATCTTTCTCATTTGGGGGTTTTAGGGTTTAACTGGCAGATTTAACAGCACTACGAATGAGCAGGCAATTAGTTATTTTATCATTAGAGAGAGATTGTCACTGTGGTGGAGATCTTTTCCACATGACCCCTGAGGAAAAAAGAAGGTATATCTTTATATATGTTCCTGGCATCTTTTGTAAGGAACAAGTGACCAAGTAGCCCTGCAAAGCTTTAAAATCAAAATACAAGTGCTATTAATCCCTACTGAAATGTTGCCTTTTGCAGGGTAAAATGTGACAACTCTTTGATGCAAAAATAAATGACCTTGTAGTAAAGGTAGATTCTGTGGGCTGTAGTAAGGCAGTCACCCCAGCTTATAGGTGGTCAAAGAAGTTATAGTCCCATTTTATTCTAGAGAGATTCTTTTTCATTATGAAGAATGATCCAGCTTTAGTTTTGTTTTTGTCTTTTTTGTTTGGTTGGTTTTATTTTTGTTTTTGTTTTGTTTATTATATAATAAAAACTGAATTTTGGGTTGGATGAGTCCTTTTTTACCATAGAACATCATCCTTTTAGACTCTTTTCATGTCCTTTTATATAGGTTAAATTTCTCAGCTATTATCCTTTATGTGACATAATCCCCTAAAGAAAGTTTTAATACATTTAATGGTTTTTATCTTGATTCAAAAAGGTACTCTCTCCCGGATCCAAGACACTGGATTCAGATGATCTGATTTTACCAATTCCTTTCAAAATTTTCTAGAAAGGAGGAAAGTTAATTTATTGTGCTGAATTTCCTGGAGGAATATTAATAAATGTTACAGAATGGAAATGTGTTACTATTTATGGATGCTATCATTCCTCAGGTTGCACATAGGAAACCTTTCCTCCTGTTATCTTCCATGTTTGTTTATTTTAGTCTGGCAGATGCATTTGTTATTCGCTGTCTACCTTTTCTTCATAATAAAAAGATCACTTTATCCTTTATCAGGACACACTTGCTATTAACTAAGGCAGACATATAATTTATTCTTCTACTTTTATGGAGGGATAAAGTTCAGTGCCAGCTGGACCTCGATGAATAGGTGGATTCCATCCAGAATGGAACAAATAGGGCATTTTGAAGCAAAAACTGTATAACATCCTCAGCAGATTTTCCTTGGGGAAAAAATATTTGGAGACTGCCTCTTATTGTTACACAAATTATTTGGAAAAGGGAAAGGTCTTATTTCTCTTTACCATACTTACAAAATGAAGATGGATTATGTTGAAGAGAATGCAGTCAATGGTTTATCAATACTCCAAAAATAAAAGCAGTCTTGAAATTGCTGCATTCACCATTCAGTACGAAGTCACTGATTATATCTAACTATCCTTATTTATGCAACCCAAAATATAAGAAATCTATATTAGTGGAAAAATTTAGATTTTGAAGAACATTGTACAAATATTTTAAAACCACTCAGTATATACATGAGGAGGGAGAGAATTTTACTTCCCCCTCCCCCTCCTTTCATACCCTTTTTTTCTCAATTTTAGTTACTTTTGGTGACAGAGCTTACAAGAACTGGTAGAACACACTGGGAACATGAGAATAGAACACTGGGAATATATTTCCTAATTTGTCTCCCTGTATAATTGTGAAATCTGAGAGATCACTTCTTCTGTGTGTCCCTTCCAAGGATAAGCTGAAGGCTAAACACTGGTTTCCTCTAAGTTTTTGATCAGAACTTGGAGGTGTGAATGAACAACAATGCAGTGGTTTTGTGTTTTAAGCCTCTGGTTGAATTTTACATTTTGGAAAACAGGAGCATGGTCCACTTCAGAAGTTCAGATAGCATATGAAATTCTCTCTTTTTTTTCTCTCTCCCTCTTAAGTTTCATTAAAGCTTCTCCACCAGTGGTAAGATTTTAAACTAAATGAGTGATTCCTGTGTGCTCACTGGAAGCAGTGATTTCAGGATTCTTAGATTATGTTTCATGTGAAAAATCAAAGGAAACAATCCCCCCAGTATTTTTCCTTCAGCACTATTAGATGGTTGCATTTGCTGTGGCAGAAGCATTCCTTTAAGCTCGTTGGAATACAGTGACTTGATCTTTTTCCTCCTGGTACTTCAGCAGGATAGCCAGGTTGCTATATAATATTTTATTGTTAATTTCAGGGATTTTTAAAAACAATAATCAAATAAAGAACATAGAATATATTTATAAAAGTGATGTATGATCAGAAATTTTAATTTCTTTTCTTGGGTGTGATTGGGCCACCATGGGGCACAGAACACAAGTGCACAGTTCCATAAAAATGGGTTTAAACAAATCAAGTTAGGTTAGTCTAGAGAAAGTTGTTAGTTCATCCCCCTGAGATTAATATCTTTGTGTCTTCTCATTAGATGTTTGTGTGAAAATATCTTGATGGTTGCTAACAGAAGATTGTTTTGTAGAACTTTTTATTTTTAAGAATGTGATCTGCAGGGAAACCCTGGAAAGTCCTGTTAGGAGTGTTTGAAAATGTGATAATTTCACATGGGCTGCACCTTGTACTTGAAAAAAAAAGACCTTGTAGTCTATTTTTAATTGATAAAATCAGATAAGATGTGTTTTCAGTATTCTTAATCTTCACTGAGACTCTAAGAATATCAGTCACAGTTTACCTGTTGAACTCTTGATCTTGAGCATCAGATTAAGGCCCCTGATTTGTTGCATAAATTAGTTTCACTGGTTTATTATTGCTATTAATAAAAAAGACCTTAACAGAGCGCTGTACACTGTATTGCCAGAGTTAGTTACCCTTTGTAAAGCAGAATCATCAGTTCTAATCATCTGTCTCCTGCTACATTTTATGGACTACATAAGAGAAGAAACAGCAGTAGTGTGTGTGTGTGTGTGTGTGTGTGTGTGTGTGTGTGTGTGAGAGAGCTCATTACTTTTAAAGGTGTTTTGCAATTCTTTTATTGATGCAATTAAGCCAAGGGGAGAAGTTGTGCAAAGGCTATTCTAGATAAAGGCTGCAGAAGCCCATGAATACAGATGTCCAGCGACAGGTAGGGATGGGTAGGCAAGGGATCAAGTACAAAAGCAGATATCCTTGCAAACAAATCTATTGAGGATTTACAACCTGCTAGCAAACTCATCTTGACAAATGAGGGGCAGTGGAGCTGTGCAAGAGAGATGTACTCCTTCAAGTCCCTGTGTTCCTGAGGTCTGAGCAGCTTCCTGGAACAGAAAAAAACACACAGAGGAGGGTATTTGACCACTCTGTGAAAGAGGAAATTAAAGCACCATATGAATTCTTCTGCAGGAGCAAAGTAATAGCAGAGGTCTGTGCAGGTGATGCAAAGACACAGGGAATGCATGAAGTCTCCAAATGAAAACAGAGTCTTTCATTTTAACAGATGTTTTACTGCTTATCTTATGGTGAGAATAAAATACAGCATTGTGTATTGACTTCTGCTGTTTTGTAAGCTGCAGGAGTAAGATGCCAATAAGCAATTTCTTTCCTGATTTGGGCATTGGAAACTTTGGATACAAAATACTTACTTTCTAACTGACCAAAGATGCTTTTCACTCTCTCTCTGTAAGATTTTGCGGTAATATTACTGATATCATCCTTGTTCAATTGCAATATATATATATAAAGAAACTTTATTATTCTAAAATTTCTTCTGTTTTTGAACTCTGAATAACTTTCTAAATTTGAAAAAGGTTGAGATGCTTTTACAGATTTAGAACAAAAAACATTGGAAATATATTTTTGATCTAAATTATCACTTCATACACTTTTTCTACTTGCTCTCACTTATCCCAATGCATTTTTTGTAATCAAAATGTGTACAATCAATCTCTGTGTGTACATTATCCTGTCATCCGTTCATTCTTTCAATTTGTGTCTACTGGATCAAGGAAGAAATGTGAGGGTGCCAAGAAGAGAAACAACTACAACAGAAAGAGATGGGCTTGTTACAAGCAGACAGGCAGTTAAAATGTTATTTGTTCTACTGTGAAGCAATTAACAGCTAAGACTGCAGGAAATTTTTAATTGAGTATTGATTTGAAACAAAAGCAGTGATCACTTAAGTGGTTGTGTTGTGTTGAATGGGCCTCATCTTGGCTTAATGCAGACTTTCAGACAATTGTGTTAACTCATCTGTGTATGACATTTGCCTTTTTAAAAACCTTTTGGAGGATCAGGATCGGGATCTTTTGGATGATCAAGAATGGCAATGTTAGGAAGATGCTACTATAAGGTGATGGGTGACAGCTATGAGAATTCTGTTCAATTATATAACAATATTGAAGTTTCATCTTCAAAGAACAGAACTGGCATCTGTACTACCTCAACCTTCAGTTGACGGTCCGTTCCAGGGTTTGAGTTATAAATGGGATGTGTGGATGTTCTTGAACATGTACTCAGGAAAAGGGAACATGAAACAGGAGTCCCAGTGGAGAAGTTTTGTTGGAAAAGTTTCTCATGTCTTAGAGAAGCATCTATTTGAGACTATATGAAGGACTTTCCCTCCCTTCTAGTTTCCTGAAAATCCCTCATTTTATTTATTTTTTTTTCCCCAGGGTGAGAAGCAGCAGATTCTTTTTCTCCAGCCCATGTTTTTTTGTGTGTGATCTATTTGTCTCCCTTAGTTTTACATTGTTTCTTGTCAAATAATTCTCTTTGAACACCCTTGTCTAGTACAGCTTAGCTTCTACTTTCAGCTGAGAAATCAAATATCTAGTTTTAGTCATAAACCTTGAAATATTGATGACAAACACTAATTGATGTGGATTATAGTATGCACATGAATCTGAAGTAAAATATCTTTGGAAAAATATTAACTGGTGTCATTTACAAATGTCAAAAAGATTGATTGGCTTTCAGTCTGTCTCTCTTCTCAATGTGCATACAGATTTTAACAAACTCCCTGTATCTTTCATTTTGCTTCTATTTCTCTGCATTTTCTCCTCATTGATAATTGTGTCAGCACAGATGAAAATGTTAAGTGTGCTCCTATGGAGCCCTGTCCAAAATTCTAGTTTCTTGCATGGGAGGCTGGCCCAGAAGACATTGTCCATCCTAAACTACAGACAATTAGACTAGCAATTTTATTACTGAAAAATGTATGGATTACAATCTTAAGTTGTTACCTACTTAGAAATTCACTTTTTGTGTGCATGACTGGTTGCTACTCTAAATCAAATGTCTAATGACATTGAATGACTTTTACTGTGGTCACCATTTTATAGATTTGAAACTCAAGCAGAGTGGCCCAAAATTATGCAGAAATATCTGAGCTTAGTATTGCATCCTCTTCCCTGAGCAGCTTTAAAAAAGGAATCTGGGGAAAATTAACCCATGTGAGTTTTGTAATGAGCTGTCACAGGACTGAGAGTGGAACAGTGACATTCTGGTGCTCAGACCTCTGCTGTAACAATTTTAATTTTTCTTGTTAACAGCAAGATGAATAATACACTGACTCTTCTTGTTACTTATAATTCAACAGACACTTCAGTAGGATGAGTGTTGCTAATTATGATGAATTTATATTAGGCTAATTGTGTCTAATCTGGCAAGTCAAAAGATTGAAAAAGTGCAAACTACCTTTCAGACAGACAGAGAAAAGGCATTTAGAAAAGTACAAATCCCAGACTTTTTCTCATATTCCATTCAATTTCTCAAGTACATTTATTAAGTTCTTTTGCCTCCAACATCTCCAGAAAACCAAGTTTGACTTGAGTGAATTCACTAACAAAACTGAATATATGTTTCTGTCTCTAAGAGCTAGATACATTCCTGTCTGAAACATCTGTCAGGCTTGTCATGCCTAAATTAAGGGAGACTGAAGAATGACTTTATTCGATGAAGAGCAATAATACAATTATTTTGGGATCCTAAATATTCTGTAGTTCCCTAAGCTTTTTGCATACACAGCTTCAGAGCAGTATATCTGAAATTTCATGGAAAAGGACTAATGTTAATTCTTACTCATGTATTTTCAGAATACTTTGAGCCCTTTGATTTTAGGTGCCCATTCTGTTTCTGTTACAAAAGCAAGAAATTCAGCATAAATTATACCTGTTGCTTCTGACCATGTATCCCTGTGTTCCTACAGCACAATTTTGAAAGCAACTGTCCTGTCACACACTGAGCGAGAGGGAATGACAAAAGCATTGGAGGAAAGCATGCCTGATGTCTTCATGTCATCTGGGACCATCTTGCAATCTAATGTGGGAGCACATAAGAACAGTGACCTGATGGTTCAGAAATGGCAATTCATAATTTATATTGGGAAATATGTGAATTGACAACAAGCTCTCATAATCCAAATATCACTTTTCTTTAAATAGTGTGATATGACAGTCTGGTGAATGGTCTGTTACATGGATAAGAAAGGGGTTGGACAGTCATATCCAGAGGGCTGTGGTCAGTGGTTCAGAGTCCCAGTGGACACCAGGTCTGTACTTGACCAATGCTATTTAATGTCTTTTTAAATTACATAGTCAGAGATGATCAAGTGCACCCTCAGCACACTTGCAACTGACACCAGGCTAAAAGATTGGATGTCATCCCATGGGACCTGGACAACCTCAGGAAATGGGCTCATGTGAATCTCATGAGGTTTAGCAAGACCAAGTGCAAGGTGATGCACCTGGATTGGAGCAACTTCCAGTATCAATCCAGGCTAGGGATGAGCAGATTGAGGGCAGCACTGCCCAGACTTGGGGGGTGTTGATAGTTGAGAGGCTGGGCATGACCCAGCAATCAGCCCAGAGAGCCAAACATGTCCTGGGATGCATCGAGAGCACCGTGGGCAGCAGGGGAGGGAGGGGATTCTGCCCCTCTGCTCTGCTCTGGTGAGAGCCCCTCTGCAGTGCTGCATCAGCTCTGGGTCTCAGCACAGGAGGGACAGGGAACTGTTGGAGTGAGTCCAGAGGAGGGACACCAAGGTGACTGGAGGGAAGGAACACCTCTCCTGTGAGGAAAGACTGAGCAAATTTGGTTTGATCAGACTGGAAAAGGGAAGACTTCAGGATGACCTAATTGTTACCTTCCAGCATCTGAAGGGAGATTACAAGAAATACAGAGAAGGGCTTTTTATAGAGACTTGTAGTGACAGGATATGGGGGATTGTCTTCAAACTGAAAAGGTAGGTTTAGATGAAATATTAAGAAAAAATTCTTTACTGTGAGGGTGGTGAGGCACTGGCATGGGTTGCTCAGAGAAGTTGTGGATGCTCCATCCCTGGGAAAGTTCAAGGCCAAGATGGATGGAGCTCTGAGCAAGCTGATGTAGCGAAAAATGTTCCTATCTGCAGAAGGGGGTTGGAACTAGGTGGTATTTAAGGTCCATTCTATCATCTATTCCATGTTTTTTCTCCAACCACCCACGTGGTATGTGACAAATACATGTCTTCAAGAAGGCTGAACAGATTTTTAATTGATTATTTATGAGACAAAAACAAACTCTACCACTGATACCAGTGGCTCTTTATGGAAGAAAGAGCCAGCAATGTTCAGTGTTGATATCTGAGCACGTAGTGATATAAATGGGCACCTCAGTGTGGCCCATAGGGAAGTGGAAATCCCAGGCACAGATTGCCTTGGTGTTCTCTGCATTGAAAAGGGATTTACTGTGAGAATTATTGATTGTGGCAAGTCTTGGGGTCTTTTCCTTCTGGGTAAGTAGATTCTGCTTTAAAAGAGAATAAAGTACTTTAGGCAAAGTTTTGATCTGAAGGCAGAAATGTCACAGGGAAATTCAGAAATTCCATTTTTGGTGCACAGGACAATGAAAAGAAGATGAACAAAACTAATTCTTCTGTCCATGTCAATTTTCTACCATTGGACATCCTGGACTTCTAAGTCATTTTATACTGTATACACATAAGAAGTCTTTGCTGAAGTGTTCATGAAAGGCAGTGAAGGAAAACTATGTATATATGCACAAATGGTATTGTTATACATCTCCAGTGTTATAAAAACATGCAACTCTTGTTTTCTTGGCTCCAAAGCAGTTGTACTATGACCTTATAAGTGCAAATTGGCTGGAAAGGAGTTGTAGCAGGAACAGATTGTTCGATGGCTTTGAAAAAATATTACTTATTTCTTAGCAAGCTGCTTTATGTGCAATTTCCTTAATATGCTGAGAAAGAAGTACAAATTGGAGTTTGTGTCTGTCTAGTTCCACTATATTTTGGTGTAATAACTCAGTGGAGTGGTGAGGAAACATTACATCTTTGTCTTAACCTGATGCTTCAGTTCTTTGGCTGGCATGTGAGCACAGCTCATTTTTACTACAAGCGCGTAAGTGGAACTGGATTTACTTGTGGATGTGGGGTGGTTCTTTTATGATCAGATTTGTCTTTTCTATTAGACCTTTCAAAATGTCAGAAGATACATGGCCATATTCCTCATGTGGGTTCTCCTTGTCTTTTCAGGATTTCTTGGGATCCCAGAACTGTCCTTTAATGCCCTCAGATTTTCATGTCAGGGAAATGTGTAGCCTTCCCTCCTACCTGACAGATTTCACAAGCTGTTGTAATAATGGCTTTCCCAGGTCTGTGCCTGTGTAGGGGACTTCATACTCAAGGTAGGAGATGGCAGAACAAATGTTGCTGGTGGTTTGGGAGTCCTGATTCACAAACATCAACAAGTCTTCAGCCATAGGCAACATTTTTGCTCTGGGGGATATGTGATTTCAGTCAAAAGGAATAATAGATTTTATTTGTTGAAGCCATTACTGACCATCTTCAGCTTTAGAGGATTATGTAGCTTTAGGCACTGAAGACTGGACTGCTTATATTTGGGAAAAGATAGTCAACAACCAAATTTCTCCTCTTGATTTTGTATTGCTGTGGTGAGAAAAGAAAAACTATGGTCATAAAGAAACGTAAGGTAAGTAGCTTTCCAAGTACCTTGGGATGGCAGATGCTATTAGAAGTGGAGTTTTTCAAAATTTTAGAGTAATTTCTTTCCCTGCTGATGTAGGAAGCAAAAATAGATTAAGAAAATACCTTCAGTCTGAAGTTTTCACATTTACTTTGTTGTGTAGTTTATATTTTGTAATTAGTGCCTCTTCTTTTTTTTTTGTTTTGGGGTGAAAGTCTTACCCTTATGAACAAACTTGAAAATTCACTCTCCCTTCTGATTGGTCCAGTTCACCAGAACTGGGTGTCCCACTCCACAGAGTCTTCATTAGGATTTATATGTTAGCTACCCTTGTGCTTACAGTAGCAGACTGGGCTAACTCTGGCAGCTATAAAGTTTCCATCTTAGCCCACTCCTGATGGGGCTCTAAAGTCTGCATTTCATTTTGTTCAAAGTGAGTGAAAGATCAAAGGAGAATGAAAATAAAGTAGAAAAATCAGAGTGTCTTGGTGAAAAGAATGGACATCTATCCCCAAATAACTCAGGAGTGTCAGAATTTAGGTGATGGACTATCATTATTACACCACTTCCAGTTTTTCATTCTTTTAGCTGTTCTGTACCATGGCCTTGTCTTGTGTCAACATCACTTTCTGTCATTTTGGGGAGTAGTCAGGGTGGAACCAACAATTACACTGAAAGCTGTCCAAGGATTAAAAACATGTGAAGATTCCTCCATTTGGTGATGGTAGTGAACAAAAAGGTGCTTTTACTTTTATGCTTTTTATCTCCTCTTTTCAAACAGTTGTTGCTCTGAAAATTTGGATGAAGGTATTTTTCTTTTTTTTTTTGTAATAAAGAAACTACAATAATATGGGTTTCTCCTCTAACCTCCAACACATTAGAAGGAAATGAAAATTTGGAAAATGGTGTTTACTTGTGTTCTGTAATGCTCAGAACTACATTATCCATCTGGTGTCTACATGCTCATATCACACTGTCTTCTCACATCTAGTAATTTTTCTGTGCTATGGGATGATTTATTTCAATGACAGTGTGGTTTTGTTATAAGAATCTAACCATAGCCAGATGATATGATAAGCTTAGACATACAGTGATAAACTTACCCACTGAAGTATTTCCTTAGGTATTCTGATAACTTGGATGAATAAAGCAGTATGTCAGTCACTCAATCTTCATATTTCCTTTTTTTTTCTTTCTAGTAGAATATATGCTATAATTCAGAAATTATTTCAAGAAAAGAGGAATGCACATTACTAGGTATGCACATTGGTGTATTGTGGGGGGAAAGCTAGTCCTTATTCTTGTATATGCTTCACTAGAAAAATAGATTCTTGCAGTTCACAGGTGAAACAGCAATGTTTTGAAAGAGGTTTTCAATTTGTATGAATCACAACCAGAGTAAAGGTAGTTTTGTGTTATACTTGAAGGACCATGTAAATGTTTTGTTATTAGGCCACAATATAGACCCATTTATGATTTAAAAAAGCATGAGGGGTGATGTATGGCTTCACTGGTTCGTAATCTTTGCCCTATTTTGCACCACCTAAACAAAGGCTCCAAGCTGGTTTGCATTTAATTCTGGAGTGTCTGGAGCTTACCTTGTGAACACAGTAAAAGCTTTTGGGTATAGTCCAAAGAAGTGGTGGGTGGGCTCTGTACAAAGGCTCTCTTGGTTTGGGGTAGGGAGCTTGAGATTGGAGGCTTTTGGGTTACTTTATGTAATGGTGTTGTTCTGCAATCTGAGGCCAGCATGCTTAGCAGGGGGAGAGAGTTATGTTCTCTCCTTCCAGAGCTTTCCTTCTGTAAGCATTTTGCTTGTTTGATTTGGAAAGAGTAGACTTCATGCCAGGTGAGTGGAAAAGGAGTTGGGGGTTCAAGTGCATTTTGCTGTTACAAGGAGAAAGCACAGCTGTAGGAGTAAGTGGAGGTAGATCCTGAGAGAGGGTGTGAGAAACCTCAAACAGGCCTATGGTGTCCCCTGTTGAGGAATTGCACACACCTTATCAGCTGGTCTTCTATACATGTGCTGGAGCTTCTTTTATCAAAATTGATTTTCTTTTTGTAGGTCCCTGGCATCATGGAGTATGATTTAAACATTTTTTTCCGTGTGCTTTGCAATTTCTGGAAGCAAGGTCATATAGCCAACCTCGTCAGTGCCTCCTTTTTACTGAGATTGGTATGAAGATATATACACACTTCAGTCTCTCTGGAAAGAAATATTTCAATTCCATAGGTGTTACTTGGGTCAAATCCATAAATTCCTCTGCTCTCCAAATAGCCCTGAGGAATTCCACTGTGTATGTAAAACTCATCAGCAATGGTTTAAAGTCTACGCCAAACCAAAAGTGTAAATGTCACCTCACAGACAAGTTTACAAAAATCACAGGGGTGTTAACTCCAGGAATAAGTGTCCACCTTCCCAGAACTTTTGTTGTCATGAATTTGGGCCCTGAGCATTGGGCAAACAGGCCTGTGGACTGTATGGCAGGATTGTGAGCTACCACTTGCAAGTGTGCTATAGTAGTTCCTGAAAAAACAACAGCTTCCCTCAGTAGGGACATTCCTGAATGTCCCTTCTCTTCCATTTCAGAGGTTCCTTTAGCTCTGAGAGCCTGGAGACATTTTCAGGAAACCATGCAATATTTCTTGCTTTGCTTGCTGTCTTGAGCAAGGGCAGGTTAAAGCCTCTTCTCTAACTCAGATTCCCAAAATATTAAAGTGACCAAATCCAAGGGAGAGAAACTGAGTAAGGTGCTTACCTACACTTGGCTTACTGTCAGCTTTCAGGCATCAATTCCCTGTATTGCAAGATGAGATCTGAATCTCAGCCAGTCTTAAGTTTCTAGGCTCTATAAATAGAAACCTCTTGCCTCTGAAAGAAAACAGTAATGGATATAAATCGACTGATTCTGAAGAGCAGTTGATACAGTGCTCTTCCACTCGTTTTTTATCCATGTATATCTCAGTCACATGGATGAGAGATGGATATAAGGCAAACTTGACAGGGCATGCCCCTTGGAATATGTCAAAGGCTTTGCTTGTTCAAGTTTGGTTCTGTTCCTGTGCATTATTAGTAGGGAAATCTTTAACACCTTAAGGCATAAAATTCGCAAATTGAGCTCTTATTGCTAAAGTAAGAGAAATTGCATTTTCAAACGCTTCATGACAGAGTTCTCAGCTCTTAATGCTTAGTGAGGCATTGATGATGAGGCATTTCTCTATTCCAAATGGACAAATTATATTGGCAGAAATAACTGCAGGAAGATAAGTGAAGCATCTTATGTTTGAAGTGGAAGCTGTGCAAGTGACGAAGGGCAAATTGCCGGTGGCCTTCTCTCTCTGAAGCATCCTCTGTAGCTTGAACAGGCACTAACTACTCTTCACAAACTACCTGTGGGTGTTCTAAAATATTTATTATTGCTCCCTCTTTAAAGTTAAAACCAGCATCTGCCCACCACCAAACAAATCCTTTAAGAATAGACGTGGTTTGCTGCTTCTCCGCAGCTGATACTTAGCAGTGAAGAGAGAAACTTGTGTCTGCAATTAGAAATTAAATTCCTCATCCCTCCTACTGTGTGGGAAGTTCTCATTCCTTCGTTCTTGCCCCCTTGTTGCAAGGCTGAGGCATCTGGCTAGCCTGAAAAAGCCTGGGACTCCTAAGACAGACATTTCAACATTAACAGTAATAATTAAAAGAGGTGTTCAGCTTGCATTTTTAAGCACTGAATAATCCTTGTCAAGTAGCTAAGAACTGAAGATGAGTACTTGTTATAATCACCATTTTTTAGGAAAGTAGAAATGGACAGTTAACTACTGAATAGTACCAAGACTTCTTAGGAGGAACATGTTTAATGACCCCCTTTTTGAAATCTGTGGATATAGAAATCTAATTATAGTGTATTTTAACATAGCAGTTATATAAGCAGACAGATTTGCTTTTGACCTGTTGTTTTCAACAGACCCAGTTAAATCCTTCTGATTTATTCTTGTAGGTGGCACCTTAGTTCAAAGTTGGATAAAATAACAACACTTCCATTATGAATAGCAATATTCTTTTTCCAAGGTTATCTCCAAGTTGGAAGGGGGTGAATAACTAAGCTGAATTACTGAATTCTGAGTATTTGCTCTCAGATTAAATATAGGTTTTTTGGTAGCAAACTAATCACTGCTACTTAACATATGTCCCAATTGCTGCAATATTTAAGTACAGTCTCAGATTCTGCATAATTTAAGAATAAGGCTTAAAATTCTAGTGGCACAAGCTCTACAGAGATCAGAAAACAGCTGTTGCTTGGCCATTAGCCCCAGAACCACCATAAGCAGCATGAGTGAGAACATGTTTGGCACCATTTGGAGCACGAGAGGGAAGTTGCTCTGCTCTTTGTTCACCCAGAGTAGACTGAGCTGCCTGAGGCACAGATACTCCAGGATGGCCACTGCTCACTGGTGTGTTCAGGCTCTTAAGTCAGTACAAAAAGCTTGCCTGTAGCCACAGAGTAAATTTTAGTCAGCCTCTCTTTTGCACAGCTTTGTCTTTGGAAGAATAAGAACTCCATCCCTTTTCCTTTCCATAGAGAAGGCAAAACAGTTTTATAACACTTGCTGTCCTAGACATTTAGCATGTAGGGGGCTTTGCCCCCTGCATCTGATGTCATTTTTTCGAGTGCCACTTGCTGGTGGGGCTGTTACTGCTGCCCAAGGCTGCTGCTTCACTCTGTAGCTGACAAAGCACTGAGCATTCTCCCTGTTCTGGTCTTGTGGGTCAGTGTGTTTAGAGGCCTGGGAAAGGTCCAGTTGAGGACACAGAGCTCAAGTGTCAGAGTAGATGCATGGAACAAACTGGCAGAGCTTCTGGGAAGGTGTCCCCCATGCTTGGCAGAGATGGTGGGTGCTCTGTAGTCCCTGGTCAGCAGAATGCTGGGACTGGGGCTTCCAGTTAGCATCCTCTGCCAGATTGGGATCTACACCAGAGCTACTGCCCTGAGCAATTCCATGTGAGAGCACTTTGCTGTGTTGTTTACATTTGACTGTATGGTTAGAATGCCTTGTGCAAAATGCAACAATTCTCTTTCTTTTAGAATAAGCCCACTGATTTCTGTGTTCTCCAAATCAAACCCAGTGGAAAAGCAATTTTGGACTAGTAATTATTTCATTTCAATATTGAATTATTTCCAAGTAGCAGATGATTAAAAAACTTTGGAGAAAAACATGGAGAAACTTGTTCTGGGAATGTCAATAAGAATTTTATGACATTACTATGATACTGTTTTTCTTTTCTTCTTTGTCCCCAGTAAAATTTGGTAAGGATCCACTGATTTAGTTTTACAGGACATTGTAGGGTTGTAATTATTTTTTCTTCTACCAACTTTGCATATTGTATCTATGTTGCTTTACTCTGTGCATCAATATCTGAAAAGAATATCTGTCATATTTATTTTGTGTATTTCCATACAAATAAAAAGATTTTATTAAAAGTGTCTAAACATACCCTTCCTAGAACATCTAGATATTTTTCTGCTGAAAACAACAGGCTTGTTGACTAATAGATTCATTCACCAATGTTTGGATAACATCTCTGTGAGCATGAGCAAGACTGCTCTGCAGAGACTGTGTGGTGTCCCATCAAGAGCCATGGCAGTGGGCATGCAGATTTCCCTATGCTAATCTATAAATATGCAAACTCTGATGTCAGAGTTGAGGGCTCATTTTTCTTTTCTGTATGGGCTGTGGCATGTCTTCTCTGACTAGCACAGTGTGTGATAACGTGTGTACGTCAGCTTGGCTGAAATGTGGTGGTGTTGTTTTGTGCAGAGGCTTTTGCAGTCATTAAGTGCACCCTCTCTGCCAGGAACAACAGGCTCCATGTCACCTGCAACTAGGTGGGCATCACAACCAGCTTGACCTTTGAGTATCCAGCCAAAATCTCTTGCCCACTGAATAACTATCAAGTGACTTTAAGTACTATGCCATTAACTGAAAAGTTAAAATAACAACATGGCTGTGTCTGACAACTCTGACATGACATTTTTTATGTTCACACTCAAGCCAGTGCTAAATTAACTATGTGAATTCTGACAACCCAAATCATGCAGCTTTTCCTCCGAGCCCCTCCATGGACAGAAGGATCATTGCAGTTCACAAGGGTCTCAAGCATGGGTCTGGGCTGTGCATTATTCTTGTCTGTTTGAAAAATGTAGGCAATCATGAAGCTTCTGTTGTTGACTTAGAATTGTTTCTCAGGAAGTTTGTATGCTTGTGGTCAAGGTCAAAGCAAAGTAGAGGAAAAACATGTTGGTTTTGATTGGGGGAAAAAAAAAAGCTGTTTTTGAATGACTAAGGTTCCATCAAAAATGTATTATATAATCACCCCAAAGTGGCCTTTTACCCCCTGTGGGTAACCCATTTATTTTGTTTTGCTCTGGCTCTCCACAGCCCTACCCATGTGAGTACATTTCTTGTACAAACTGTTAAGATGTTGTCATTTGGTGTCATTCCTAGTTACACACTTGCTTTATCTTTATTTTTTTGAGACTTTGGGGAATAAAACTTAAAACTTCCAATGTGTCTGTATCATAAATCTTGTTGGAAGATAATGGCACACTTCAAACAAAAATGACAGAGGCTTCAATCAATATAATACCTAAAGAGCAACAGCTTGTCTGCAGCTTGAATTGTAGTTAATTAATGAGAGTCAGCATTTACATATTTAGTATGGTGTATTGGCTTAGAAAACAACAAAGAATAAATTCATCCTTCCAATGCATTTGATCAATATATGAAAATCAGAACAACAAATTCTTTATCCTGTTTTTATTTTATGTGCATTATTTAAGTAATGTTCACCCCTGGATAAAGCTTATAGAGAAGTTAAATTGACTAGTCTATCTCTTTAATTCACTTTCTGCAAATATTTGAGAAGATTTTGTTTGTGTATTTACTGACATCTCTCCTTTCAGGATTCAAATGCTTCCTGCTTCAGTCCATGTACTCCCATGAAATAGTTTTTGTGGGGTTGAACCCTGCAGAGATTATTCTCTGCAGGACTATGCTTTTCTATGCTCTCTGGGATGCAAATGGGTTTTGGAGACCTGCACAGGGATTTGCTTGTGTGCCTTGTGCTGCAAAAGGGCTGTGGAGTCCCTTTTTTAGCACACAGAAAGGGGTTCCAAGCCTGTCACAGTGTTTGAAGTGATGAGAAATAAACTCAACACAGATAAGGGGATACTCTTTGCCAATATTGTGCAAAACTAGGAGAAATTGTTTGGTACTGTATAAATTCACAATAACCATGCCAGGAAGATTGGCTATAACCTGGTCTGCTCACTCAGCAGGAAAATAGTTGTCACCAAACTTTAATGCCATACTTGCAGTGAGTGTTTTTGTACACCAGGCAGCCCCTGGCATCAGGAAATATTTTAAGAAGCATGTGCCAGAGCACAGATTGCTTGTCTCAGCACAGCTCATATTTATTTAAACAGAGGGAGGGGAGCTACTTGCTGTGAGACTGGACCCTGTTCCCCTGGAAGCCAAGAAGAGTGTGTGTAAGCAGACAGACTGATACGTAGACAAGGGGTTTTGAAGCATTCCATTAGGTAGTCCTTTTTCCCCTTCCAGATCCCTGCTTGCTCCATGAGTACCTCCGTGGTCCCTGCCAGCCCTGGTGCCCCAGTCCAGAGCTGTTCGTGTACACTGTGCTCTGGGTGTCCTGGAGAAGGGAGTGTACCACAGATCTATAGAACAATTTGGTATCAGTCTATTAAAATACATGCTTAATTTAATTTATTTTTTTCATTTTTAGCAGAAGAGGATAAAAAAGACTAAACACTGAAGGAACCGCAGCATTTTGGTCTGTGGTGCAACACATATGAGTTACTATTTATTTATCAATATACTTAGTGGCTATGTTTAAATTAATTTAAAAGTAACTGGTTTATGGGGTATGTCAAGAAAAAAATTTAATTTTTAATTGACTATGAAAGGGCAATAAAGACTGCTTATGTGCCTGAAATGGAAAGGTAAAATATTCAGGACCCTTAGCAGAGGTCCCAGACTTTAAGTGTATGTTTGCAGACTTTCAAACTAATACTGAGCCAAGTGAGTTCACTTCTCTGTGAATGATGTCTTAAGACCACGTTGAGACACTGCCTTTGCACCTTGCTGTGACTAATGGTAGCATCTGGATAATGCTTCTTTCACACAGATGTGGAAGAAAAGGTCTAAAATTTAGTCCAACCCTCTGAGCCAAACACTGTGACTACAAGGTCAGAAGAAATATAAATCCGAATTTGAGTCTCTTTAGATCCTCTATCACCTCCGCATTGATCATTTTTTTTTCTCCAAAGCAGTAGTTTAGTGTAGGTGAAGGGAAATCAGGTGATCTTGCCCCTGATAAGTAATAGCTGTGTTAATTACCCAATACAGCCTCACCCCTGGTGAGTCACAGCTGTATCCAATTTAATAAAGTGTGATAAAATGGAGTGGATTGGCTGGTGAGGGGAGGATCATGAAGGAGGAGGAACCTTGAGGAAGAGGGAATGAGTGGATTACAAAGAAGGATCCTGAGGAGAGAGAATCACTGCTGTGAGGTGAGTCTGGGTCTGCAGTCAGAGCCTGTTGTTGGAACCTGCAGTCACAGTCTAGCTGGGTAAAAGCCTGCATTCAGAGTCTGCAGACTAATCCATGCAGTCAGAGTTTAACAGGAAATCACCAGCAGTCAGAGGCTGCAAGGGAAACCCACAGTAGGAGCTTGCTGCAGGCAGAGTCAGTGAATGGTTGGAGTCAGGATGGCTGAGCTGTAAAGAGGAATAAACCAGGACCCTTTTCACGCTACCATAAACAAATGTCTGTGTCTTGGCTCATTTCTACCCTCTAATGAGAGTGCTGCTGCAACAGTTTAGATTTTATATTCCACCTAATTTGACTTTCAGCCCTGCAAACTCTCCACTCACCTATTAGCCACAGCCAAAGAGTGACTTAGGTACGTAGTTGTGGTACCCTTGCTGTAGAGTACTTAAGAGATGATTGCTGAGTTTCTAAGTGGCATCTCAGTGAAATGATAAATTAATGCAAAGGATGACTCTATCATTAGCAGTTATCATTGCTAATCAGGGGAAAAATAACTCAGAAAACTTCATTTAACGCATCCTGGACAAATCTATCTGTAAAGCCAACAGCTTTTATGAATTCCTAATTGCTTTTAAAAACAAGCTTAATGCACACAAATATTTTTCTTTTATTAAATGTGTGCTTTTCATATTGAGGGCTTTGAGCTTTGCTGTGGGTGCAAGAGTTCTTCATCTTTTTCAGCTATATTACTTTTAAAAATTATTACGAAACTAAACAAAGAGTCTTCTGTCATGGTTAGGATATGTTCTGACTTTAATTAATCATCTCCCTGGTAAGTAACTTCGTGTTAAGCTCTCAGTATCTCATGCTTTTCAAAGGAATGCCTTATGACTTCTGACACTTAGGACAATTTTTTATGAAACCTTCAAGATGCCTCCTCCATTTTTGTTCTCCTATTTTGCTGTCGCACACTGAGTTTCTTTAGGAGACTAAAGAGCCAGGAAGAATAGCATGCTAAAGGCTGCCACCTTTTGTCCTTTTTGTGTAGCTGCTTGGAGGTATCTAAAATAAAATTTTTTGATAGTGCTATGTTTTTTGGTGATGGTTTGTGGCTTGTTACGGTAGTAGTGTCCAGGGCAAGTAATCCTGAATATTGACATAGGAGATACTTATATCACTAGTCAACCTGCCTCTGGAGTTTCATGGTGGGGGAGCTGAGACAGCAATATAATGTCAAATTTTTGCATATTCTCTCTCTTTTTTTTTTCTTTCATTATTGACACGAATTTTAGAAAAATCACCACAATCCATGGCTGTCTATAGCTGGAAAAGTCTTTTTTCCTCACTGAAGATTTTATTGTCTTCATCTAGTCATGCTGCTTGTTGTCCTGAGCAAAACTTAATTTTAATAAACCCACAGCAGTAAATATTTCAAGGCATCACTTCTAATTGTTTAACAATAGCAACTATAGGTCAGAGCTAGCAGGGAAGCCTGCTAAGTCAAACAAGGTAATAAACTGAAAATTAATCATAAACTAATTTTCATGACTGACAGTTCCTCTCTGAATTAAACAAGAGAGCAGAATAGCTTGAAAGGAATTATGGAGAAATATCAGTTTGACTTATGGACAGTAAGCTTGCTGTGGACTGCATATGAAAATGGACTTAAACAAAAGCCACCACTTCTTGTTTGAAGTGAATTTTTAATGCCACAGTAAACCTTGAATAGAAAATATAAGCAAATAGTAAAAAAAACCTCTTTTCTTCCCACTAAAAACCTCCTGGGAGTAGAAATGTGAGATCAATAAAGAAACTAGATTCAGAGGTGGCACTCTTGCTCCATATTCTTCTGTAAAGATTTATCTTAGTCTTTGATGAATTCAAACAGATGCAGAGACAATGATCCAGGCTGATTTTGTGAGGTTAATACAGCAAAAACCTTGAATTCCTCATGAAGATGAGGATGATGCCAAAATATTAAGCCTACAAAAAAGAGGGAATTTCATGAGGTGAATATATGTCTTGTATTCAATATTGATCTGCGGTTCACATGTTCAATCCCCTTCTCTAAGAGATGTAAAACTCTATGGGATGAAGCAATTAAAACCCAAATACAAATCCTAAACCAACAGATGACAGAACTTCCATGGCTATCATTCAAACTGCTGGCTGGTTTTACGACTGTAACTTCTGATTCTGTAGCTATACTATCCCCCCAATCTGCCCCCAACATTTATTCTGATCTAAACTATCTTAACTCTCTTAGCTTTACTAGAGAGGAAATAATTTCCTCGGATTCAGAGCCAGTGCATAGTGACAATGCTCTTGGGAGCATTTGAAAAGGATGCTTACAGAGGAGGGGTTACAAAGCATTGATTAAGTTGGGTTACCTTTAAACTGTTTAAGATTATTTCAATAATTAATATGGTTGTATAATTGATATGGTATGCATTTGAAAGACTTTTTTTCTCCCTACCAATGTTTTCCTTTTCTTTTGGTCTCATATGTTCTTTCACCTGGATAAAGTAAATTATTTTTTATAGGTTTATTGTTCTCTTGTCTCTGTACCTCATCTTCTATTTAATGTTCTTCATTACTGATAGTTTAAAGGAGTGATTGGCATTGTGTTCTCTTTAGATGACAAAAATATAGCAGAATATTCAGACCCATTAAAATAAAAGAATGAGGATAATGAATTTTCAGAATTTATGGCCACTCCACTTACATGAGAGCACAGAAACAGGCAACCTACCATCTATCCAAGAAGTTTGATAAACCAGGATGTATCCTAGGGAGTTTAAGACAAATAAAGCTTAATGGCAAGGACTGTTGACTTTTATAGGTAGTAATTCTATTTAACTAGATTTTTTTCCAGCTTATTTAGTGGTGCTCATTATCTGGTCTTTATCACTCTCATTACTTACTTCTTACCATGCTAAAGAAGTGTTCACTTTTGTCTTACCTGTAACTCATAAATGCAGTAATTTAATTCTCAGTTCTCTGTCTGTGGTTGATAACTGCCTAATTCTCCACCACGATGCAGTTAATAAATCAAAATGCAGATTAATCAAGACTATAAAAAAGTATTTTGTGGCTTATTTCCTTTCTATACCCCAGGCTTATTTTTCAGAATCTCCTTTGTAGCATGAACGTGCTCCTGTGTAGCATGTGAAAACCAGCTTATTTGGGAAGTGACTTTATACATTTAGTTAAAATAACTGTCTTCCAACTGTTTTGTACTATTACAATATGTAGTTTATGAAATAAGCCTTTTTTTTGCTGTAAAGATTCTCTAGTTTGTGCCTCTATTTTTNTAAACAACTGATTATCTTACAACTGTTTTGTACTATTACAACATGTAGTTTATGAAAGTTGCCTTTTTTTGTGCTGTAAAGATACTTTCCCATGATAAGAACACAGGGATCAAACACATCTCTAGTTTGTGCCTCTATTTTTGTAGAGTATCTACTCATACCATATAGCTTTTAAGGACTTATTTTTGGATAATGCCTGCCACTGAAAGGTTGCACTAAAATAATTCATTGATTTATTGAAATAAAATTGGAAAAAATTACCTTAAATTTTAACTTGATGTAGACATCTGCCTGTAGCTATAGTGCTAAAACCTGCTTGGCTCTCTGAGGCTCCTGATTGCTCCTTGACTGCTTGGACTTCTGGGGCCCTGGCTTGGAGTCCTTACAAAGAAGCTTTTGGGATGCCCATTTTGGTTCTAAATGGAATAGAAGTCAGGTGTTGCTGTATGGAAATTTCATGGGTTTGACGCCTCCCAATTCTGCTCAAACTCCCAGAAACATAGAATGGATGGTGTTGCAAGTGACCTTAAAGATCATCCTGCCTCCACCCCCCTGCCATGGTCAGGGACACTGTCCACTAGATGGGAATGCTCACAGCCACTTCCCACCTGCCCTTTAACACTTCCTGGGATGGGGCACCAACAACTGCTCTGGGCAAAAGGGAAAAATAGAGATATTAACTGCGAGTATGATCATTGCAGAGGTATAGGCAGAAGAGAGCAATTCTTTGTTGTTGGGCTTAAATGGAAGGGCATATGTGTGCTGGAATGTTCAAAAGCTGTTTCAGACAGCAGCAGCTTCAGAGGAGCAGACTCCAGACCTGTTAGTCAAAGGCAAGATGCTGTGGAAGGAAGTTCAGTGATGGAAAAGGAAGTGGAAGGATGACTTGAATCCTTTAAAAATAGCCCATCTTTCAAGAACTGGCTTGCATTATCAGCAAATAGCCTGCAAAACTTGATTTAAAGAAATAAAGCTGTTTCTGAGTTTTGAGAACACATAGTCAAAACTCATGTCTGATTCTATAACTTAAAAACATTGAGGGTTTTTTTTGTAGTTCAATTCAAGAAAGAAAAGAAAGAAACCTTCTGGCTGTGGCCATGTATGCCAACCATCAGCCAGGAGTAAAGTTATACAGCTGACTTATAAACCCCTGAGAGATGGGTTTTCTAATGGAAATACTGACAGCCCCTTGACTAGCAGCACTAGCAGGCACTGTTGTAACAAATGAGACTGAGAGACACGTGATGCAGGGCCCAGAAGGTAATTAATAGCTAGCGTGAAATAAAATATAGACACGATATCCCGCAGAGAGCATGACTCAATGGAACAAACTTGTAATAAAGCACAAAGAATGTCTGTTTAGTAAAGAGCTGTGTGAAGCTGCTTGTAAAATAAATCATGAGCTAGTGCTAGAGACAGCTGAGCTCTCTGTATGTTTCTTTTAAACAGGAGGATTAACAAACTCCCCTTCACTGTAAAAAGCCTTTTTTGGCAATGCAGTTAAAATAAAATGAGAAGGAATGAAATGCTAGGTGCACCTATGCAAACAAGATCTTAAAACACTCCTCAACAGAAATATGGCAAAAGGAAGTACAATTACACCTGCCACCTCATCTTTTTAACCAAGTAACTTTTGGGCTAGCTCTCATTCTGGTTTAACCCAACTTCTCATTTGGAATACTTGACTTCATCCTTGTCACATGTCATATGTCAAAGCAGGCGTCAAAGTAGTTCTTATTCCTTAATTTCCTTCCTGAAATTCTAAGCTTAAAAAAAATTTAAAAATCACCACCACAAAAACCTCTTCAAACCTAGATTCTGTTGTCTTGTTTCTTGCTGTGCTTCCACAAATTTATGGGACAAATTTGTAGCTATGATAATTGAAGGTAAACTATTGTTTTGGGATTATGCACTAGGATGCCTGTTCATGGCTTATTATTGTTGATTTATTAACAATGTATTAATAAGCTCCTCCCTTATTACTGTTAATGTATCCTATGTTCACGTTTCCAAGGCAGAATAGTAAATTGCTCCAGATTCCTGATCCAATTGGGTTAGACATCACAACAAGTGTATTCCCAACACTAACAGTTCCCACACTGCAAATCTTGGAAGGTTTCAGACTTAGGGTGATGCAAGCACTTGCCATGTCACTGCTACTTTAGTCTTTATCAAGCAGTGTTGGCAAGACTCAATCCAACATTCCTTGAGTTAGGACTAAAAATACTTGATGATTGATAAATTTCAGCTTCTGTGTTTTCTATCACTAATTAACATGTAAGAATATCAAAGCCCACTATTTAAAACTGATGACTGAAGTTGAAATACGGCAGCACTACAATGTCAAAGTTGACTTTGTGATATGTGTGAAAAACACAATCAAAAAATATCTTATCCAAATACATTTTTGTAGTTTTCTGTTTCTGCTTGGTTTTATTTTATGCATCCTTAGGGGCAAAAATCAGAAATTGCTTTCTGGGTTCTTATGCTGCAAATCTTCGGTGCTGGTGTTTCTCAATTTTATTTCTTGACTGAAGAGCAGGGACCTGTTTAGTGTTGAGCTCTGTACAACAGGGAACTACACACATCATCTTTGTGACATACTGTTGGAGACTAAAACACTTCCCTTACATCATCTATGCTACCAGAGTTGCTGAAGAAGTTTGTTTTGTGGTTTCAAGCAATCTGCTAGTTAGTTTTGCTGTAGTTTCAGTTCCCTATCATTCTCAGGAGGCAAGATACCTTAAACTCACTACTGTATTCTTTTCATGTTAAGACTTTACTAATAATATTTAATAATTATTCTGGATAGCCAATTGCAATAACAACTTTTTATATAAAGTTGGGATCAACTTCAGAAAAAAACCAAACCCAAAACTCCTTAGAAATCTAAAAAACTCTTGTGCTATTTGAAGTGTAAAGTGTGAGAAGTAAACTAGAAAGACTCCCACCTACCCTTGGCAGAAATTAGGAGGCTCCAATAAATGAGCTCTTGCAAATTGCAGAGGGTGATTTTAATTGTATATTCTCTGCCTTTCACTTTGCTTTGACTCTGACGTGTGGGTGGTTGGAACAAATGTTTTTTCAGCTGCTACAGTCATGTGATGTTTATGCTGGACATTTACTAGATGTGCTAATCCCAGCTGAAGTATGGGCCCTGATTCTTTCTTATTCTGTGTATAAAATCTTGGCCATTAGCTCCATTCCAGAGCTGGATTATGGACTGTGAAGTATTTTGCAGAGCTGAATGCAGCCATACTTAAATCTTTCAAATGTGGACCACCCTCCTTCCAAAATCCTAATTTCTCTTGTTCTTGAGCAAAAAAAAATTTGAAAATTATTACTTTCATATTTTTAAAATTGCCTATTTGCATAGACAGAAATCATTTATGCCTCCTGCTTGTACTGTGTAAGACAAAAATTCTTGTCTGCTATTTGGAGTTTCTGCCTTAGATTTACAACTGGCTGAGTCTCATTGCTCGATTTACAGAGAGGCTGCAGATGAGTGCCCATATATTGCTGATTTAAACTAGATCTGTTATCTAAATCTTTATTGTGCATACAAAGAGTCGGGAATTAAATTTAATGCCCTTGACACTTCAAAATATCAGTGAGAGAACCCAGATGCAGAGGAACAGTGGCTTTTTATCATCATTATTTATGGACTTTTACATCCAATGTCATTTGTATCTTAGAGTTACATGGCAATTAGGAAACTTTATTAATAGCAGATCAGGTTCCACAGTCTTTGCATTGGAAATGAGAAGGAATTTGAAATGTTTTTATTTGATAATTTCACAGTAGAATCAGAAGCTTAATTGTTCATGCTGGTATATTTTAGTGTTGCAAAAACAGTGCTTTGGTCATAGTGGAACTTGGCGTGTTTTGTTCAGCCCTATAAAAACTGGAACATGATTTTTTGATACATTTTGATCACAGAAAATATTTAGAAATGAAGGATGTATAAATAGAAAAGGCTAGACATGGGTAGTGATTGAAAAATCAGATAATAGACTATGGAAAAAATATTCATACCCATTTTTGTCACCCTCACTGCCGTAGCTGTTTCTTTCAGTGATTTCCTCTGAAGGTTATCAAGGTTTGACTGCAGAGTCTGAACTGTGAGAAATCTATAAAAACAACCATTTCCCCTTTCCTCCAAAAGTAT
Source organism: Alaudala cheleensis (assembly GCA_013398995.1). Lineage (NCBI taxonomy): Eukaryota > Metazoa > Chordata > Aves > Passeriformes > Alaudidae > Alaudala > Alaudala cheleensis. The sequence goes on from VWYE01023344.1 coordinate 45,669, forward strand.
TTAAATTCAGGTTCAGGAAGACTCACTGGTCAAAAAGGCCTTTTGACAACTGTGGTCAAGCATCACCTGTTCAGCTCCTGTGGGAGGGGGAAAAATAGCAGTTTTATCCTTAATGTTTAAAGAACAGTCCAACTCTCTTACAGCTGCCTTGCACCAGGAAACCAGTGATAGTTTTCCTTTGCCAGAATAAAGGCAGAACTGTGGCTGCCCGGGAGTGGCANGCACTGACACCCAAACTTAGGAGAGGCATGGATTAAAGAGTGCTCCCTTTGAAGTTGTGTGTAGGGGGAAAATCTACAGATCAAATATTTTGCTCCTCTATCAATCAGTAGGCAATTAAGTCACATGGGTAGGCTGATGTGTGACCTGAAATTGGATTTGTGCCTTTTTTAACCTCTGCAGTGTTCTTTAAAACATCAATAGAGGCATTGAAATCCACTTGAGACATTTTTTCAAATGCTCATATCTAGATTTGCAATTTATATGCCGTATGACTGAAAGTGATAGATACAAGGAGTAAACTGAAAGGAGAAAATGATAGGCTTCTAATCCTGGCTAACAATACCTTAAAAGCAAAGGAAATTCACTTGGGAGACTAGCTAATCCATTGTTGCAGAAAAAACAGTCAGTTTGGTTATAGACATTGTGGTGGACTGTGGATTGGTTTTAACAGAGAAATTCTGTGAATAATTCCAATATTGATATTTTAAAAATAAAAAATTATCTTTGGCATTCTTAACCTGTGATGGGGGTATTAAATATCATGTGAAATAAAACATGAAAACTGCATTTTTATTTGGATATCATTCATGTGGACTAAGTTCAGTATTCATGAATTAAAGCAATTTTGAACCATCACTCTACAAAATTAAAGACTTTTACACATCATGCACATCACAACTGTCATATGACGGTTTCACATAAAAAATTGTACTAGCACAGAAAAAGAGAAATTCCTGAAGGACAACTGCCTTTATGGTTAATCAATTAACTGAAAAAAATCTTCAAAGAAAAATAAAAATAAGAAGCAGAGGGGAAAATATTAATGTCACCAAAACAGTTGTATCTCACAGAAGAGTTGCAATGATTATCAGCAACAGCAATGTTGGTAATGGGCATGAGGAGAAACGCTTAAGTGCTGAAATAATGATAGATTTCATTCTTTTTCTTCCAGCAGGTTATTCTTTATGATATGTTATAGTTATAGACCCTCTGTTCAAGAGAAAGTTTTTTAAAAAAAGCAATTTCTGATGATATTTTCCATTTCCTCTGGACATACTCCAGACTCTCGTATATGAAACCTTTTATTTCTCTCCTTTGTAGACTCTTCTGTGATTTTAAGTGTAGTGCTGGATCATGTAGTAATTTCTCTTTAATGATCTTCCTTTTTTGTGTTTGATGAGTACATGATTTGTTTGTGGTGAACACAGCCATGCTTTCAGTGCAGAGTTTCTGTATTAACTTGATGGTATCATATATTTGATGTATGTTGTTTTTATTTCATTCTTGAGAACTTCACATGCTTTTCTTTTACACAATGTGGTCATTTTATTCCTGCTGTCACTTGAGTTCATGACTGTTTCTTATGGCCGTTTCAGTGCCTGTTCATTTTCACATTTATCACAGACAGAAAGGTTATCTAGTGTGTAAACTCATAGTTGTTACTATTATCATCAAGTGTAACCTTATTTATGGTTTCTAAATACTATATATAGTTGTAGAATCATGTTTATCTTCAGAAGCAGACTGATTAGAGAAAAGCCATTTATTGTTGAAAATCTCAGTAGGAGGATGACTTTCAAGTCTCTACCTATTGATAGCTAGAGCTGATAGGTCTCTAATTCTTCAGCATTTCCTTGCCACCTCTGTTCAAATAACACAACCAACAAACCTGCACACAAATAGCCATACAGGCTTTTTTCTTGAGTGTACATTGTTAGGCAGTTTGTTTTCAAGAATGTTGTTTTTAAGTTAACTTTAATTAGATCTTTGGCATCTCCTTACCTTCTTTTCACTATCTGCATTCACCACAATTTATACAATGTATTCCAATTTTTAAAGCTTTTTTGCAGTGTTTCTTTTATTCTGTTATATTAGCCTGGTCATATTTGATCCATGCACGAATCACTGTGCCACATCTTTCCTTTGGCCTTATGCTCTGATTAAAGGTAATGAGAAGTGAGAAATACCTGTATGGCATGAGAAATTAGTTTTATCCGAGTCTAAAGTGCTCTGCAAAGGTTTTTTGAAAAGTAGTCCAGATTTACTTTTATATTGTTCCTTGGCAGAAAGATGTTTTTAATCCATTTTGCCATATTCTCACATAGAACATGTCAGTCTTTCAGTCTAATCTTGCTTTTTCTCTCTTATTTCTTTTAATTTCTCAGCTACTCTTAGGAGTATCTCCACTTCTTTAAACCCCCAACGTTTATTCTGGTAAGTTTACTTCAGTTAATTTACTTCCAGCCTCAATGGAACACATGAAGTTCATTGCTGTTACATGTCTACTGAGAGTTATGGGGTATGTTAAAGTTGGTGGGATCTCGTGTTGTTTGCTGATTCTGTCTAATTCTTGGGTCAGCCAGGGTAGAACGCTTGATATGTTGGATTAAAGCAAAAAAAATCCCTCAGCTGGGAAACTGAAGTTCTTTTTAAAGGTGTAGTTCACAGATTTTAAGGCATTGTTTAATTGCACCCTTGCATTAGACAGGTTTTGAGAGCATTGAGGCTGAGAAGAGGAAAACTCCACATTGGCTGTCAGAGGCCAGCATTTCTATGCTCTGGTCTGTGATCCATTCTCCACATTTACAGTAACACTGGGATGCTTTAATGGATTTCCAAGGTATAGATACCTTCTTTTTGAATGGGAAGACCTGCCAAGAGGTCTACATCTGCTCCTTACTTCACCTGATGTGGCCTAAAAACCTGAGGTTATTTTCTGCTGGATAATATCTGCCAAGAGATCTTGTGTTATTCGTAACAAGGTCAAGTTGAATCTCTCTATAGCAGCTCAGGTACTTTAGGTGTCTTGTCTTAAACCTTTCAATGTAGATGTCCATAGGGATGGTATGACAAACAGTGACAAGGGACTTCTAGATAACTGTTTAGTATAGGAACTTAGATGAAACAGAGCTTGCTGTTATAAATGGGCACTGTAGTGAACATTCTCGCTCCTCTTATTAGCCTTTATATTAATAATGGTATCTATGGCATGTTAGGAAAACGTGAGCCCTTCTACAGCCAGTTCTGTTGGGCTCTACCAAAAGAAAACATTCTGATCAAGAAGAAATGAAGGACAGGGTTCTGTGAGTTCTGCTGTGATTAGTTTGAGTGCTCAGACACAGAATTGGGTGGGAGGAGAGAGGGGACTGTAAGTCTCTTGGCCTGGGCTTCTGGAGAAAATGGTACATTCTGCAAATGGCCACTTCTTTTGGATCCCACTCTCCAGTATTTTACAATATTATTAGGAAGCTATTTTTTTCAAAAGATCCATAAGGAAAACTGGGAGACAATAAGAGAAGGCCAGGGATAAGGTTAATACTCAGGAGATGTTTTTTCCCCATAAAATTTTCTTCTGCTTCAAGAGTACCAAAATCAAGTACATCTCCCAAACTGTTTCCTAGATTTAATGTCACCTTGGAAACTAAATTCCCACAGGAAGTTAATGATGGTTAGGCAGATGACAAATCCACAGTTTGGATACTGGTTTGTTCTGTGTCCTTTTTCATAACAGACATGAAGTTTGGAAGTAATTAGACCCAGCCTATAAAAAATAAAGGGATTCTGTGGCTAATATGAACCAAAGGGACTCTGAGGATTGTTCAGAGACCTAGGCCTGTCAACTTAAGCCCTCTGAAAGAGCACTAACACTCTTGGACTTGATTAATTTCCAAGTGTGCAAAAGGACCCCTCAAACAAAAACCAAACCAAACAAAAAAACCTCAAACAAAAACGAAACAAAAAACCTCAAACCAAAACCAAACCCCCTCCCCCCCAAAAAAATGCCTCCACTACCTCCCCGGGCACACCCCCTGCTTCTTTCCCCCTCTTGTTCCTTTCTTTCAACTGACATTACTAGATAATGAATAGTCATGCATTATGCAGCACAATTATTCTATGGGAAATGTTCACAGTCATCTAAATTAATGGAATAAGTATGTAAGCTTCCAACTGCTAGACTCAGAGGATTTTCAAACAGTAACAGATACAGTAACAACAGCTGGTTTCTTTAAGAACTCTAAGTAAATTCATTTTAAAAAATTAAATATGCCTACATGCAGCATATTTTGACTGAGTTGCAAAGAAAGAATCCCCATTGCTTCTGCTCTTACTGTAACATATTGCTTTTCATGCTTTCCCCAGAGTATTGAAAGAACGCTGCAGATGTTCTCATTTAAACATTCTGTGTCCTGTTAAGTAGATGAGAGAGAAGTCTCTGTGCAAAGTCTCAACCACTTTTCAGATTGAAGGTTATGAAATATTTTCATTCTCCACCAGGCTTTTTCATCTGAGTGTTGAACTTCTATAAGGAGTACCAGTTTTCACTTTTTGGAGAATGAGGACGCAGAATGCGCAAAAAAATTAATGAAATTTAAATTTAAGATTTTAGTTGCGTTTCAGTATTTGCTCTTGATCTTGTATTAGTGTTCATGACTCAGATAGTGTAAAATGGGGAACTGATATTTAAGGGTTTATTTGCACCATGATTAATACTTATAAGTTATTTATTTACACGTTGTAGTTAATACTGATTAGGAATGAATACTGAGCACATCGACAGTGATTTCAACCTGAACAGAACTGTAGAGGAAGTTTCACATTTAATATAGGAACATCTGCAATTTAACAGTATTCACAAAATTGCAGAATGAATTAGATTGGAAAAGACCTTTGAGATCATCAAGTCCAACCTCTGACCCAACAGCTCTTTATTAACTAAACCATGGCACTGAATGCCAAATTCAGTCTTTTTTAAAACACTGCTAAGGATGGTGCCTCTACTACCTCCCTGGGCAGCCCATTCAAATGCCCAATCACTCTTTCTTTGAAGATTTTTTTTCCTTATGTCCAGCCTAAACTTCCCCTGGCACAGCTTAGGATTGTGTCTTGTTCTGTTAGTGATTTCCTGGTGGGAGATGCCAACTCCCACCTGGCTACAACCACCTTTCAGGGAGCTGTAGAGAGTGATAAGGTCCCCCCTGAGTCTCCTTTTCTCCAGGCTAAACAACCCCAGCTCCCTCAGTTGTTCCTCACAGGGTTTGGGTTCCCAGCCCCTCACCCCTCAGTGCCTCCTCTGGATGTGCTCCAACCTCTCAAAGTCCTTCCTAATCTGAGGGGCCCAGAACTGGACACAGCACTCGAGGTGTGNAAAAGACCTCTGAAATCATCAAGTCCAACCTCTGACCCAACAGCTCCTTATTAACTAAACCATGGCACTGAATGCTAAATTCAGTCGTTTTTAAACACATCCAGAGATGGTGCCTCCACTACCTCCCCGGGCAGCCCATTCCAATGCCCAATCTCTCTTTCTTTGAAGAATTTTTCCTTATGTCCAGCCTAAACNTTGTGATGCCAAAAGTTTTAGCTTTCCTATTTTCCAGATTCTGTACTGCACTGGTATGTAACTCTGAACATCATAGGAAGTGTTAGCAAGTTCTCTTCACAGTTTAGTCAGACAAAACAATCCTTTTCCAGCCTGAGAACCAAGAACAGCATTGCAGCTGCAGGCCAGAAAAGTATAAGCAACAGCAGAGTAAGACCCTCCCAGTGTTTGAATGGCAAGCAAGAGGACTTTCTTCTACTACCTGATTTTCTGAGTTTCTTGTTTCTATTTAAATTTATTTTTTCTTGTTTCAATTTTAATAGGTATGTTTCATTTAGTGTTTAAAAAATATAAGGGACTGTGACTTGACTAACACATGGTTTCCTTATCATTAGACTTTGAAGTGTCTGTATCAGTGAAAGGTAGATTTAAGAGGTAAAGCTGTTATCTTCTCAAAATAAACAATTATTTAATCATGTTAAAGCACATGGATAGCTTTGAGAGGTAGATTGAACAAAAACATTTGGTAAATATATGATATAGAGGCCTATTCTACAACTCCTTAGTATATTTTCAGAAATTATAATTGCATGGGCTGGAAGGTGTTGGACAGTTCAGACAACCAGGCAGGAAAAGGATGTGATTTTAACTGGATCGTTTTCTGAGGAATTTTTCTGGTCTCAGCTGGAGAGAAGTGCCCTTCACTATGTATGAAGTTGCAGATTTGTACTGTAAAATCATGCTTCCAGGAACATGGAAGCTGGTATTGACTGGAATGGTGGGAAAAGCCTTCCTTTGCTCTAGAAGGAAGGAGAATTTTCACAGATATCTCTGGTATCTGGTTGGCAGCTACAGGTGGCAAAGCAGATGACCTTTCTGAGATGGGATAAAAATGAGAAATACTTTTGTAAATACATTTACTTATTATTCATTTATAGAAAGTTGATGTCTGCATTTGTATATTAATGTCATTAGTTCTGTGTATAATTGATAGGCACCTTAAGTTGCTTTGCATGGATCTTAGGCAGTAGGTGGGGTTTAAATGTGCTAGTAATTTCTAGACATGAGGAGCTGACCAGGAAACTTGAGCTTTAATTTGTAAAGTGTCTTGCTTGCAATTAATATAAATTTTTTTTGGTAGTTACCTAATTTCACCCTATTTTTTGCTTCTGTCTTGGATTACTTGGTATCTGACTGCTTGGAATATCTCATGGTTTAATTTTTTTGTTTGTATCAGATTCTAGTTGCAGACTGGGAAAACCAATCATGACAGCAAAGACTATGGAGCATTTCCTACTAAAGCATCCCCTCTCATGCCCTCAACCTCAAATAAAAGATCACAAATTCTCTTCCCTTCTTCCTCCAGCCCCCAAATTGTGAGCCAGTGTCACAAACTCTGGAGTATGAATGATGGCACAGTGTGGAGCAGAGGCAGGATCTCTCCCAAGTGGTTGATCAGTCTGCCACCTATTGCTTACTCAGAGATTCTCTCATCCAGTGCAAAATTCATGGCAATTATAATTATGCACCATTACCCATACAGCTACTCTGGAGCCTGATTGAGCTCACTGTTGCAGACAAAATTACGGAGTGAGTGTAAGAGTTAGTTTATTCTGATCTTATAGAAGGGACTCCAGTTGTACTTTTTTTCCCCAAAATTCTCTTTTTAAACAGTGAAAACAATTATTTTACTCGAGCTTCGAACATGCAGAATTTTTGCAACTGGATTAAAAATATATACTGATAATGTTACTTTGTGGCCAGTGAGAGCTTGGACCTTCCTAAAGAAAAATAACAAGACCACCTTATAAATAACTTTGTGGCTTTTCAACAGAGGGCAGCCAATCACATAAATAAAATACATCAAGTGCTACTTAGGGTTTATTGCAATTACTTCTAAAGTATGCAGACTGATAATATAAAATGCTGTAAAATTCAGAATGGGGCCTTGAGCACTGCTCCAAAGCTTCCTCGAGCAGAGAAATGACACCTTTACTCAACACAGATTTTAAAATTACTCAGCACTCTGGAGGCCTTTGTACTGAGGACTGCAAGGATGAGTACATGAGTCTGAAACAATAATGAGCCCTTTACAAGGCTGGCTGCAGGAATTTATCTGTCATTCTGACATGCTAGAAGAAATCTACTGGAAATCTTGGTGGCAAGAACATGAATTGGACTTGCTGAGATTTAAGATATCCAAAAGCAGATTAATGTGAAGACATTCCATTAATCAACCTGACAACAGGAAAATCCAGACAGAGGGAAAGTATAGAGCTGTCTGGCTACAGAATGGCCCATTACTATGTTTTTCTATACACATTACAGTGCTAGAGTGTTTCTTGAGCTATTCTCACAAATTTTATGCAGTGGGCTGGCTATTACTTTACATAGCACTTTATTTTTATAATCAGATTATACTCTTTTGCTGTATCTGACCTTCTAAACCTTGAGTTCCTTTTTCTTTTATGCAGCACTGTAATCAACTGGGCACAGTTCCTGGGGAACAGTAAAAAGCAAGAGGGGCTTGTGATTCCTAACTATGTAAGCATGTTATGATCAGATTTTGTTAGTCTTCCCATTGCACTGAGTAAGGCAAAACATTTCCCTGCATCCTCATTCCTTTGAGGTCCTGGACTTAGTTGGAGGTCACACAACCATTTGTTGATAATAAGGTTATACATTTGGACAGGTAGGAAAAATATCAATAGCTGAACCATCAGTGGAATTTGCACAGGTGCTTTATCTGTGTAACATATGTTAGTTCACCTTATTGCTGCAGTATGGCTTTTATCTTCCTAGTATTTGGTAAAAACTAAGCAAACTCTGGATAACTTTGAAAACTTATGTGTTTTCATCTTGTCTCCACCTTAAATAAAGCAACAAACTCTTAAAGCCAAGAGAATATATTTCTAGCAGTTTCTGTCTAAAATTGAATTCCACATTTTAAAAACATTTTGTTTAATAAACATCCTTCATATGGAAGTGTAGCAACAGCCTTTAAGTCACTGCCATTTTCTCAAATCAGGAATTTGCTAGGCACCATTAGAACTGCCTTTCTGTTGCTAAGTACTTGACTGTGTGCAGGAAGTGGAGGTACTCCTGTTAATGTGTATGACAACTGTCTGATGTCCTGAAGTGTGGATTGGTGATAAGTAATAATGAAATATTGCTAATGTGCTGTATCAGTTAATAGAGAAATGCAGTCTCATCTTCATTCCATCTGGCAGCCAGAATCCTTTGGAGTGATACTACCCACACCAATTTATGTAGCAGTAACTTCATGTTCTGTAGTTTTCCTTGTAGTAGAGTAGTATGTAATAACATCTTACTACCAGAACCTGTCTGAAATACTATCAATGAATGTGTTCTAGACAGCAGGAACTTGAAATGGCTTCAAGATAGTAACTGTGAAAAGGAAGAGACTATAGTTTGCTATTCAGGCTATTGTCTTTCTGTCTTTCAGCATATCCTTTCTGCCTCTTATATTCTTCCCTTTACCACCAAGGGCCTAGAGTTCAACATTTATTCCTACTACAGATAGTCTTCTTTGATATCAAGTTTTCATAGTCAGAGGAATCCAAATTTCTACCGAAATTCCTTGGCACAGGAATGTGTCACATGAAACACAGTTAACTTCTATCTTAGTATGATGTGCTTTATTTCAGTTGGCATGAGTTGCTGTTGTCAGCAGCAGGAAGGTAAAGTCAAGGAGACAGGAAAAAAGGTCTAGAGAGTAAGAAATCTGGCAGCATGGAAATGTACAACTAAAAAGGAGCAAAGTAGAGTCAGCATCACTTTTTCTGCTGTAAGAAAACTGGACTTTCTAAAAGAAGTGATGTTTTAAAAGGTGTAAAGCAAGCTGCCCACTCCCTTTAATGTCTTCTGAAATCCTCTGTTGAAAAGTTCTCCTGTTCCCCAAGGATCAAAATGGCATGGATTTTCATTTCATCCCATGGCAGATAAACCTGGAAGAATGACTCCTTCCTGCGCTGGAGCCAAGTAGCTGGGAAAAGGCGCCAGTGAAGTGATAACAATACAGAGCAGAACTGCTTGGGGATGCTGCAGGCCAGGACCTGAGTGCCTCTGCCTAATTCAAGCTCTATTTTCCATTGCAAGCACTTTGTCATCTGTGAGGGCTGCTGTGGTCTGGAGGCTTTCACAGTTCATCTAGAATCAGCTAGAAATTTGTGGCCATGTTGGATGAAACAATTTGGGGCCCTGTATTGCAAAGGTTAGAAAGCGTTCTCTTTGTCTATGCTGAAACACACTAACTTGTCTTTTGTAGAATAAAGTGTATTTTCAAGACTATTTTACTTCTCTTCTAAATTAATTAATAAACGTGGGAGAAAAAACCTGTTCATCAACCCCTATACATAAAATAAATTGTTGTTCTGAAGAAGCAAGTTTTGAAATGAAAGCCCTTCACAATTTCAACAAAACAATATTTGAATTTTTCTAGCCCTATCTTTAGCAACAGAAAGCTCTTGAAATGCTATTTTTCTTGGCCTCTACTATGTGGCATGTTTTTTACCCTGAAGTCTTTGTTTGGGACTGTTCTTGCTTAAAAATTTTTGGCTTTTTTTGGCCAGCATTTCTTCAACCCTTATGTGAGCATGTAGTTGTGAAGTGGCTTCTATTACAGAATCCAGTTAAAATATTTTTTTAGGCCACAGGTAAATCATACTATGACAACTTATTAATGTGTTATATAATAATTTTTAATAAATAATTTCACTGTTTATTTTTTGTTAATCTCAGTTTCTGGCTAAGAAATGTGAACTTGGATTAGCAGTAGAGAGTTTGGTACTCTATTTTGTACCTCAGAGAAATGGTTTTTTAGGAGGTTGTTGCCTATTTAACGCTTTATAGCTAAAAAACTGAAGAAACATGAACAAAGAGCTGAGGGAATTCTTGAGGAAATGGTTATACAGCAATAACAAGCAAAAAAAACTTGTGAGTTTTTGATTAATATTTTTATATAAATGTGAGGCACTTAATGAATCACTTGATAACAAGTGGAATTGTGCCAGAGTTGTCCTTTAATTTAAAGATCAGTGTGCAGCATATTTGCTGGGTCAAGAACTTTATTTCAGCACACGGTCCTTATTTGACTTTGAAAAGACAAGAGACAGCCAACCTAAGCCTCAAAAAAGAATATATTACATGATCTTTTCTTTGATTATTCTGGCCAAGGAAAGACTAAAATAAGTATTTTGTGTGACAAAAGAAATTGGATGTGACAGTTCCTCTGTGAAGGCCTGCAAAATAACCAACCAGTTTGATGCAAAAAAAATGACATTAATGAAGCAGTAAGTGTATAGTGTTTGGTATAGGCTGGCAGTGTATAGTGCTTTTCTAAAATGTCAGTGTGGGGGTTTTAATAAAAATAGTAAAAAGAAAATTAAGATAAAAGGAAAAAAAAGAAAAAGTCCCCCAGGTTATTGGGACAAACAGGAGCAGGGGATGAAGAAATTAAACACCTTTGTGATGTTTCCTTGCATTAGTACACACGGAATATGTCCTGTGTTCTGTATTTGGGAGTCAGTGTTTTACATTCCAGGAGCAACACAAAAAGTTTAGCAAGCATCCACCTCCATGCTAATTATCATCCTTCAATTTTAAGTCTTTCATCAGGTAACCTCATATTTTTAATTTTATTCAATGGAAAGAAATGTTTTTAAATCTCAGTGAGGCTGATGCAGTTGACATGTATGCATATGCTTATAATGCTCTGCATCTCGTTAAAGGTGCAAAATTGTATGTGATTCATAAGTGTTTCTCCATACTCCTGTGCAGTTTAAAGAGGAAAAGAGATAAATAGAGTATAGTTTGAAATATTTATGGGTTTTACTGCTTGACAGGAAAGGTAGAGGATTCTCCACAGCCAAAAGAACTTGACAGTTTTGTTACACAGTAAAGACAGTAACTAGAAACATATGAGAGAAGATTGATGTGCTTCCAGACTTCTTCCATAAAATACAGCTCTGTCTACCCAGGACAATATATCCTGTAACTTCTTTTCTTTTTCATCCTGTTGAACTGGATGCTGTGGAAGCTGTGACCACATGCATAAAGTTGCTCCATGCTTTCTGGAGTTCTCTTTGGCTGCAGGCGCATTTTGCAAGCAAATTCAGTTAGATGTATTCTTCAGTTCTCTGCTTGTGCTAAGGCTTTTGGGAGGGCCTCCTTTTGATATTCAGGAGACAAGAGCATGGGAAGTGAATGATCTAAAATTATGATTTTGAAAATGATGTAAAATTTACTTTATTAACCTCTTTGGAGAAATGCAATGTAAGTGAGTAATATAGCTACCACTGTTTTAATTTGAAAGTGTTTATCAACATGCAACCTTGCTAGACTAATTTGTGGCTGTCAGGTTGCACCTTTCAATGCTTTAGGGAGGACAACTATGGCAGTGCCAAATCTGGACATAACTTTTCTTATGGAATTACTACACAAACACAACACTCTTGCCGTGTGTGGAGGAAGTCAAGTGCTTTCAAGGAGCCAGGATTTACTGCATGTAAATCACAGGATTTACTGTAACATTCCAGGCCTGCAGATGATGTGGTAACCCATGTTTTCAATGGTATGAAGGTGACAATGAATGAAAATGACTGCCAGATGCGTTCATTAAATTTGATATTCCAGGGAGACAGATCTTCAACTACTTTTTAATAGTCCCATTGAATAAAAAAGCAAGTGTGATCTTTCTTTCAAATAAAATGAAGATAAATGTTTCACGAGTCTCGAAAAAGTATGTGTAAATATATTTATTTCAATCTGTGCAATATTCCTGATATCTGCTTCATGAAAATGTTCTTACTGTAAGATCTTGACATTAACTGTGCTATTTTAAGGGCTCTACACAGTTTCTATTCGATGTTTTTGCCTTTATTTCTCTGATCTCAGCAAAATCTCATTAAAGTGACATATTTTAACCTAATGAAATGAAAATTTAAACACTGCTTGTCACTTTTTGGGGAAGAAACAAAACATGAAGTACTTCCATATACCAGTAAAGAAAAGGGCACATTCTGCAAAGTGTGTTTGAAATGCTCATTAAAAAATGTTAGAAAAGTTTGTCTGGAACTTCAACACAGTTTTATGCCTAACTGGGGAAATTTTTGTTTTGAAATTGTGCTGCTGTTTGCTTTTCAAAGCCTTTGTTTGTCTGGAGGCAGATGTCTAAATCATGCTCTTCTAGAAGTGGTGTTTTTGTTTTATTTTGAAATTAGGACTTCCTTAATTCATCATGAAATCTTACAAAATAAGTGTTTCATGGAATGCCATAATGTTATTGAAGGTGTTGCTTCGAAGAGATGATGGGAATATTCCACGTGTGTGCTGGTTGTGTTACTTGCAGTTAAATTTAATGTTGCTATAGAAAGGAAAGAACATGTTTATAGGAAAATATGGGTGCCCTCCTGTTACTGTTAACACAGGTGATTCACTTATCTTTTCATCTCTCTCCATGTAAAATCCTTGTCTCAGTTTCCCTCAATGAGGTTGGAAATCCTGCTGTCAAATTTCACCAAAAGTAAACATGATTATGGTACATGTATTTATAGTAACTGCCTTTCTTTTAAAATCTAGAATGTATTTTAAGAGGGTATGATTTTCTTCTATATTGTTGTTGCCAGTAGGCACATCAAGCTCATTACTATTGCTGTCTTTTATGTTTTCCTTGCTGCTTTTGTCACAGACAATTTTAGAGTGCATGTAGTTTTCTGAAAGCTGAGCTAGTACACCTAAACACTGCTGGATGGGCTCCTGCCTGGGGATGGGGACATCCTGGGTTCCCCAGTCCTTCTCCCTGGGCTGAGTGACTGAGCACTGCTCTCTGTCTGTAGGTGGCACTGGGCATACACTATGCAACTACTTTTCCAATGCAGCATCACAGTAAGAAACTTTCAGATTCCCCTTTCCCTTTCCCCTTCCTTTTTCATGTTGACCTTTTAGCAATGAAACCTCTACTGATTTCTCCTCATTCCCAGGTGTTTGTCTTATATCCATTCTCTAAACTTGCATTCATTTAACTGTAGCAGGGATGCATTTTTAAGCTGATTTTTTTTAAAGTGGGGAAATGTTATAGTATAACTTCCAGAAATGTTATAACGTAATCAGAACAGATAAAGCATGATAATTTCTCATTCCCTTCCCTTGAAGTATTTCTTTCTGTTATTCAGCCAGCTATTGAAATGAAGGCTGTGGAAATGTCTGTTTTAAAAGTATCCTTTGCAGCCAAAAGACTTGTTTCACTTGGGGATCTGAAGCAACAGGGGAAAAGGAAATTAAAGTACATGGAGAAAGAGCAGGATGGCTGTTCCCTGGATAGGTGAACATGGGAGAGCTCAGGGGATGTGTGTGCAACCTGGCCTGTGAAGAGCTGGCAGCCTCTGACACTTAGCAAAAGAAAACTTCTAGAACTAATAAAGAATGCAGTCAGATGTGACTGTAAGGTTATAAGGCGAGGAAAATGAGTCTGAGGGGTTTATGTCAGACTCAACCCTGCTAGTACCAAAAAAAAGCCTGAATATCACCAGTGTATTTTTCCACTAAAGCTGCTTACCTTTTTTTTTAAAACAACATTTTCTTCTGAGCCAAGTAGATAGATTGACATATTACCAGTCTATGCATCTGCCCTGAGAGTTTTCCAGTCTGATACTCAGGCAGTAATGTTTAACAACTTCCAGTGAGAAAGATGAAATGGGGGTGGGTGTGTAGAAATTCAGTATGTTAGTGTACATACACTTAGTCTCTATAATGTTCAATGGCTACTGTGCTGTTTCTTTCATGTGAGAAAGTTAACCCAGCTCTTTTATTTGTACAGCTTTTTTCCCCACTTTATTATTCCTATTACTCAACTGTAGGCTCCAAGTCTTCAGATGCTGTCTTTCAAGTTATTTCAATCTCTCAGATGGATATAAATGAAAGTAAATTAAATTAAATGGCCAGCAGGTTAAAGGAGGTAATTCTTCCCCTCTGCTATGCACTTGTGACACCCCATTGGAATGCTGCCTACAGTTCTGGTGTTCCCAAGATAAGGACATGGAACTGCTGGAGGAGGAGGCCTCCAAATTGCTAAAGACTGGAGCAGCTCCCCTATAAGGACAGGCTGGGAAAGTTGGGGCTGTTCAGGCTGGAGAAGAGAAGGTTCCATGGAGACCTCATAACAACTTTCCAGTACCTGAAGGGGTTACAGGGAAGCTGGAGATGAATTCTTCACCAGGAACTGCAGTGATAGGAGTAATGGGTGCAAATTGAAAGGAAAATTTACATTGGATATGGGGAAGAAATTCTTTACTGCGAGGATGGTGAGGCACTGGCACAGGTTGCCCAGAAAAGCTGGGGATGCCCCATCCCTGGAAGTGTCCAAGGCCAGTTTGGATGGGGAAATCTGAGCAACCTGGTCTAGTGGGAAGTGTCCCTGCCTATAGCAGAGAGGCTGGGGCTAGATGGTCTTTAAGACCCATTCCAACCCCTTAACATTCTACAATTCTGTGAAAAAGCCAGTGGGACACCACAACCCTGGCCCCTCATGTTGTCTCTCTGTGTGTCATGTATGCCAGTACCACAAAAAATCAGTGTTATCTCCTTCTTCACTGTCTCCTGAAAGGACGTTTTCTGCATGTCATCCATACTTGTGTACTATGGAGGGTTGCTGGAATAATTCTCTGTAGGTTATATGTTTTTTAGCAACTAGAGAGATTCTGTCAGCATAAGTTCAGAAGGTTCAGTAAGATCTAATATTTTCAGGTGTTCCTAAATATTTTCTATTTTAAGGTGCATGTACATGTAATGCCATTGCAAATAGCCAGAGGTCCAAAAGGAAAACATGCCAGTGTTTACTTTTCTTGTTACTGGTTTTCAAATACGAGCAGGCAATAGGTAAATCAGAAAATTTAAAGAAGAGACAGGAATGTGGCTGAAGGTTTAATTTGGAATAAGAATGCCAGAACTTGTGCTGGTTTTCCACTTAGGGGAGAAAAGTCCTGCCTTCAAGCTGCTACATATACACACTATTTTGTGGCTGCATTTCAGTTCCCTTCAGGTAAAAGCATTATTTTTGCCTCTGGGGCTTGATGAAATAGACCTGTAGAACTGTGAACTACCAAATGTTACGGAAAGGAACATAATGGGAGGTGAGGAAGCTGCTTTTAAGCTCTCCAAAGTGACTCTGGAAACTTTATCGCATAAACAATGAATCCAAAGTTGTGGAAGCACAGGATGTGGAGCAAAACCACTGAAAAATAAAAAACATACACGAGAGAAAAGTGCATGTAAAAAGCATTTCCAAGATGCTGTTAGTGAATGAGCATAAAAGGAAATGTTTTTCAGATGAGCATAGAAAAGTAGAAGTAGCAGAGTCTGTTACTCCAAGCCTGCAAAAACAATTTGATATCCAAGAATCCAGATGAAACTCTGTGCCCCTTGCAGTCCGAGTTGGCTATAGGAGGTCTGTGTTGGTAGGATTTCTCTCCCCATTCTTCAAGTCTGTTATATGTTACTGAAGACCTATATTCTTTCAAAAAATAGTCATTTCATAGCAAACATATGCTAAATTCTAGATTAATTAGATCATAACTTTAAGAAGTAAGCTGGTAAATGTGCCCTGGGCCAGGAGGTCAAGGTAATTATTCCATACTTGAGGACCTTACCCATGTGGCTGTTTTGGCTTTGATCCTGTGAGCTCTTTATGTCATATCTGATCTGAAGCAGATGAGCTCTTCTGTTGAAGTCATTGCTTGTTGACCTGAAGTTTTCCACTGAACCAAGCTAGCATCAGATGAAACATTTGACATGAAGTCAGAAGAGTAATAAATTGAACTATGCAAACTGAAAAGTTGTTTCTGGTCACGTTGGAGTCATAGAAGATTTTGGTTGGAAGGGACCTTTAAAGGTCAATGTCCCTGCAGTTAGCAGGGACATTTTCCTCTAGAACAGATTGTGTGCAGCCCTGTCCAACCTGACTGTGAATGTTTCCAGAGATAGGACATCTACCTGCTCTCTGGCCAACCTTTCCCAATGAGCTGGACACTTCAGTGCTCTAGGTGAGTACCCCTCATCTCCCCTAACCAGTGACATTCCTTTTGTTTAACATTTACTGGAGAGAAGAAAAAAAAATCTTAAAGTATTTCCTTAGTTTTTCCCTCATTAATTCTCACTATAATTTTTTCCCAGCAAATATTCATCAGAAGACACCTGGAAAATAGTTGTAGAAGGAAGACTATTAGATCACAGTACCAGTGAGGTGGGATGCACTGTGGATATGTATTACAGCATACACACCCATTTGTGGGGTGTAGCACACCAAAGATAAAGAGCAGACCCAGGTAACTTCTGGACTGATCCATGAATCAAAAGGATAATTCTGAATTAGAGATCCAGCACTCACACTGCTCCTCTAGAAAGGTAATTGTGACATTTTTCTGATAGAGCAGGTTGCTTTTCTGACTGCTACACTCAACTGCAGAAATGAGGGGATGACTCTGACCTATATCAAGGTTAATTAAAAGAAGCCAAAAGTAGATCTGAACATAAAATTGAGTATTCCTTAATGTACTAAGGAGCTTGTGATTTGGGGCCTCTGGAGGTAGGATCTTGTGTCTAAAAATTATGGTATTTGAGGTTGTCATAGTTAGTGCATTGCAACCAATCCTTAGAATCCATTTCAGAGAGGCAGAAATACATCTTATTTGCTTAGCCACTGATGGCAGGGTAGAGTAGCAAAATTAGCAGATAGCACAGAATCAGTGTGGGTTTAAACCTAGACTGGTTTTTAAACAATGAGCAGTCTATAGATAAGATAATTCATGCAAAACTTGATAAGCTGAGAGGTCTCAGCCAAAACCATTCTGTTCTGGGTAACTAGTAGTAGGTTGGGTTTTTTTGCTAGTAATTTATTTTCCCAAATAAATTAGGTTTTTATTTGGCAGAAATTAGTATACAAATGGGTCCTTTTATTTCAGATTATAATGGAAAAATCTATACTTGTATTCAAGTATAGTCACAGGTCATTGACATTTAATATATTCAAGACCTTCAAATCCCACAGCAGTTTTTTTTTTTTTTAAACATGCCATAGACTCTCTCTGGCCAAAGCCTAGGAATAGCAGTAAGGAGCAGCAAGTGTGGAAGTTCAGGCTGAGAACCTGGATGGATATTCCTTATGCTCTCTCCTTGTTTTTAATGGTTGCAGTTTGCTGATGTTTAGTGCTGCTGGGAAAGCAGCTGCACGAACTTGCTGTCACTGTCTGCTGACAGGAGACACATGTGAAGAGCCTTTGTTTTGTGCTAGTAATTGTGGGCCTGGCTTAGAATAGGAAAAGACTACTTCACCTGTAGGACCCAATGAGCAGGATGATGCTCTTCAGGTGCTTTATTTTCAAATAAGACAGAATAAATGCTCACAAGCTTTCCGTTAAATTTCCAATTAGAAGTTTAAGGGCAAATGATGATAGATGTTTTGTGGGTTGTCAGTGCTTTGTCCAATAATGCTGGGAACCCCTCAAGTAAAGTGTGAAGTTGGTTGATGATGCTTGAACTATGAGAAAGGTGTTTTCCCTTTTTGGTGTTTGTTTTGGTTTTTTTTTTTTTTTTTTGCTTGTTTGTTTTTGTTTTGTTTTGGTGGTGAATCTGTAGAGCTGGCAGCAAAAGCCACAAGCTAACCATCTCTCAGTCCTAAAAGGAATATGGGAGGACAATCTGCATCATAGGAGCATTCTTGGAAATTTGGGGCTGAGGCAATGACTTGAAGTAGAAAAATATGTTAATTAAAACACTATGTGGGGCCAAAACAGCAGTCCCAGGGCCCAGCAGAGCACATCCATGAGGAGCGTTAAGGGCAAATGTCTTTGACACTGGAAGTTTTCCTTGGCTGGTTCCCTGTATTACTATAATCCAAGCTAATGCATATCCTGAAAAGACAAGAAGATCCCCCAGAAGTATTCCTGTACTAACATTAATAACCAATCCTTTAATGTATTCTGTTCTTTTTTGGCTAAAGAATAGAGTGATAAATAAATGTCTTGAGAAGCAATAAATCTGTTCAGTATGTACTTATTTGAAGCCCATGATAAGTAAACTTTAGTAATTTGGTATTCAATGTGTTGTGGGTTTTTTTCCTGAAACAATCAAACTCTTCTAGTTTTCCTAGGGAATTATATTGCTAGCAAAGTCATTAGTGTTTGCACATCAGTTTTGAGCCAAATTATGAATATCCCTGAATGCAAAGGGGTGAGTTTCTAAACTACATCATTACAGAACAAGTGTATTGAGAATAAGATTTTTTTAAATCCAAAGTACTTGGGGAATTTACTCCTGAGTATTCAAATTAATCATTAATCACAAAAGCAATTTGTTGGGCATTTAAAAATCGTTACCAGTTTAAAAGACTTAGTTTCTATTTCAAAGCTTTCTGTGGGCAAAAAAGCTGCAGCTATCACTAGAGAATCACAGCAATTTAAACAGTGTTTACAACAGACATATGTGGTTTAATTTTCACAATTTTTTATAATATACTTTTATATATGTTATTCATTCACAGCAGAGAAAAATAGCCTTCAGTAAAACAAGTATGTTTGATATTTTGAACCTGGCACATTCAAAGCCAGTCTGCAGAGTTCCTCATGGAACAAATTGGTGGGAAGCATCTTGCCCTCCAGAAGTCCAGCAGCAGCTTAAGGTTGTTTATGTACACTTTCATAGAGGCTTTGTGGTGAAAAATAACTGACATTGGGGGTAGGACAAAGGATACAGCAATCTTCAGGATGTTGTTGCTTTCTTAGATGACAATTATAGTCTGAGTTAGGTCCAGTGTAACTTTACAAGAGCATTTGAATTTGGTATTTATTAACCCTGCCTTCAGTAAACAGGCAGCTCAGAAATCTGCCATTCTGGCACTGGTGTGTAAGTCCTGGGCATCTTGCCTTTTGGGAAATCCTTCACTAAGTTGCTTTAGGAATTAACATTGCTACAGAGGAATGTAGCTGCAGAGAACCGGATACTGAGGAGGAATATTTTAATTTCTGTAAGTTTTAGCCTTTTAAAAATACCTGTGTATGGATATATTGTTTTACTAAACGATATAGTTTTATTATTTGTGTACAAGGATTATTTGCACTTGTGCTATAAAAATGGGAATGTATTTCAAAACTAAATGAAAGCAATTAGTCATGTAAAACACTGCACTAGTTTGCAAATAAACTAGTGGGAGATTCCAAGTCAGAACAACAATTTAATAAGAAAATTAAAGGCTGAAAACACTAGCTTAACTTGACAGAGTCAGGATACAACCTGACACCCTGTTGGTCAGGGTGGTGGTAGCAGTCTGATTAAATGGTTGCTGAAGTCCTCCTGGAGTGATAGATGTGGTTCTGTGGAAGCAGTGATCCTGCAGAAAGGTTTGATCTTCCTCTGAAAGTTCAGAGTTATGTAGCTCTTGTTCTCTGGGAATTCAGTGGATAAGGCTGCTTGTGATATTCCAAATGTCAGATTATATCCAGGTAGGAATGCCCCTGGGCAGAACATCCCACCATGGGATAGTGGAATTTTATCAGTCTTTCAGTCAGGCTTTGATTGCCCTGTAGCAGAGGATATCCCTCTGGAGGAGGTTATGGGGGATGGGTCATTGAAGAGTTAAAGAACACTGACCCACTTGGTTATTACGGCTTATGGAGATGGTACAATGATAATTTTGGTTACATCTTACATTGTAATCTAAGACAATATGGACCTGTTTAATCCTGTCTATAGCAAACCCCTTCCTTCCTAGGAGGGCTTTTCTTTCCCTTGATGTGAGACAATAAAAGACATTTTATATTCAAAGAAATATACATATTCTGTACTCAGCTCCTTATGGAATTTTTGGGAAGGTAATCTATTATTTCACACATTATATTTTTACATTGGATCACAGATATATTACATTTATATTTCAGGTGATATCTCCTTTGTGAGGGCAGATAACTATAATGTGAGTTGGGGGCTGGAGCAAAAATATTGCTTTAGCCTTACTGGAAAATGTCTTGGTTTATTCTTAATTAGGGCCCACTAAGCTGGAGTTTTGGACTGTCAGTGAAAACAATGTATGGATACATCTTCATTTCTGAAATCCTTGTGCACATCAGGAAATCTGGTAAGTAAAAAATCAGGTAGAATGTGTGTTCTGCTTGTAAAAGTATAGTTATTGTGATTCAAATACTCCATACAAACACTCCATACCTTACCAAATTTATACTGAGTTTACTTTTAAGTGGATGTGAAATTTAATAGGCAAATGTAGGGCAAAGAGCTGTTTACTGTGCAAGAGTAGCAAATGGTTAATGCAAGGCCATGCTCAGATTTTAAGTAATTGCTCCCAGATATAGTATTTCTTACATTTTATGGTAATTCTCACCTTGGAAGAATTTCTGTGCTGGTGTATTGATACAACCTGTAGGTATCTGCTGTAAGAAAACAGCTGGAGGTACCCCATGGGAATAGCCAACTATGTCCCAATTATCCCATCAGAGCTGGAAGAAAGATGCTTCAGGATGTGACACAGAAGTGGACTGGACTTTTTGGTTTCTCAGTGACACATACTATTGCAGAGGTGGAGATGCACTCCTGTCTCTGTGCTGATCCTGTGGCTGCCTGAGGTGCTTATCTTTTACATCCTGGCAGAGAGCTGATCAAAACTTTTTAATTGCATGACTCCAACGAAGTCTGTTCTTTGCCCAATGAGCTGCAAAACAGCTTGAAACTTCCACTGTTTCAAAACTGTAGGAAAAATAATTGGAAACTAATGTGTCTCCCTGAATAAAAGCTGCGACTTAAGGGAAAGAAAAACCAAAAACAGTCCCCCAAAAAATAGTTTCTTCCTTCTTTTGTCAACTTATACAAACCTTATATGTGAAAGACGGATTTCATTACATAGCTGAAAATGTTTTCCACCCTAACTTCTACTTAGATAGGAAAAGCTCAGAGCTGATTCAGATGGTGTCTATAGGATTTGTAGATAATAAACTTTTATGGAAACAGTGAAGATATTATATAATGTTATGGACAGAATATAGATGATCTTAAGAAGTTGGTATCGTGTTGCTCTGCTGGAAGTCCTTTTCTTCCCCCTTCTAATTTCTTTATGAAAACTCCACATGAGAAGAGTATTATCTGCTTGGAAACAATGATTAAAAGTGTAGGAAATACTTAAAACATCTCCCTCTGAATACTAACCTGACCAAAGCAAACATGAAAATGTCTAATAATATCACCATGCATAAGGCTGTGATCTTTGTAGAAAAGCTGTGATTGCACAATCTATGCCTGAGTTCCACAGTGTGTTTTTTAAAATATGCCTTCAGAATGTACTGCATGATATAATGACAGCAAAGGGCAGAGTTGAACTGTGCATCCATAGCAACAGGATACTCCAGTAGCTTGTAAGATGCAGTAACACCTAGCTCCTTATCAGATAAATTACTATCAGGTCCAAAGTGCCTTCATCCACCCTCACTGCTCTGTGAAAAGAAGATAAAATATTTAGCTGAGAAATGTTGATAAATACCAATGTGCCACAGGGCAAAATGTAGCTACCAGGACCAAGAGAGTGTCAAGCCCTGGAAATTTGAGCAATCACAGGAGACAGGAACATCTCCAGAACTCTTCAGCGTTTATAGTTTTCCAGAACTTGCTGATTTCCAAAGCCAAATTATCAGTATGAAGAAAAAGTCAATAGATGTTGACAGGCAAAACATGTGGTTGGTGAAGAAAAAACCCCCAGTATGCAGGAGCATAAAGCTTTTGCTCTGCAATTTAAACACAACCCAAGAAAGCTTGTTTCAGACTATGATAGTTTTGTGTTTGGCTTGGTGATAAATTGAGGAAACCTTTGGTTTAGTGTTTTCAGTGCTTAAAAACATCAGTAAAGAATGTGAGTAGATAGTTACCTAAAACCTGCAGCACAAGCCAAATTATGAAATTGGGATTAAGCAGAGTAAGCTGGAATCAGCAACTCAAGGCTCAAACATCAAAGGGGAATTTTACTGTGGCATATGATTTTAGAAATTTTACTGTGATTGTGCCTAGACCTTGTAATGCTCTGATGCACATGTATCTTCACTGATGTATCTTATTTACTGACATCTCATTAGAGTTGACAAATACTGCATCAATTATGTCTTCTCTGTAAAATACTTCTCTAAATGTTATGAAACCCTGTGCTCTATTCTTGTTACTTGATTATATATTTGTGTCAAAGGTATGACAATTTTGTGTGTCACTACATCTTCCCGCTGTCATCCAGTCATTCTGCTGGAATCACCAGCAGTTTTTATTCAGCCTGCATAGCCAGAGTTCTTCCCACAAAAGATATGATGTACCTGAAGAGCAGGATGTAGGCCTGGGTCTTGAGGTAATCTCATTTTATCTTGCTGGCATGAGAAAGAGTGTGCTAGAAAGCAAAGCAGTGGGAGATGCCAATTCAGAAACACAATTTAATAGGAAAATTAAAATGAATGCAATAATACAGAAACACTGACAGAGTCAGGATACAACCTGACACCCTGTTGGTCAGAGTGGTGGTAGCAGTCTGATTAAATGGTGGCTGCAGTCCTCTTGAAGTGATTGATGTAGTTCTGTTGAAGTGATGATCTTGTGGAGAGGTCTGGTCTTCCTCTGAAGGTCCAGTGGTGGTTATGTAGCTCTTGTCCTCTGGGAATTCAGTGGATAGGGATGCTCGTGATATTCCAAATTTCAGATTTGGTATGGAGTGCTTGGTTCCTCCCCCTGGGTGGATCGTCTCACCATGGGATGGTGTAATTTTATCAGTCATGCAGTCAGACTCAATGGCCCATTCCCTGAAGATATCCCCCTGGAGGGGGGAAGGGTCATTGAAGAGTTAAGGAACACTGTCCCACCTGGTTTTACCATATGGAAATAGAATACAATACTGTTGGTTACATCTTACCTTGTAACCTAAGNCTAAGAGAAAGAGCAATGCTGCCGCATCACTCCAGTGAATTCCAAATTAGCAAATACACAAATTAAACATCTTTTAAGAAAAATAAATTTGACTCCACGTAGAAATGTGGAGGAACTGCAGGACATCTTCAGTAAGACTGATGTAAAGTGACCTCAGAAGAAATCAGCTTTCTTCAGACAAAGAAACAACACTAATGTAACTTTTTTTTTTTTCATTCTCTCCCCCCCAAAATTTAAAAAAATAAACTTTCTGGCCATCATGCCTGAATGCTTGGTCTCTTTACAGTCATTCTGACAACAGGAATGTATATACAAAACCTGTATTGCTGCTCATATCTATTCTATTTGACAAGCTTTATTTTAGTAAACACAGTTAATGATTCTTCCTAGAAAGAAGTTTCAAAAGCAATATAGATATGACAGTGTGTGAATAAGACTGGATTCTGTGACTCATTGGGCAGTAGAAGATATCTCAGAGAGAGTTCCCAACACCAAATTTAGTACTGATTTAGAATTATTTGATAAAGTCTTTTTTTTGTTACATTAAATGAACCAAAGGTGCACACCAAATGTAATACTTCCTTTTCAATTACTAAAATAATATAATGCAGGAAATTTAATTTGAAGAAGAAAGGAAGTTTCAATATGTGAAAAACTGAATTCTAGAGCTTTTGGAAGAGAGCTGAAGTTTAGAAAATATACTATCCAAAATTCTTATAATTAAGTAAGTTACTGAAGAAAGTGTACAGAGTTTAATAATATTCCTGTCTCATAACTTCTGCATTGATCACATTACTTTAGCCTTTGTTCAACAATATCAAATCAGTCTTATTGGCTTTAGGTTGTAATCTTTTTAAAGCATTATAAATCATAATAAAACCAGCCTCACTTTTCCAGATGAGTCTTAGAGAAAAGTAAGAAGACCTTAATCAGCTAAAATAAGAAAAAATATGATATGGTATTCAAGTAAGGCCAGGGGAGAAAAAGGCAGTGGCATATTTTTACTATTTCAGAAAAGTTCTAAAACTACATACTTTTATTTTCTAACCAATTTCTAAGAACAGTGTCTTGCAAGAATGTTGGGCTCTTCCCAGTTACTGGTATGGGGCTGTGTGTTTGGATTTGTGCTGAACACAGGGTTGATAACACAGAGATGTTTTTGTTATTGCTGAGCAGAGATTACACAGAGCCAAGGCCTTTTCTGCTTTTCATACCAGCCAGGCTGGTGAGGAAGCTGGGGGTGCTTGAGAAGGTGGGTGGGGACACAGCCTGGATAAGTGGCCCCAAGGGACCAAAGGGATGTTCCTGACAGTATGGCATCATGCTCAGTATACACAGAGTGAAGGGAAGAAGGAGGAAGGAGAGGACATTTAGACTGATGGTGGTAACTTCCCCAGTCACTGGTACCTGTGATGGGGCCCTGCTGTCCTGGAGATGGCTGAACACCTGCCTGGCCATGGGAGGCAGTGAATTAATTCCTTACCTTGCTTTGCTTTGCTTGTGTGTGTGGCTTTTGCTTTCCCTGATAAACTTTATCTCAACCCACAAGTTCACTCCCTTTTACCCTTCCAATCCTCCCCCCAAAATCAGAATGCCCCATGTTCCTTGAATTCCATGAGAACATGTTCCATATTCTTTTGCTCTTTTCTACCTTGAAGAGTGCAGAAAACATACAGATGAGGAAACCTGAGAGCTGAATGTTAAATCCATCAGTAGATAGTAGAAAATAATTGTACTCTCACCATATTCCATCTGTCTTTGATCTGCAGCCAAAACATTCTCCATATGCTGCTCTGCTGATTCAAATGTAAGTGAATATGTGGATTCAGATATGTAATCTGGGAGGGATATGAACTACTTTATAAATTGGAACAGTTGGAGAGCTGGTGGATTTTGTGATTTTTGAGCTACACAGTTGTGGTAGGGGACTGCACTTATTAGTTGAGAAAGGCTTGTTAAAAATTGTGCGCTGATGTGTGATGAGATATTAAGGACTCAGAGCTTTATAACCTAATAAGGAAATATTGAGTGTATACAATCATGACCTTTGAAATTCTATTCTGTCTGTAATGAAAAAAATAACATATTTAAAGATGCTCTTGAAAGCCAGTGTATACAAAGAAAGTAGGAAACTTCATTTGTTTGCGAAGTTTAGTCTTTGCTTTACATGTTCTGAAAAATTCCATTTATTAATGGCACAGCTCCAAAAAGTAAGTGTCATGATACTGTAATGAACTTTCTTGTACAACCCACATTCACAGTCAAAATGTACTGCTTTATTTCTGCTCTTTCTATCCCTACTGGAACTGTTTTTCCAGTTGCTGTTTGTTTCAGAAGCTGAGAGATGCTGCAGAGGAGTGCTCTATTAAATGCTACCTCCAGGAAAAACTGAGAAGTTCTAATTAGCCTCAGAATGGAAGTACAACTGTGCCAAACCTGACATTTACAGAGGTAAAAACAGGTTGAAAGGTTTGGGGGTTTGTTTTTCACTTTTATGTTTCTATCAGTAAAGTTGGATTTAGCTTTTAGTGAAAATGTTGGTGGAAGTTCTGTACAGCTCACAAATTAAAATTCCATCTT
>VWYE01023345.1:0-50364 GCA_013398995.1 Alaudala cheleensis
AGACTCCTCCTGAGCTCTGGCAGGCTCAGCAGTGCTCCCTCAAGAGCTTCCACAGCAGATTTTGATAAATGTTTTCTTTCAGAGGACACACACGAGGCCTTGTTGGTGGCACAGTGAGCACAGCAAGTGTGTGCTGTCAGATTTTCACTTGCTTTCCTGTTCTTTGGCTTTGCTGTGCTCTCCATTGACACTGGCAGTTTGTTAATGACAGAGACCTTTGTGATGCACTTTAGCTAAAACAGGGTCCTTATTAAATATCTGGAAGTTGGACAGGGCAATGCAGAAGCACAACCAATATGGTTAAATCATACATTCCCCCTTTATTCTCTGAAATGGCTGGTTCAATAAAGTTTCAGGTAGTTTACAGTCACAGGTGTTTTTTAATTGGTATTCAGCATGAAAAGGAAGGCAAACAATCTCAATTTAAGGTAGCTACCATAATTTCACTATATCCTATTTAATACATAAACACACCCTAATGTAAATTTTAACTGCACAACAGGCTTATCTACTTCCACACAGACCCAAACTTGGGGCCCAGTTTGGGATAGCTCAAACTTTGTCCCAAAAACCTTGTGACCATGTTCTCTAAGAAATTCTGTTACACTTTAGCTCAATGCTGTCAGTGGGGTAAAGGCATGTTCCACCACGATGGTTTGATTTCTGGTAACAAGCAACAGGCTTTGAGAAGGAAACATGAAAACTTAACCAGATGTGAACTGATAATCAGAAGTGATGATGAATTTGCACACACATAAGGTAAGTTGGTCAGGGTGAAAAACATCACCACAGGGAACATTTTTTCAATAATACCTTGGGAACTTCTTTGCTGTTGAAAAGCCATAATTCAAAAAGGACATGAACATAAGAATAATGATACAAATGGAATTGTTTGGATAACCAGCCAACACCCATTACAATGTGCTGCTATTGGCAGAAATTACTAAACCCTTTATATGGAGCTTCCACTTTTTCAACTGATTGTACAAAATGATAGTATCTACTATATTATATATATACACATACATATATTTATATACATATATATGAACAAAATGCCTTATTTCCTACCCTTTTACCCTCTTAGAAAGCACTGCTTTATATTATACTTTGGTTTAGAGCAGCAAAGAGTAAGATGTATTCATTAGTTAGCTGTCAGTTCTTTGTTTTGAGGGAAAGCAGACTCTGATGCCCTTCCCATAATCCACCTGAATTTAAAAGGAGAGAACTGAAATTCCTTCACAGATTTCTACACTAGGCTGAGGCTGCAGGATGTCTGGATTTGACAGGGTGTCCTTCTGTACATTTTCATGATATCCACATCTGTAGGAATATAATCATAATAAAGAAGTCTGTAATAAAAATCTGTATTAATAGTAAAAAAGAAATAATGCAACTCTCTAGACTGGAAATGCACTTTCTAAATGTGGCTTAAAATTGTATATAAAAGAACATGGGAACAATAAGGTACAGCCAAACCAATTTAAATTAAATGTTCAGAGTACAGCTCTATTTACCAAGGGCTTGGACTTGTGCTAACATGTCCCCAACAGTGTCCCAGAAGACAAATCCAGGGTGAATTTTGATACAACCTTGTGAATACAAAGAACCAGTAATTATAGGAATGGTTTCCCCTGCCTTTCACATGGGAACAGATGAAGATCTTGGCCTGTAGAGCCTTTGTCTAATCCCTTTGTTTGCACTCAGCCAAGGTGTTTAAATGAAACTTTCTTCAAGAAATGCCAAGCACTGAGTCCTGTATCCCTTCTCATCTGCAGATTGCCTGATATAAAAACAGCCTCAACCAAAAACGATTACCAGCCATGCCAAATGAAGAAATTCATTCAAATTCTGAACAAGACAGAGTCTTCCAACCATTACCATTCTAGATCCAGTGCTCACAAGTCCAAGGGGAAAATGGAGAGGAATGGTGAAGATAAATGTAGAAAAGGGGTGACTAAGGGGCATTCTGCCTCTTACCTCTGCCAAATGAAAGAAAACTTCTTACATTCTAAACCATCAAGCCATCAACTGAACCTGGGGTTGGCAGCCAAAAAGCCTGGAAGTTTTATCATTTCACCAGTCTCTGTAAGTTTCTATCATTCTGCATTTTNCCCTCTGCCAAATGAAA
Organism: Alaudala cheleensis; assembly: GCA_013398995.1. Taxonomy (NCBI): domain Eukaryota; kingdom Metazoa; phylum Chordata; class Aves; order Passeriformes; family Alaudidae; genus Alaudala; species Alaudala cheleensis. Next base: position 2,132 of record VWYE01023345.1, read on the forward strand.
GAAAATTTCTTGCATTCTAAACCATCAACTGAACCTGGGAGTTTTATCATTTCACCAATCTCTATAAGTTTCTATCATTCTGCATTTTTTTGCTGCAGTGTCTTCAGGGCTTGTCCTGTTTATTCTGTTTGGCATTTACACCTGTTTAATCCCCAAATAATTTTCTGTTTACTTGAGTGCAAATAAGGTAAGGATTCATAGGAAATTGCATGAACAAATGTTAATTGCTTATTTTTAACTCTTCCAACACTTTTTTTTAATTTCTTCAAACCATTTTCTTTGCTTCTGGTGTGGTCTAATGTAATCATAGGAAGTTTTGAACAGTTTTTTGTATTGATTCCCTGTTCAGTTAAACATATTAGCAGTTTTAATTCATAGTCACTTGCATATTTTCAATTAATTCCCAAAATAACTTCATTTTTTGGAAAGGAATTATAGCATGGCTTTTGTAAATTCTACATTTCAGATTCCTATCACACAAAAAATAATGAGAAACACTCCTCATTCATTGATGAACCTAAACTTTTATTTGTGTCTTGTGAACAGAATGTAGAAGTACTTTCACAGTCTGGGGCCTTCTTTATTTTAAGTGGACTCTACTGCCATGACCCATTTCCCTTAAGAGTTCATAGAAAAGGTCAGGGTGAGGGGATGAAGCTTATTGATTGGCAGAGAAGTTGGGATGTTTGTAATTTTAATCAAATTTAGTATTAAGACATACTTCAAATAATATGTCAGCCCAGTGTTAGTGAGTTTAAAATCTAATGACAACTGCTGTCATTATTAGTTAAATACAGCCAGTGTGCCTGTGGCAATAAATGATGACACTTCAGAACATGCAGAAACAAAAAGCCCTCAAGTATTTAAGAAAAGGGAGTGACTGTAAACTCAGTTAAACACAGGAATGTGACCTGGGCATAATGTGTTTCCCAAATAAAGAGGCATCTGGAATTTGAACAGAGACTATCATTGAATAGAACATTATGTGTTCCTACTACTAGAGTGTAAATTTTAGGAAACTTGGGTCTTTCTTCCTTTTTAATAAATATATATCAGGGAGTTTCATATTTATTATAACAACACTTTTATTGCTACATAAGATATATTTCAGATTCATGTCCCTGTTACTGTTCTGTACCCTTTAAAATGTGTTGGTCAATTTTTCAAGATCCTGAAAAGTGGGAACTGAGGAAATTATGTCCTCTTGTTCATAGCTGAAAATGTATTTTTCCAGACAGTGAGTTTTAGATTCATGAAGTTTTGAAGTTTGCTCATGGCAGTGTTTGGTATTTATTTCTGTGAAGGTGAGGAAAGAGAAAGAAGTTAAAGCATGATGTGTCTGAGTACACAGGCATAATGTAATATAAATGTATTTGTAATACCAAATGCTATTCCCCTTAAACCTATTAGTTTATTGCATCTTATTGTTGAAGAAAGTTTCTTACAAGTCTGTAAATCTTGTTTAAGCAACATCAGCATGAAGGAATTGTGAATGAAGGGGTAGAGGTGTCGGGAGAATTAGAAAACTGAATGTTGAAATCAGTTCAGTGTAACAGGAAATGCAAACCTGGGCTCAGACCATGATCAGTGTAGTCCTCAGATTGGGACTTGGAATGTCATATGAGGATTTTAGGGCTCTGTGAGTTTATATTGTCATTCTACAATATATTCTTCATTCCTAACAGTGAACCTCTAAGTCATCCTGTCATTAAGAACTCTTTTGCTGCAGGAAGGTACTTCTTGGCTGTAATTCTGCTGTTTTGAGCTGATCAGAACTTTACAGCTGATTTAACCAGCAGTGTTATTGTGTGTTTGGGTAGGGGCTGCTTCCATTTAGGTCAATATATTCTGTTTACCCACACTTCTCAGGGCAATGTCAGTTTGCTGAGTTAATCTTCACTTTCTGTACCAAATGATTGACTAATGTTGCTGATCTTGTTTGAATAATTTCTACATCTAACATTGAGTATAATACCAAGGGTATAATTCAATTTTTGAAAATTGTGGTAAATTCTGGCATAAAAATTTATGAAAAATACATGTATAAAAATTAGGCTCAGATTTGTAGATTTGCAGTATCAAGCACTCAGAGTTAACACAGGGGTTATCAAATTAAGGTACATTAGAGTTGGTAGCAGCTTGTACAGCTCTCTGTTACACAGTGGCAGATTACTGAGAATCACAGGATAATTTGCCTTGGAAAGGACCTCTGCAGGTCACCTCATCAAATCTCCTCAGACAGGGATAACTCCAGAGACAAGGCTGAACAAGAATAAAATCCACTGGTGTTGAAAACAGTGGTGGTAAGTCCTTGTAAATGATCTGAGTGTGCAAGCAGGAGCAGGACTTATATGTCAAAGAACTTCCCTGCTTTTTAATTGTAGTTGTTGGTTATTCTCCCACCCTACAAACCCTGGCAATCTTCTTCTTTTCACTGTCCATTTTTGCTCTATTTCTGTTACTTATCCTTGTCACAAAAAGGCATCAAATCTCCTTTGATGCCTCTGCCCAAACACCTTGTTTGGACATTATGTAAGCCTGGGGTTATGAAATCCTTACCTTAGTTCCAAATAAGTTCTTTATTGCCAATGATCTGTGAAGTCAGATTCCCATGGCTGTTCTTTCTTTCTTCCCCTGATAATTTTTCTTTGCTGTACAGGCCAATAGCAACAGGAGAGAGATATCAGTGCAGTCTGCAAACTGGGGACTGTGGACACTGTGCTGGGAATTGTGAGATATGGAAATACAGATATGACTCTGCCAGAATGAGGTTATAGAGTTTCACCCCTCTCTACCCAGGAAATAGAAACACTTGGCCACTCTATAAACGAGACTTTACCATGACTCCTCAGGTAATTTTTTAATTTAAATGCTGATGTCTGTTTTATTTTGTGATGAACTCAGTGCTATTGCTGTTTGTCTCTGCATTGAGTGTATCTGCATTTAAGGAAGGAATTTTGCTTTGGAGGTTCCTGATTTGTGGGCCCCACAAGACTGGCAGCTGCTGGATTATCAAACCAGACAGGATCATGATGCACAGAAGTGTCAATGTACAGACAATTTCAGGTGGCAAGAGTAATTTATTTTTGGAAATAAGGGAAGCAAAGACACACAAGTAGCTGATTTTATGTCTGTGCCACTCTGAAGTGGCAGAAGTTTATTCATTACCATGTAGTGCCTTCTATGCACATCTAAACCTCACTGACATCTTGTTCATTTAAGGCTGGGAACAAAAGTCATGCTTCACATTTTTGGCCATGCAGATTCCTGGAGGGCTCATTCCTATTGTGCTTGAATCTTGCTAGCAGGCTTATCCTATGGAACACAGACAAGCTTGACCTTCAGAACAGCTCTCCAGCCAGCCTTGAGGGACACTGTGAGTGACCTTAAAGCATGGACAAAATTTTTCTTTATCACATTCTTTGGTTTAGGCAGCTGTAATCTCCCTAAATTTGCCTTCAGGCATTTACTGACTCTTATCATTCAATGCTAAACAATCCCTAAGTCTCACCTTATGTCATCTTTCATTATAATCTGACTCAGCTGCCACTTCTTTACCAGGTACCACACTGCTCAGGAGGAAACCAAACCATCCCTACTTGGTGTGGCACACCAAAACTGAGAGCATCCCTTTGTTTATGTGGCAAATAACACTCAATATTTATCAAATAACTGAATAAATGAATACCCCACCAAACCAGATCATGGTACAGACTAGATTTGGGAATGCAAATTAGAGCCCCCTCTTCCCAGATTTAGGTGCCTTCTGAAACTTCTCTGAAAACATACTAATTGAAAAACTTACAAACCACAGTCAGTCCATATTTTTACTCACTGCTGTTGAGATTTTGAGATCAGTTTTCCAGTGTTAGCAGACATTTTTCAGCCATTAGTTAAACAGGTCTTGCAACTGCCTCGTTATAACAAGATCACTGTTTTCCCATGGTCAGATGTGGAATTCAGGGCACAGGAAGGTGTGATTCAGGATGTGTTGTTGTTCTTGTGAATTCTGAAATGCATCACCCTCATTGCTGCAGTCTCACATGACTTGAAACCTGTATTGGTGGCAGGACCAGGGGTCAGCCAAGCCATCCTATTTGCTGAGTGAACAGGGTCTCTCATACAGTCAAACAAGTTAATCTTTTCCCCCAAATGGGGATTGTTAACATAAGCAATGTCCATAAGAAAAATGTCCTCAAAAACTTGTTCATGAAGTGAAAGGAACTTTAATGTATGAAGAAGTGGTTCTTATCCATGTTGTCATCTGTGTCCTTGTAGAGAGGAGATTATTTCAAGCTCTCCTCTGAGACCCCCTACAATTTTTCAGGAGTTCCACTTCTAAAATGTATTTACTTGCACACTTTCTCAATGAACAATAAATCAGTAATAACAAACTTTTCCCAATTACCTAATAATAAGGACTGTGAAATACATGGAATTGTTAATGTCACCTCTGCATTTCCTGCATTGTCCCATTGAGCTGTGGCAGGTAAGTGGATGATCCTGACCCATCTGGATCCTCCCTGGCAGTTCTACCTGTAGTGTGTGAAAGGCTGTTCTGAGCCTGACACTCCTCAGTACAGCCAGTGTCAGCAAAGTCATTTGATGCTGGAATCAGTGACAGTGGGAATGTTTTGGTTTAGGGCAGAAGATTTTAACAAGTCCACACCAAGTGCACATGCCAAATTTCACAGCAGCCATAGAATAACTTCCTGGCAAGTGCAAGGGCACATTCATGCTGTTTTAAAAGTGGAGACAAGGCAAAATTAATAAATTCTACAAGGAACAGGGAGGGCTCTGGAGAAGAGAGCAGAAAAATGGAACAACATGTGTGTTACCTGGTTGTCCAGTGCCAGGAAAACAGATGTGTGGAAGGAAGCAGTTGTTAGTACAGAAGATCTTAATGCCCACACTATACACATTTTAAAAGACAATACTCTGAGCTGTCTCTAGTCTGTAGTGTGGATTTATGGAAGGGCTTTGGACCACATCTGTTGCTTTAATTTCATCCAAATGATATCAGTTTGTATGCTTTGAAACTGCTCTGTGATATGAATCAAAGTACAGTAAGAGGAAACATTGGGTTCCTCACCTAAAAATTGCAGTCTGTGCTTGAACTGCTGTAGATACCTGCCCATGGAAGAAAACAAACCACAATTGTTCAAGTGCAATTTCGAAATCCCTTTCCTGTTGAGAAGTTTGGTTAAAAACCCTTACTGGATTAATAATTTATCAATTCACATCCTCAGTCCTGGTAATTTACAGTAGCTGTACTGAATTCAATAAAGTTACCTGATTTACATTCACTGAAGATCTAATCCATGGACTGTCATTAAACATTTTTAATTGGGAAACTAAACTATGGTGTAATGACAGAGGTTTTGTTTGTTTGTTTGTTTTGTTTTTTTCAAATTGATTGCCAATATCAGTGCTGATTAGCTGATTAATTTTTTTGTCTTAGAATTTTAAAGTGCTATGAAAGGCTCAGCCATTTTTACTTTAGTGGATTTAGAGACATTTATTAACATAATCAACATGTCCTTTATATTTTATAATAATGTAGCCTCATGATATAAAGACCTGTGAGTTGAAACCAAGTTTTCAAAAGAACTGTCATGCATCTGATATAATCCAACTGTAATAACAGCAGTATGAGGCTTACATTTTCAAAATGATGTGTATAGACATGTTCCATTAACATTGATGGCAGTTACAAGGCTAAGAATCAAATTTTCCCTAAGTTAATCCTCTAACTCCCACTGATTCTAGTGATCTTAGACTACTGACTAATTTTTAAAGTCCTTCAGCCCCTAAATTTTTAAATATACCCAGCTCAGACTGAATTGTTATCAGTCCAATGATTTATTGGCACAGTTTTGATCTGTAGCTGGATACTGATTGTATTTCTGCATGCAGTATGCAACAATCCCTTTTGGAGGTTTAATTGTAACTGCATTTTCTGCAGTGGCAGTACACCATTTAGAGGTCATTTTCAAGTGCTTGGAAAAAGAAGAAAACTAACAGTTGAAGTGAAATAAAAATGTCATGTATGTGATGCAGTGTCAGATGTGGAACTCCAACAATGTACAAAAGGTTCAGACTTCATTTTTCTGAAGCTGAAGAAATGAGAGACATTTCATTTTTGTAGGTGAGAAGTGAAATGTTCCTCTCTGCTCACTGATAGAGGCATGCTAAGGTGAATTTTAATTATGACTAAATTGTGGTATTACTCTTTCATACCCTGAACATCTGTTCCCTTCAGGAGTGATGATTTATGCAGGCTATCACTGCAGACAGCTTGCCACAGCTTATGTCACGCTTAGGAGGAAGCTGGTGGGAGTATTTCAGAAAATACCAGCATCTGAGTGGAGACAGGCCAGGGTGTATTTTTAAGGTGGTAGAGAAAGGGGAGCATAATGTGCCTGTTTTCAATTTTGAAGCCAAAGATTCACTTTGATTTTTTTCCTTTTTGCTTTCAGACCATCTGTCACTGATGGAGAAAGTGTCTCAGACAGTGAATGGCCTGCTTCTTCTTAGTGGTGTCAAGAAAAAGAACAACCAAAGCTGGCATTGTCATCTGCATGTATGAAATTACTGGGAACACCTCTGTTAGAATTTTAGTATTTAAGAACTGTACAGGGCATGAAAACTATGAGAATAATGCTTCACAAAATCAGATTGAAAAGGTAACCTTTGTTCATTAGCATGTTTGAATCAATGATCTCAAAAGCACATTCATTGTTACTGCAGCTGCACTGCTTTTGTATAGTTTTAGGTTATGATTTAAGAAAAGCAAGAAAAAAATCCCTTAAATTATAAAGCCTTGGAATTCAATAAAGCAAGGATTGTGTGTGTTCAGTTTATATAAGGGAAATTTCACTTCCCTATTCCATCTTTCTGAAATCCCCCTGCTATTTAACCTGCTTGTCTTTGCCTGGTAGCCACTTTCCTTCTGATGATGCCTATTTCTTCTCCTGCTTCTGTGTGTGCAAATTAATTATATGTAAAATGAGGATTTATGTCCAAGAAAGATAATTTCTGAGACTACCTGAGGCAAGGGTCGTATGTGTTATATGTGTTTGCAAACATAAACAATTTTGTTTAGGTTGGATATTAGGAATATTCAGTAGTTAAAATGCTTGTCTTTAGAAGTTAGGACACCATAACCATATTCTGAAGTTCTTCTATATACAAGAATCTGTTTTCCTATATGAAGCATTTAACACTTTCTAGGCACTTCAGTAGGTTTTAGAAGAATTTACATGCTGTCATTGTTTTCAGGCAAGTCTAGAAAGGCCAGTGTATTTGTCCAAAAACAGGTATGACATATATGCTTCATGCTACCTCATGTCTGTGATTATTCTGTGATATGTTTGGAACAAGTTTAAAAAAAATAAATGTTAAGTGCTTTTTAAACCTAGAGTTGATTAACAACATGGAATTCTTTGCAATGATTTGCACTACACATAAGGAATTTTGAATGCCTGGAATATTATTGTTCTGCCCCCCTGAATGAGGTACTCCAGGCTTGGGGTTTTTTGAAAGATTGTAGGACAGTAGAACCATTGTAGGTCCTCTCCAACTGAACTGTTCTATTTATTCACTGTCGTTTTCACCCACTAAGATTATACCCAGAAGAACTCTATAACTATATATATATATATCTGGCAGAGTTAATGGAAAATCCTTTGTCTGTCACTTTTCTGATGTTGCTTTTGATTGAGATCATCCCATATTTTTGTAATATAAAATTAATTTATTGCTCTCAGTATTGGTGCTAATAGATATCAAGATATTGCAGTCAAATGTGAATAACAACTCTTCAGCAGTAAATGTTCTTAGAACCTCTTGTCTAACTAGAACATTCACAATTCCTTCAGTATGATGAAGATAATCAAAACACATGGACCAGGCTTGTCTGTACTCTGGAGCAAGAAAGTTCAGCAGTAATATCTGAACATCACAGACAAAAAACCCTATTACTCAATCTTTGGGTTTTCCCACTGAGATCTCTTGACCTAGAGCATGAATTATTAAACTGATATCCATGATTCCTCATAGATATGTGGGCTGTCAGTAAAGACTGACCAGGGAGCTGTGGATGTCCAACACTGACAGGGTAAAAATGACAGACTAGTTTGGAGTGTGTTCCAAATCAGTGCATTCAAGTGCTGCTGCTAAGAGAAGTCTCCACCACTTGTGCCCTGCCATTGCAGGAATTCTGCAGCTCCCTGCCCCCTGCAAGGATTCTGCTCCATCACTCAGAGAACCACACAGGGAAGATCATCCATGCCAAAAATAAACCAGCTGAAATCATCAATTTCAATCTGGAATAGTTTCTGGAGACTGATCTGCTGCAAAGAGTGCAAGAAAAGAGATTGCAAGGGAGTGGAAAGAAACAAATGAGCCTGCAAGGCAAAACTGCTTGGAAAAGTCCAGGGTGTAAGTCCTGCTTTGTGAGAGGAAGGAGAGCTGGGGGCAAAGGGGCAGTTCTGTGTTTATCTGCAAGTCAAGGTGTGCTGGTTTGGGGTAGGGTTAATTTTCTCTGCAGGGGCTGTTGTGGGGCTGTGTTTGGATTTGTGCTGAACACAGGGCTGATAACACAGAGATGTTTTTGTTATTGCTGAGCAGAGCTCACACAGAGCCAAGGCCTTCTCTGCTTTTTGTAAAGCCAAGCTGGTGAGGGAGCTGGGGGTGCCTGGGAGGGTGGGAGGGGGCACAGCCAGGACAGGGGACCCCAACTGACCAAAGGGAGATTGCAGAGCATGGACATCACTCTCAGTGTATGAAGTGGGGGAAAGAAGGAGGAAAAGGGGGATATTTGGGGTGATGGTGTTTGTCTTCCCAAGCCACAGTTACCTGTGATGGGGCCCTGCTCTCCTGGAGAAGGCTGGATACCTGCCTGCCCATGGGAAGCAGTGAATTAATTCCTTGGTTTTCCTTTCCCTTTGTGTGTGTGGATTTTACTTTCCCTGTTAAACTGTCCTTAACTCAACCCATGAATCTTCTGGCTTCAACAATTTCCATTTTCTCCCCTGTTCCACTGCTGGGGTTCCAGTGAGCAGCCCCCTGGGACTGTCTGGGGTTAAACCACAACAAAAAGCACATTTAAAATAAACTGCAAGATGGTGTCACAGGTATTAATGCAACAGTAAGTAAAAAACAGAAATATTTTTAATTTTTCAAAATGGCATTTCATCCAGTCAAGTGATTTAAAAAGAAGAATTATGTCTTGCTGGTAAATTAAAAAACAAAGCCTAATTGCCATAAAAATCACAATACTGTGTCAGACTGGACTTTCACATAGTCCAATATCCTGTCTTGAAGTGGATGTTTAATGAAAAGTGGGAGAATAAAGGCAGCATATGGTGCACATGTTGATAATTTCTGAGCACACTGCCCTAATCTGGAACAACACCAGTTATGGTGCAGCCAAATCACCAATACATCAAAAGCAGAGCATTTTCTCTTCACTTGAATACAAATTTTATTTGTTATTTGAGACATTATTCCTTCCCTTGGCAGTGCCATTGACTTAGCATGATTTAAAAGAAACTATTAAAATGTGGGTGATTTCAATGTATAATAAGCAAATGCTCAGCACATTGTAGCTACTGTGAGAAAAGTGTGTTTGTGTTTCTCTGTGGTCAGTAAATATTTCTTTTCAGACTTTTCCCCAGTCCTGGAGAATTGGGCCAGCCTTGCAGGGGTGTGTGAATCCATCACATCTGGTGGCAGCTGGGCAGGGGAGCCTGAGGCAGGACTGAAGGATGTTTGGTTCTCTGTGTTCTGAAACCCTGAGAAAAGGGATGAACTTCTCACTTCACTTCTGCAAGATCTGTACCACTGAAGGAATGCTAGAAGGTTCACTGAACTATTGGTGCCACTGTTTCAGGTATCAAAAAAAGCAGATTTACCAGCCTGTGCAGCCTTCACAGTTTTCCTCCTGCCTCTGCTTGGCCAACTCCACATCCAGCACACAGCAATCAGTACATTGATCTACAGCAAAGAGGAGTCAGAATTAATTGAAGGAATTTTCATCCTGAAAATGCCCATCCTTGTGCAATTAGAACTGAATGTTAAGTAAGTTTACAAAATTTCTGACACAAGATACATGGTGATTCTTTTTCCCTATGAGTTTTATATTTGAAAATAAGTGTATGAAACAATTTTTCTGTCTCACCAAAGTCCAGAAAATGTCTAAAATACTGTTAACCTGATTCTCCCAAACCTATTTTAGATAGTCATTTTCAGTTGGGCCACTGCCTAGAGAAGTGAGGAACATTTGGTTGTAAAGGTCTGGAAAGTACAACTGTTGGAGACCTTGTCCCCACTGTCACAAACTGTCATATATTTGCATGTTTTGCTGTCTTCCATTCTCTCTTGCAAATAAAGGGATTCTGAGTTAAAGCTGGGTCAGAAACTTGGCTTTGGGGCCTAAATATGGCAAATATATGCAGAAATGGGCAAATGGTGAGGAATATTTGGAATTTTAGCTTAGGTTATATGCTTTAGGTTATAAAGAGTTCCATGATTTTGAGTGTTAGAACAGCATTGAAGATACTGTAACTACAGTTAAAATTGAAAAAAAAAGAAAGGAATCCCAGAAAATTTTATTGATGGTGTATTTTTTTAATCTTATTTTTAATTGTATCTCTTTGGACAGGCAGCTTCTCTCCTAAGTTTGGTGTGCAGTGTCAGTTGTGCACTGTGTATTCTACTGAGGCAGGAGATGCATTTCCCACAACTGAACATGTCTTATTGCAGTGGGATTTTTGAAACAGAATGCATTCCTTTTAAAATTTACAAGCTTTGTAATTTTTTTCTGTATTGTCTATGAGCACCTTGAAAAAGAGAGCCTAGGATATTCCCCTGAAACAGGAATGAGGGCTGAATAACATCATTAGTATTTCCCTCTTGCCTCTTCTTTTCAACAGCTCCCTGAACAATGAATTTCTCCTGGTCAAAGCATTGCCATGTCTGTCATCAAAAAGTAACTTGTACACTANCATGGGAAGCAGTGAATTAATTCCTTGGTTTTCCTTTCCCTTTGTGTGTGTGGATTTTACTTTCCCTGTTAAACTGTCCTTAACTCAACCCATGAATCTTCTGGCTTCAACCCTTTCCATTTTCTCCCCTGTTCCACTGCTGGGGTTCCAGTGAGCAGCCCCCTGGGACTGTCTGGGGTTAAACCACAACAAAAAGTCAGCACATCTAAAATAAAGTGCAAGTTGGTGTCAAGGGTATTAATGCAACAGTAAGTAAAAAACAGAAATATTTTTAAATTTTCAAAATGGCATTTCATCCAGTCAAGTGATTTAAAAAGAAGAATTATGTCTTGCTGGTAAATTAAAAACAAAGCCAAATTGCCACAAAAATCACAATACTGTATCAGACTGGACTTTCACATAGTCCAATATCCTGTCTTGAAGTGGATGTTTAATGAAAAGTGGGAGAATAAAGGCAGCATATGGTGCACATGTTGATAATTTCTGAGCACACTGCCCTAATCTGGAACAACACCAGTTATGGTGCAGCCAAATCACCAATACATCAAAAGCAGAGCATTTTCTCTTCACTTGAATACAAATTTTATTTGTTATTTGAGACATTATTCCTTCCCTTGGCAGTGCCATTGACTTAGCATGATTTAAAAGAAACTATTAAAATGTGGGTGATTTCAATGTATAATAAGCAAATGCTCAGCACATTGTAGCTACTGTGAGAAAAGTGTGTTTGTGTTTCTCTGTGGTCAGTAAATATTTCTTTTCAGACTTTTCCCCAGTCCTGGAGAATTGGGCCAGCCTTGCAGGGGTGTGTGAATCCATCACATCTGGTGGCAGCTGGGCAGGGGAGCCTGAGGCAGGACTGAAGGATGTTTGGTTCTCTGTGTTCTGAAACCCTGAGAAAAGGGATGAACTTCTCACTTCACTTCTGCTGTACCACTGAAGGAATGGGAAAAGGTTCACTGAACTATTGGTGCCTCTGTTTCAGGTATCAAAAAAATCAGATTTACCAGCCTGTGCAGCCTTCACAGTTTTCCTCCTATCTCTGCTTGGCCAACTCCACATCCAGCACACAGCAATCAGTACATTGATCTACAGCAAAGAGGAGTCAGAATTCATTGAAGGAATTTTCATCCTGAAAATGCCCATCCTTGTGCAATTAGAACTGAATGTTAAGTAAGTTTACAAAATTTCTGACACAAGATACATGGTGATTCTTTTTCCCTATGAGTTTTATATTTGAAAATAAGTGTATGAAACAATTTTTCTGTCTCACCAAAGTCCAGAAAATTTCTAAAATACTGTTCAGTTTAACTGGAACCTGATTCTCCCAAACCTATTTTAGATAGTCATTTTCAGTTGGGCTACTGCCTAGAAAAGTGAGGAACATTTGGTTGTAAAGGTCTGGAAAGTACAACTGTTGGAGACCTTGTCCCCACTGTCACAAACTGTCATATATTTGCATGTTTTGCTGTCTTCCATTCTCTCTTGCAAATAAAGGGATTCTGAGTTAAAGCTGGGTCAGAAACTTGGCTTTGGGGCCTAAATATGGCAAATATATGCAGAAATGGGCAAATGGTGAGGAATATTTGGAATTTTAGCTTAGGTTATATGCTTTAGGTTATAAAGAGTTCCATGATTTTGAGTGTTAGAACAGCATTGAAGATACTGTAACTACAGTTAAAACTGAAAAAAAGAAAGGAATCCCAGAAAATTTTATTGATGGTGTATTTTTTTAATCTTATTTTTAATTGTATCTCTTTGGACAGGCAGCTTCTCTCCTAAGTTTGGTGTGCAGTGTCAGTTGTGCACTGTGTATTCTACTGAGGCAGGAGATGCATTTCCCACAACTGAACATGTCTTATTGCAGTGGGATTTTTGAAACAGAATGCATTCCTTTTAAAATTTACAAGCTTTGTAATTTTTTTCTGTATTGTCTATGAGCACCTTGAAAAAGAGAGCCTAGGATATTCCCCTGAAACAGGAATGAGGGCTGAATAACATCATTAGTATTTCCCTCTTGCCTCTTCTTTTCAACAGCTCCCTGAACAATGAATTTCTCCTGGTCAAAGCATTGCCATGTCTGTCATCAAAAAGTAACTTGTACACTACCTCTCATAGACTTTCCTTCAAAGAATGACAGGTAATTTCAGCAGCATCACTTCAGTGACAGTTTCTGCTTTAATCACAGAACTCCTAGAGTGATGATTCATCTCCTTCATGATTTTGCATTGGCTGAATAGCATTGCACAATATAAAACAGCTATTGTATATATTCTGAAGTATTATGATTTCTGTACAAGCTGGAGGGAAGTAAGCCAAATATTCAATAATCAATTATTTCCAAGTAAGTGTAGCAATAAATTGTATTTAAAAGAATGCTATCAAGGAATGCAAGGTTTCAATTGACTGAGCTCTATGCCTTTATGCTGTTCAGTCTGAAAACCTGGTTCAGCATCAAATCTCAGCAGTGGGAGGATTCTCTCTGAAACAACAGCTGTAATGCATGACTGGGAAAAATCAGAGCAATGTGGGCATGGACAGTATTTAGGATTTTACTGTGGGCACAAAAAATGGCTTGTGGTTGTGGCAGACCAGAGGATCTCTCTGGTTCTCCTNTGGGGGGGAAACCACTTTTCCAGCTGCTTGTGAACTTCATGCTGGGCAGAAAGAACTGAGAGATGAGATTTGTAAAATAAACATCTGCAGTCCCCAACCCAGATGTTCTCTGATTCCTTCTTTCAAGCACGGGCAGGTGAGAAGAAAGATTTACACTGCCAGGGTTAATCTCAGAAGAGAGAACTCTGACATGTGGTGCTCCCTGTTGTGAGGGGATGCAATTGGCCAAAACATTGTTGTGTTGGGGGTGTGTTATTCTAAAGTTTTCTGAAGGTGAGTTTCTATCTTTGCTGGCAGAGTTAAAAGTTAAAAATAACTTTTTAGCAAAAACTATTAGGATTAAACATTTCAACTAATAAGAATCAATGCATTTGGATGTTGAATGGGAATCAGAAGTAAAACTAAGCAATTGTGAGCATTCTAGAGTTTAGCATGGAACTTTATTCAAAGCAGGTATTCTCTGGCCAAATATACTGCCAGGATAAAAATAGTGGGGAAAACCAAGGCCCCCCTCTCTCTTCAGAGCCCTGGGTAATTCAAATGTTGGCCACACACTTCCCTCTGCCAGGGAGTCCCTTGCTGAAGTCACAGAGTAAATTCTCAGTTCTGCTACATTAAATTGGTTTTCTACCATGATCATCTATGGTCAATGACCACACATAAAAAATTCAGCCCAAATAGTCATTTTTCTGTGTGGCTAAACAATTAGATTTGATAGCAGTTTTATTTTTATGTCTTACTTCTAAAATCTTTGAAAAAATATCTTTCTGCTGCATGTATCTGAGATTGAAATTAATTTTTCACAAGCATATTAATTTTTCTTTTTAGTTCATATGATTTCATTTGGTAAAAGACACAAAACATTTTGCTACACCTGCAATTTCCTTCACACATCCCCTTACCCCAAGATGACTTGGAAGATGCAATTTCTTGCATTCCTAAGAAATTTGCATATCTAGAATGCTGAACTTGGAAACATGTAGAGTCATTGCTGGAAATCAAATAATTGATAGCTGCACTCTCTGTATTTCTGCATTTTCTGTAGAGAATAGATTGCTTTGCCCAGGCATTTGTTCTCTTAGTGGTAAATGTTTTCTTTGTAGGTGTTTAAGGCTTATTCTATGGCTTTTTTGATTTCTTAAGGTTGTTAAAGAACTAGGTTTTAATTATTTGCAGTAACACCTTTGTTTTTTAAAGTTTTCAGATGATTGCACACTGAGGATGAATCTTACTTCTCCAATGAGATACTAATGTGTGTGGAGTAAAACATGTATGTGTATTTATGTGGAGAAAAAAATTGCAATATCATAAGTGGTAAAGCAATGTTTGTAGAACAGGTTCTGTGTCTACATTGAGGACTCAGACTGAAAAGTGAATCCAGACTCTTTTTTTTAATAATTTGTGTGGGTTGGTGCCTTTGATTTGAACTAAAAATGACAAATACTCAGTAAATAAGCTTGTGACTAAAGCTATTGCTTCATGTTATTCTAGCATTTTAATATTTGCATAGTTTTAATACATTTTCAGGGCTTGATTGTCTTTTGTAGGTACTGCTTTAGTATGAAAGCTTTTTCTTACAGTTTCAATGGAATAACACACACAGAGGTTCTCTCTACCACCCTTGTACATGGTCTATAAGAAATCATTCCAACTCTGTTTAAAAAGGCTGAAATTATTTCTCTGAGCTTTCCTTAATGGTAATTTTTAGCACATACCTATATCCTTGTACTATGAACTTAATTAAGCATTTAAAATTATACCCCCATGATGTTTTTTCCCCTTATTCATGAATACGTTTTTGACATCAAAAATTTTTAGTACAAGGTTTTAGATAAATAAATTCAAGATTTTCAGACTTTAGAACTGCCTGTGTCTGTAAATAATCCTCCTGCCATGGAACAAATATATGTGAAAGATGCAGCATTAGTAAGTCAATAAAAGGAGCCTTATATTCTTCAGGTTTTGCACCTCAAGAAATATCTTTTTAAGCAGTCTGCTTTTTTCTCATCCACTCCTAACCACTTTCAGAGAAGCAAAGCAGACTTCAGATCAGCTATGAGTTTTCTGAGGTTTTTATGACTCTCCTCAAAAGCCAGATGACATTTCCTGGCCACATTTTAGGAAGAGAGATGGTTGCCTGGTTGCCTTAATTATGAGCATTTTCTGGCTATTTCAAAGTTTACAGCTACTTTCAGATCAAAGACATGAACTGAACATGTTTTGGCTATTAAAAGAAACATAGGGAATGCTCATTAACATGTTTCTAATAAGAAGAGCATGACATCCTCAACTAAACATTCCCCCAGATTGTCTGAGGAGAAACTGGACTGTCAGTATTGCTGTGAAAAGAACCCACTGATATATCCATTGCCTTCCTACTCCAGGTGAAGAAAATATTTCTCTCTTCAATTACATTTTATATTTATTTATTACATACAGAATATTTCTTTTGTAATAGTAAGTGTCTATGTTAGGCTGCATTATTACCTGTATTATATATTACAATAGAAAGATTATACATTTTTTCATTAAAATCTGATACTTAAATAAAATTAAATGCTCCACACTCAGTTCTACTCACCTGCAAAATTCTCCATTGGGAAATCTATTGAATTTATTTGACAAACTGAATGTACCTACCTTTTACTGCTTCGTGCAGAAAGCACATTCTGAACAGGAAAATGAATTTTAAAAAAAGTTTGAATTACTCTGGCAAGTCTGTAGCTGCTGACACCACGGGTTGTAACCAGCAGAGCACTGAAACTGCACTGTGGTGCATTGTAGTGCACCTTCCCTTGACTCAGTAAATTAAAATTAAAAAAAATATGTCAGCCCTCCTCTTTCTCCTGCCTGGCAGTACATGTGTCTGGTTGAACAGAAAACTCCACCTTGGCTTTTCTGTAATTCTTTTAGAATAGTTTCTGCAACTGTTTGTTTTGAAAGCTGAATTCTGATTAAAATTTGAAATCTGATTCCTCTCTACCTATTTCTGCATTCTTTCTGCAGCATTTATTGTAATATGCAGAAGTTCCTTGAGACTTACAAGGACAATCCATATTGCCCAGTTCAATATATGTTTAACTTCAGTGGAAAAAGGTACTGGAGAAAATTAAGGCAACTTCAGTGGAAGCTACTGGAAAAAGGTACTGGAGAAAATTAATCTTAATGACTCTGACCTCATGTGTATGAATTTCATTCAGGCAAAAGAATCACTCCTAGTGAACTAAAAACCCAAACTCCCTATGAAGGGTGGTCATGAAGTCACAAAGATTCATTTTCTCCAGTACCTTTCTCCAGCAGCTTCCACTTAAGTTAAACATGTATTTTAACTTTTAGTTAACATGTATTTTGTACCTGGCAATATGGATTGTCCTTGTAAGTCTCAAGGAACTTCTGCATATTACAATAAATGCTGCAGAAAGAATGCATAAATAGGTAGAGAGGAATCCCATAAAGTTCAGCAGAGGGAAGTGCCAAGGCCTGCAGCTGGACAGCCACAATCCAATGCACAGGTACAGCCTGGGGTGGCAGGGAGTCAGGAACATGCATCTGATTTTTCCCAGGAGAATTCAATGAGTGGATAAGAAGCAGTGGACAGAAACTGAAGTGTAGAAAATCTATTCCAGCATAAGGAAGAAAAGTTTACTGTGAGTTGCTCAAACACTGAACAGTTTTTCCAAAGATGTTTTGGAGTCTCAGGCTTAGAGACATCCATAACAAACTGCAGAAAACCTTGGCCAAGGTGCTCTTGCTTGACCCTTCTTGGAGCAGGGATTTGGACTCTGGAAATCCCTGCCAAGCTCAGGCATTCTGTGACCCTGTGAAATCACTGTGAGCTGCAGTGAGGTATCAGAAGGACCTGTTTTCAGGAATTCTGAGCATACTGGGGCTGAGAAAGCCTTCCTGGCCTCTCACTGTCTGGCTGCTGCAATTGCACCTGCACAGATTTCTGTAAATGATTCAGCACTGAATGTTTTAAAAACAGTGATGAGCATATGGAGGTTGGTCAGCATTTTAAAAAAGGAAATACCCAGGAAAATTATTATTTTTTTATAAAAGTCTGTATAGACTTGATAAACATCTTCCAGTTGTGACACAGCTCCTTGCATAAGCATGGGAAAACTTCCCAATAACAATTACGAGGCAATAAAAGTCATCATAAGTCCAAACAGTTAAAAAAAAAAGCCTGAATTAATACTTAGATATACAAACTTGACCTCAGCAAGGTGCTCACGTAAAGGCAGAAGGAAAGAGAAGGGAAAAAGACAGGACATTTTCAAAATTAGTTTGAAAAATGCAACTTCTCCATTTGTGATGGCTTCCTCTGTTTTCCCAGCATTTTACAAGTTGAAGCCTCCCCAAAACTCTTAATGACAAAACTTGTGCATGGACTAGGTTGCTACAGGCTTGTGCTGTGCTTACATTCATCAGATAAATATTAAACAAAAAAGAGAGAGGGTGGATCTTGTGTGCCCCAGACTGTATGAAAAGAGATTAAACTGCTGTATCTCTGTGTCTTAATAAAGTTATAATCATCATCAATGTGTGTACATGCAGTGCAGCCCTTTCTGCTGCACTTTCATTTAATTCACTTCCATTTCTCTCTTTACTCCTAAATGAGGAACAAAAGTAGCCTGGTGCCACACTGTATTTCTCTTTTAGCCTGAAATTTGTCCAGATTTCAGTTTTGTCTCTGAAGTTCAGCACAAGAGCAGAAGGAAAGCCTAGATGGAAGTTTCACATGAACAGAGTGCTTCATTCATTCCAAGCTGAACATTCACATGGAATTAAATCCCTTCTGTGGATTGTTTCAAAACAGGGAAACACGTTATTGTGTTTTATTCTGAGCTGCTGGAATTTACCTGGAGGAGCTGAGGCAGGACAGTGACTCTGGGAAGGCTTTTGTTGCACAAACAGAGCAGTGTGAGCATCGCAGCAAGTTTGACATTCATCACCTTTTTTGTTCTGTGGAGATGCTGAATGTGATTCCTCTCCTGCAGGCCATCACAAGTTGTCACTTCTAGTTGCTGTTGGCTTGGATTTGCTGTGGTCCCACTCTCTGCTCTTTGCAAAGTCACAAGCTGTGTTGTAATGTCTGGAAGTGTGTGTAATTCCTGCACATGAAAGGACTGAGGAGTGAAAATTAAGGCTTTGTCTCTTTTTCTGCCTGGAAAAAATAAGTTTCTACAAAATATGAGATTGTAATTCTTCCTACTGAGTAAAACTTTGCAGAGTTCTTTTAGCCTGAGTCCTGCAAATGACAATATTTAGGTAGCATCATTAATTAGCAGGACAGTCATTTCAGTCCAAGCCTATTTTAACTTTTACATAGCAAGTTACTTAAATCTATTCCTTTTCTATTCTGACCTGTTAAAAGCTATTCTAGCAAAAAAAAAAAAAAAAAAAAAAAAAAAAAAAAAAAAAAAAAAAAAAAAAATGTGCAGGGTGGTAGAAGTGAAGAAAGAGGCATAAAGTGTATTGGAAAAGTCCCAAATGTCCCCTGCAAATGGACCCTATTCAGAATCAGTAAGCGTGTGATGAGTGAAGTGGTTTTGAATATCGCCTTTAGATTCCATGCTGTTACAAGGCCAGCCCCGAACATGGCAACTCTTATTTCCACACACAGTACCTCTTCACTCTCAATTTAACCCAAAAATCTGATGAACCCATTACTCCATACTTGATTTCATGGAACAAGGAGTAGATATAGTTACAAATGATCAATCACAAGCCGTGAACCAAAGCAGCAAGGCATTAACAATTCACACCATTTCGGTCCACTTGCTCGAGCAGAAGATGTGCCAGCATATTTAATGCACAGCTACTTCCTTCAGTTCAAGAGAGACATGACTCACTCCAGGAACTGGGGACACTTCATAGGTTTTCATGCCTACTCACCACCAAGGGTTAGAGTTTGCACTTCTGAACAATTAACACAACCAGGTGTTCAGTGGAGGGCACAGCGATGGACAAGGTTTAAATCAGGTTTTGCTCAGCTACAAAACAAAGGGAAGGATGACCAGAGGAGTGGTTGCCACAAAAAAAAAAAGCCAAGTTGTGTTTGTATGAATTTGCAGTGTACAATCAACATCTTGTTCAGCAGAATTGTAAGACTGCAGACCCCACAGGCATGTGCCGTCAGTTTAATGGGAATCACTGGGAAAGCCAAGCAGCTGTGAAGGATTGCTTTAAGTACAGCAATCGTGTACTTGTCATTCTGTTCAGTGCTGGCAACATCCAAATTCGGGTAGGCATCAGGATTTAAGGAAATGACTGCTAAAGCAGCTCTCATAAGTACCTTGGGGACAATAGGATTTGACACATCGCAGATAAACAAAAGTACACAGCAGCTGTTGGATTAGTTTTTGTTTGAGTAAAAACACCCCGACGTAATTTAAGCAACACAAGAACATGTTCTCCATCATTCAGTTTCCCTACACAAATCACAATTTTGGACAGTGTTTGCCCTGGACAAGGAGCTGCATTGTGGTTGCTGAAAATTAGAAATGTGGAGCACTGTGAGCACTAACTCAACCTTGTGCCCTCAGTGATATATTTTCATATACATATACATATATACATATAAATATATATATATACACACACAATGTACAGGGCATATTGAAAGTACCACAGTACCTTCAGGAAAAAAAGCCTTGTCTCCAGAAAGTATAAAAAGAATTTCTAATATTTCGGTCATATTGAAAGATCTTTGTTTCCCTTAATGGGAAAAAATGTTGATGATTTATTTCTGATTTGTTCTGATATTTATATCTGGTTGTTCTGATACTGTTATTTGCTTAATTTTTTTTTTTTTTTTTTGCCATTTGGTATCTCATTTGCCAAGAGAAATTGATAGAGAAAATAATTCAGCATAATGTAATAAATAATTATTATAATGAATATTATCATAAATACTATTATAAAAAATGATGCTCCAATAAGGTCGTGGGTCTAAGTAAGAAGAAAGTTAACAAACTGAATTTTGAGGGGTTTACTTTTTAGTGTTTTGCAGTCCACTGGTGATGATTGTAAATTGCCAGAGGGTCATTATCCCATTCCTTTACAAACATTCTGCTTACTTTTGTACATACTCTACTGGATTTCATACTTTCTGTCACTCAGTTTTAGAAACATTACACTCTTATAATTTTCAGCAAGTTGAAAGACAAGACAAAAAAAAAAAAAATCCAAATTTTTCTCTTCCATTTGCCACAGTGGCATCATGCTATTTTCTCCATCAATTTAAAATCCCTGGGTTTTGTTTTAGGGAAAATTTCACATCTCTTTTCTTCAGAGGAGTGTAAAATTACACTGTAAAACAATTATTTTCTTCAAGGAAATTCGATGTATGTCATGTGATTTGGAGTCCAAAAATCAATAAGGGGGAGAATAAAAGCAGTGAAGGTGTATTTACAGTGTTCAGCTTGGCTGAGTGGCAAAGTTCCTTGGCTACTCTCCTTTTATCCATTGCTGCCTCTCAGGCACATGAGGCTGCTGCAATGGGAAAAATTACTCATTTATTAAAGAAAAAAAAGCAGTTTGGTTCTAATGCATTATTTTAAATTCTGCAGAAAAGTTATAAAGAACAGGGATTTTGCCTATAATTTGAAGTGTTTTCCATTACTTAAGACTGCCTTCCTCTGCTCTCTAACCTCCTGAAAGACACATCTCAATGAGTTGTTCCTGAAATTCAGCCCATGCACTTTCCCCCAAGGATTGGATTTATCTTCATTTGCTGTGGTCAGCACTGTCATTGACCTTCCTCCTCCTGCCTCAAAGCCCAGGTTTGTAGGGTTTGGTCAGCTCTAATGGGCTGTGGGACACTTCACAGTAATACATTTGTAAAGCTTTTGGACATTTTGTCTGTATGTTCTTTTCACCTGGCCTTGCAGATGGCTTGGTGTGAAACCACAATACCAAAGCACTCCTGTGGAGTTGGGAGAGAATTTGTGAAGTCATTGCTGATGCTCTTTCAGTTTTTAAAAAGGTTCATTTGTAGTTCAGACTAATACCTTCTTTGTTTTAGATCTGGAGTGAAAATGCACAAGTCTGGAAGGAGTTGGCTGTTTATTGGGAACTCTCCTTGCACACCTACATCAGCTCCAAGTAAGAACAACATAAATGTTCCTAAACTGGGGAGAATTTTTGTACAACTGTGATTTTTCTTTTTTTATCTTGAGGGCTTTTTATCTTGAGTACCTGCTGGAATCACCACACAGAATAAAGTTATGGAATACTCCAGGGGAAGTGACTCTTCTGAAGTGACTGCTCTGCTCTTCTACCTTTATTCCTTCAACTTTCTAGGCACACATTTTTGTACTTTAGTGAATGCTTCATAATTTAATACCATTGATATTTTAATGATTATTATAAAGGAGGTCAAAAGAATGGGGAGAAAAAAGAAGAAATAATACAAGCACTTTGAGACTGTAAATCTGGAAACAAATCTGGAGTGTGGAATGAAGTAAAAATAATCATGGATAAAATCAGCTGATGTTTATGGAAATGGTTATTGCTTATAAAATTATTTGGGTCTGATATTCAGTGAGTGATTTGGGTGCTAGGTGTGTCTGAAAGAGGGGACACTTTGAATCTTTAAATAAAAGCTACCCCAGCAGATCCTGGAACTCTCCCTCTCTGGTCCTGCAGGTCACTACCTTCAGAGAGATTGGATCAACACTGCTGCATTATACTGATGTAAAAATTATTTGTGGTGAAAAAAAAATGTGGTAAAACTGAATTATTCTAAGTATTGTAACTGGTGTTTCAAATGTAACATTCAATGCCAGTATACAAACATTTTTCCACATTTATGTTTCAGTCGCACACTCAGAAAAATCAGCATTACTTGTCTTGATCTTCATTTCTGTGGAGTTTATCTTATGGTAACTAAGTTAAAAAGCACTGAATAAAAACCACATTCACTTCAGTTATTTGTAAACCTTCCAAAGGAATCACTGGGAACAGATTTTCATCCTTTTATTTTGTTTGAACTAAGACTATTACCACTTCTCATCACATGATATCACATAACATGAAACATAGATTTAATTCAAATGCTGCTCACTGAAGTAAATTCACCTCTACCAGTGTTCCTGGTAGAATCTCATTCATTATTTCACTTAATCTACTTAATTTAATGTCTGACTCCCATGATAAGAAGTGCATTATTAGAATAGTCTGGAAAACTAATAACTCACTTATTGTCAACTTGAGGCAATTTTTGCTCATGTTCAATTGCATGGCCATATCCTGAGAAATTGGGTTTTAAAAGGAAATATTTAATGGTCTGTTGTATGTGTTCTGGTTTGGGGTCCTTGCTTTGATGATCTATTTTCAAAAAGCCTTGCAATATTAATCTTTAGGGTAATTAAAAGAATAGGTTAATATGCATATTAACTTGTTCAGTGAATCCTCAGTCTCATTTTGTGAAGTCTGGTTTCCCCTCAGATAAAAGAGAAGTGTACTATATGGAAGCACTGAGGAGTGTTTGTGTGAGAATACACACAATTACTGACCACATGATCAAATTTTATCACGAAATTGTGGAAGTCAGAACCCCTGGTCTTTACCATGATTTTTAAAAAGTAATGTCTTTCACAAAAATTAGCACAGTCTTGCTTAACCTTAATTATTTATTAATTAATTAACCTTAATTAACCACACAGTCTTGCTTAACCATGTGCTTAAATAATTCCTAAAATACACTGACTTTAGCAGAGGCAAAATGCAGTCTGTTGCATGATTACCTATTTATTTATCCTTGAAGATAGATTTAACCATATGAGATGCTCCTTCTTTGTCTGTCCAAATGTCTCCAGTTATTAAATAACTTGCATATGAAAGTTTGTTAACTGAGGCCTTGGTTCAGACTCTGTTCTCACCACTGAGTGAGCAGCTATTGAGGCTTAATATTTGCCATACCCAAATGGAACACATCTCCTATTCTAATAAAGTACAGAAAGTGTAATTCACCCCCTCTGGTATTTTCACTGACAAAACCTGCAGTTCTTTTTCAGTCTTTATGTACCAAGGAAATCCACCATTTATACCAATATAGCTAATGTGAGTCTTTATGACCACAGCTTGACTAGATGGGGAAATTATGTGTATGGTTTGGTTCACATTGTTCACAGGTGTGCTTTATACCAATTTATTTCATTTTATTTTATTTCTTATTGGTCATAAAACCAGATTTTGGTGGTTCCCTTCCCTTCCCTTCCCTTCCCTTCCCTTCCCTTCCCTTCCCTTCCCTTCCCTTCCCTTCCCTTCCTTCCCTTCCCTGAAATGTCACTCAATATTATTTTATTTTGTTCTGTAGGAAAGGCCCATTGTATTTTACACAGAAATGTGTGCAGAGCACGTGCACCTCAGTAATGCCTGAGCCAAAATAATAATTCCTTATTTGTCTCACATTTTGCCATTAGGTCCCTTTGAGAGAATCCTTTTGACCTTTGCAGTGATTTGAAATCTCAGAACAGCAAGGAAAAGATCTGGTTGAGAGCATTGCCATGAATCAATTTTATTTCCCTTTTTATTTGACCTTTCTCGTTATTGACCAGCTCCACTGAGCAGTTTTATTTGTCAGAAGTTGGTTTTTAGGGGGTGACAAGGAGAAGGTTGTACTAAAACAGCTCATGAGAGCCCTGATTCTGTTTCATGAACGTTATCCTTTAAAATACTGTGGGTGTTTGTCAGCCCCTCTCCAGGAAACTGTGTACAGAAAAAAAACATGGATCTTGCAGTTTTATCAGGACAATGCAAGTGGGTTTCAGCAAGGTTGGTTCCAACTCATCTGTGATAAATGAGAAGATAAGGCAATCAGTGCACACCACGAGAGCCGTGCAGTTAGTTAGGCACACTTCAGAGCTGCTCAGGTGTGCTCACAGGGCTTGGGAGCCTTTCTTGGGGGTGTCTCCATATAAATACACCCTTCATGGTGGCCACTAGAAATGCAGAAGTTGCTTTGCCAAGACTTAACCCAGGTCAGATATAAATAATGGATATTAAGAGTTAGCTCTGATGCTGAGGCTGTGCTAGAGGCTGTATATTTTAGTTGGGTCAAAAGAATGCATTTTCTTTTGCTTGTTTGCTGGGGTTTTATTCCCCCTTTTTCTCCTTTTCATAGCTCCTCTGCTTGACAGATGCCTGCAAAATGTCATCACACCTTTGTGTGGAGCTGTTTGGGTCTTTAAGAGAGAAGCTTTCAGCCTCTCAGGAGCAAAGATTTACATCCAAGGAGTTCTATTGGCCCTGCACCAACGATTGCAGTTTTGCAAACAGGTGAGTTGTCCCACTCTTTCAAAGTCTGCTTGTCTGTTTTTATTTCCATCTGTACTGATTGTGTAAAACCAGCTGTGGCACAGAGAAGTGTGGCACACACTGGAGAGGCTGCAGAGAAGGAAATGCTCTTCCTGTAATTGCAGAGCCACAACAGAGGAGTTAATTGTGTCTCTCTGGTGGTGTGGGATGTCATGTGTTGCATTGTTCCTTGTGTGGAAATTCTCTAAAGCCATCAGTTCTCACTGCTGTTCTGCACAGGCAGCTTTTAATTGTCTCATAAGTCTTCCCACAGAACTAAACTTAAATAATTATTTAGTTAAAACATATTATAAATAAATAAATAAAACAATGCTGAGTACTGTTGGCATTATGGAAAATTAAATAAATGCATCATATTCTAAAATATCATTATTTTAAAATATCATTATTTTAAAACATCATTATTTTAATTTCTCTACATGTGCCATCAAACAAATGTACCAGATGTGCATTTTTAATTTGAAAAAGCAGTGGAAAACAGATACTCAATATCCTGTCTGACAGTTTGGGAGCAGTGAGGTGGGGTTATTTTATTATTAGAATTTTAGGAAACAAAAGTGAGAAAACACTGATCTTGCTGAGCACAGCAACATAATTTCATTTCTATGTTTAGGAATGTACATATTTTTAAGGACTAGGTGAGTACTTCATGAAAATAGGAGACATACAGGTTTTGAAGGGAAAGTATGAGCTAGAAATTAAACAGGCAGGAGGCAGCTGAGATTGAAAGCTGCTGCTGGCCCCGGCTGAGGAGGAGCAGAGAGCAGCAGAGAGCAGCTCGCAGGCTGGGGAGGAAGGGGGAGGAGAGGAGCAGGCAGAGAGTCTCTGTTTGTACAGCACCTCCTGCTGCCAGATCCATCCAGAGAAATGAGAATCGACTGGGGACAGGCTGCTCCTCTCCAGAACTCGTGGTGGTCAGCGAGAAGAAATGAAACGAAACAAAAAAATGAGAGAGTGTGTGAAAGAGAAAAAGCAGAAAAAAAAATTTAAAAGCTTGTTTCAGAATGTTTCTGAGGCAGGATAGTGATATATTAAAAAGTGGGAATTATCTACACATTCTGTTGATAATTCTACCCTTTTAAGATGATGTTGCCTGTCACAAAAGCCACAGAACTGAAATCCATTACTTTCCAGTGCCTTAAAACTTAATATTAACTCCTAAATAAATACAAATATATATAATGCATACAAGTACTTAGCAAGTGTAATGGCAATTAGTTGAACAAAACAGACAATAGAGTTCCTGAGTAGAAATTCACGTGAAAGTAATTTATTGACTACTTTTCACTCTTTTCTGTAAAGAATATATAAAGACATTTCAGTAAATTAGCTCATGCTAATCATTCCTCTGCTCATTATCCGTCAGTGTTCCGTAGGAAATTGTAAATGACAAGAAAAATATAACAATTTTAGTAGATTTGAAATATCTTCTGAAGACAAATGATTCTTTATAATAATGAAAGCCTTGCATACAGATATCTGCTCATATAATCAGCTTGGACATCAGTAACTTTTAGGACTCCAGATTATGAGGATAAATGTCAGTACAGCTATGACAGTCTACAAAAAACCTACAATTAAAATACTTTAATAAACATTTCAAACTGAATCAAGTGCTTAAATGAAAATTTTACAGCACAAGGATGTGAAGTGTTTTGTGCAGTTAACGTGCCAAAACCTTGTGTTGAGTTCTATTACTTTAAAGATAAGATACAACACATAATTCAGTGTCAAGTGTCTCTCTGTTAATTTTTCCAGCCATTTTCTAACTGAAGTTGTGTTTAGTGCTGAACACAGATGAAGTCACTGGAGTAGCTGAGGGTGATTTCAGCTGTAGGTACAGCAATTCTCACTGTGCTCTTACACTGCTTTGTTTGTGTCAGCCTTGTCTGGATGACAGAACCAAGTTTGTTCAGAAAGGAGCACGTTGTGATGTGGCACAGGGTTAGAGGCACATTAATAACTAACCAAGGCATCCAGGGGAAATATTCTCACTTAGTCCTGTTGTGCTGAGGCCTGGCAGTGCAGTGCTGTGGTGGCTGCATGCAGAACTCACACCAGTGTAACATCCAGCCACTGCCTGACAACATTAAATAGATTTGCTTGATTTCCATTTGTCTCTGCTATTTTGGCACCTGAATTATTTGTATTTACTTCATCTTTTCATGTAAATCAAAGGGGAAAGCAAATTTAAAAAACATTTATTCTTTGGTTCACTATTGCTCTGCTAAGTCTGTCCACTGAAATTCAGTAGCACATACAACTAATAATTTGCTAATACATGTAATTCTGTTAAATCCATCTGGACTTCAGTTGAAAATGCATTTCTTGAATTAAAAAAGGTTTTTTGTCTTTACATCACTGTTGTTTCTTGCCCCAGAGAAGGGCACAGTGAGGAGCTGCTGCCCCTTTGCTGGAGTGTCTGTAGCCTCCCAGAGAGAACAGCAGTGTTCTCCAAAGTATTCCCTGAAATTAATATCAGCAAAGTAACCCAGGTAAAACTGAGGGAATACTTGAGCTTTGGGAGCTGGTTTTACTTTTTCTTTAAATCAATGAGAAAGTAAAAAAATTATATGTATAAACACTATACCACAAATATCCTCTTTTACTGTCTATTTCTACTGTCTATGTAATGAGCTGTAAGCTTTCCTAAAATCTCAGCAATGCTTATGCTGACATTTTAAGGCCATAAATTCTGGGGAACATAAAATGCAGTTTCCTAATACCATAAAAAAAAAAAAAAAAAAGAAAAGAAAAGAAAAAAAGAAACACCAGTTTGGTTAGAATCATTCTTCTATTAATATTTTAGAAGTCAGCCTTTTGCCTTGCTGTTTTAAACATGCTGTGTAGGTGTCTGTTGGAATTTCTGGGATCCCCAGAAATTCTGGGGGGATAAAATCAGTTCATTTTATACATAATGCATGCAGTTGGAGGAAAGCATGTAAGATTTTTGTTTTGTGTGTTTGTCAAGCCTCTATAATTTCTACAAAAAATACTTCCAGGGAAAAAGCCTTGCCCAAATCCATGCGAGCGAGCTGTGACAATGGCAACAGCAGCATCTCTGCTGGCTGGGGATGCAGTTAACACTTGCAGAGAGGGGGATGTCCAGCTCATTAGCATTCCCCCTCGGTCGTGGTGCTGTTGGTGGGGGCGTTGGGGGAGGAATGCCATTGTGCCGGGTCCCAGTGTTTGGGGACAAACACTGCTGTGGAGGGGACGTGTGAAAAGGCCAGAGCACTGACAGTGAATGAGGAAGGCTGTGCTTTCTGTGTGCTTCAAGCAGGGAAGCTGTCATTCACGGGCCCAGCACAGGCAAACAGAGGCCAAAAGAGAGGCCTCAAATACCTTTTAAAATGATATTAATGGTTTTTAAACGTTTCCTTCATTTCGGATGGCGCGGTCGGTCGGGCCTGTGCTGAATAATGTAAATTGGCTCACGGGCAGGTAAATGAAAGGAAAACTCCTTCCCACAGTGAGAATTCAT
Source organism: Alaudala cheleensis (assembly GCA_013398995.1). NCBI lineage: Eukaryota > Metazoa > Chordata > Aves > Passeriformes > Alaudidae > Alaudala > Alaudala cheleensis. Next base: position 30,566 of record VWYE01023345.1, read on the forward strand.
CGTGGAAAATGTGGGTGTATAAATATTTGAGAATCTCAAGTTTCTTTCAGTATTTGGATGTTTTTGAGCACGAGTTGCTTACAAGGGTTTAGCAAAGTTTGAATGTGGTATTTAACAAACATCCCTGGTCCTGAGTTTTTTACTCAGGTTTTACTCTGTGATGCAAAATTCCTTATGTGGGGACTGAGCTGGGATGAGAAGTGACAGGAAACTGCTGAATGTTCATTAGCTTGATCTAGCAGAACTTACAGTAATAGTAATTAATCATTTGAACCACAGCAAATTACATTACATTAAAGTAATGGAGATAGTGTGCAAAATACCCACCAGAAAACAAAAGGGAATAAAAATTATTGACTGATTCTATTATTCACCATTTTGGCTATGGGAAAACAAGCTGAAATGCACTGCTTCAAACTGAATATCCAACACCTTTTCTAAGCTTTATGAATAAACAACTTAATTCTGGAGGCTTTCCTCATTTTGCCATGCAGATCCACGAAAATATTACTGATTTTAAGAAATTGAAATACTGCCAACACCTGAACAAAGGAAAAAAGAAAGTCTATATTTCTTCTATTTTCTTGTGTTGTTCTTTTGAAACTGCTGACTCAAGCACTGGAGGCTGAATACCTCTGTGAGACACAAATAAAAGCTTTGTTCCATAACTTTTCTATTTGTACTTTATAACAAACATATTTATCATTACTATTCAGCTGGTTTTCACAGTAATTACATTGTTCAGTAAGAATTTTAATGACATATTTACTTTCTTTTTGCCTTATATGAATATAATACAAACTAGCTTGTAGATATAATAATTTTCAGGGGAATATTTTCAGGAATAATTTTTCCTGGCAGGGGCTGATCAAATGATAAACTTTTATAAAGTATTTTAAACTGTATGGTTTTTCTATAATTTCTATATCCATGCTTACTCACAGAGTTATCAGAAATTTATACAAAATGAACCCCGTTTATGCTGTTTTAAAAAAAATTAGATTATATTGTGGTAAACTCAGCATAATAATTATTAGATATTATTTGAAGGAAACAAGGACTTCATCAAAATTCTTAACTTGATTTCTGATTCAACACAGTTTTGTAATTCTGTTTGTGTGGGTTAAGAAAGTTATTCTCAAAATAACTTGAATATCACAGCCTCTGCTCAGTAACATGCTCTCTCCTTTTTTGAGGACTTAAATTATTTATTTCCTCTTCCTTGAAGCTTCTGTTTTTCTAATTTTACATGACATTGACTCATGCTGTTGAGGAGGTGTTAAGTATCTTTATTTCCTTCTTTATAGGTCACAGAAAAATAGATTTTTTTTTGTCTGTTTGACCTGTGTGGAGGCCACTCAAGAAATAATCCCACGTTAAAGTGAACTTTAGTGTAGAGCAAGAGTGAATATGAAAACTGTAATACTTCACCCTGGCTTCTTATTAAAATAATGTAAAAATAGTGTTTTGGTAATTTTGAAATTGAAATAGAAAAGTGCCCTCTGGATAGTTCAGCTAAGTGATTCTTAGAATGTTGGACTGTTTATAGATCTGAGTGAGGCTTTTTCCCACAGCTCAGCTGCATTCTAGTTAGCACAAGTATTTTAAGAACCTTAAACTTGTGTCTTTTTCTAAGTGTCATGCCTTGAGCAGGCCTAACATCAGTTAAATGAAGTGAAAATTGCATTCTTGTCTTGATAGAGATGAAAATGGATTTCTGGTCATGAAATAGATGTAGTTGTCACTTTTTTAAAAAGGTGTCAGCAGTTTGCTTCAGCAAGTAAGGTGCCAATTCAGTATGACAGTAAACTTGTGATCTGAGCAATCAATAAAATGCTTCAATAACTTCTGCTTCATTACACTTATAATAAGAGGCTATAGATCTGTGGCACATAAAATGTTGATAAAGAGGCTGTGTAGGGACTCAGTGTGACATTTTGTTTTAGGAATACAGTAAGTGCAATGTTGCCATCTAGAGTTTGTGCATAGGTAATTATTCTGAAAGCAAAAGCCCCAGTGAAAAAATAAACATCACTCAGTGGCATGTGTGTCTGTCTGTATGGAACAGCTCATTCCCCCTGCCAAAAAACTGTGTAGGGCAGGAAAGGGAAGATAATTTCAATTATTTTAATGCTTTTTCATCAAGTATTGGGTAAGAACACCATTCCTTCCCCCCATCCCAACCTAAATGCATCTCAGAAACAATTATCACTTAAATAGATGAAGTTGTTGCCAGCTACAAACAAAAATCACTGCAGTGATTTGACACCCTTGAAGGAGATGAGGGAAGCTTTGTAGTCACAGGGAGTTAATGTTGGGAAGTTCCACGTTCTGACCAAGGGTTCCTGCAGTTGATTTATTCATCATGAGACCATAAATGGCTCCTGCTGGCTTTTCATAAACATACATTGCAGGGGAATTGTCTCTGAGCTATTTATCTTGTTAGGAAATTATTTTGATATGTTAAATAGAGGGGGTTTTACCCTGTTAATATGGATGGCACCTGATTGATAGAACTCATGGAGAGCCATATTGCATTTTGAATAAACAAAACTTAATTTAGATCTAGAGAGGCTTTTGCTTCCCAGGGAAATTATTGGAAATCCTAAATTCTTCTCAAAAGTATTTTTTAAAGATGCAAAACCAACAGTTCTGTCTAGAAGCACGAAGTATGAGCTTATCTAGTTCAGTAATCTGTTTTATTTCAGTAAAAAGAAGTGGTTGAGATTATTGAAGACTGGTAATTAAAACCATATTTGCATAGACAATCCTAATGTGAGTAGCTGCACAGGTACAGCATGTTTATTAAGAGACTGACTAAATAAATCTTTACCTCTTATAAGCAGCAGGAATGATATTGCCTCTGGTTTTCCTTCTACTTTGCTATGTAATTTATAAACTATTTGTCTTCTGAGTTTCAGAGCTTTATTGTAACTCCAGTGGCCACTCATGTGTCATTTCCTGATGAGGGATTCTGCTGACTCTGTCCTGTGCTTTGTCATCAGCATTTCATTGGTAACTTCTTCTGCACAGACAATAAATACAGGAGTGTAAAGGGTGGAAATCTGCCTGATACTGTGCTGAGGGTGAACACCCTGAGAATGTGATTTCTGGATTGTTTTTCACCATGAACTTGCATAGTTTTTTTCTTTCTCCCTGTTTGAACACAAATATTTGCTAGAGACATATGGTTCATGCTAAAAAATTACATATTAGTCAAAAGAGCAGAGATGGGGAATGATATTCTTCTGCAAATTAGAAATTAAGTGACCATTTGGGACTAATGAAGTTTTAATTATAGCAGGGTCCAACTTTTTTGTCCACTGTATTTGCCACTCATGTTTGATTAAACATCACTGGCCACAAACCTGTTCACCTTTTAAATTTGTTATGTGCTGAGGTGCCTCCTGCATAATCAGGTGAATCCAAACAGGACATGGATTCTTTGGTGATGACAGGGAGGGAAGAGGAAAAGGAATTTGTTACTTTCCATTTTATTATCAGTTTTGTCATTGGATTGCCATAAAACACCTGTGCACTGTGTCTCTGCACTGAGGTATGAATTTCCCTTTTTTTCAGCATTTAGAATTCACACACTGGGAAGTCTTAACACTTGCTTGAGACTAACTGGCTGTGATGGCATAAAAAATGATTCTGATCAGCTGGAACTGGGTTCTAACAATGTGTCAGACAGAGGATTCTATTCCTGTATTTTATCTGTCTGAGATAGATATTGGCACCCTGAGATTATTTCAGTTAATCCCAGGCTCCCTAACCTTCTCTGGGGATTGTGCAAATTCAAATTACATCACATTTGGTGTGGACTGGGAGTGAATAAATGTACCCTCAATCACTTCAGCTGACAAAGTTGTTAAACAGAGTAAATGGAGTGTGTGCCTGTGGCTGGGGGCACTGAGAGATTCTGCTGGTGTAAGTAGGTTTATAATAAATTTCTGAGCTTTCAATATTATTCTGTTATTCTCAGGTAAGCAATATGAAGTATTTCTGTTAAGCAGGGGAGGTTTTTTCAGTTCTATTGCTCATAAATAACCTGCACATAATCCACACAGTACTGCACAGGCAGCACTGAATCAAGATTAGTTTCAGATGTCTCCTCTTCAAGTTCTATTAGAAAACAGCAAAATGCCCACCCATGTGAGGATGGGATTACATTTGCAGTGGAGTCCTGGCTGCTACCAACGTGTAGGACTGACTTTTTCTTTCCTCTTTGAGAGTTAAAAGAAATGCTGCACAATTATTAGATCTGCTCTTTGAGCTACTTGTTCCACTAAGCCCATTAAAAAGTTGTTAAAATAAAAAATAGAAGCTCAGCATAGAACTTTCTGACTGTTCTGAAAATAAATCGTTGCATTTAGCAACTTTGAAAGCAATTACAGAATTCTATTGCTGAAGTCAGTGGAAGTGGATTTGACAGATTTCCTCTAAATTACTCAACCACCTACAGGTATTATTGCCAAGATTCCTTTGAAATGAGAATAAATTTTATGGAGTTACAACAGCAGAGTGAAAGGGTGTGTTTGATAGATTCCCTGAGCTGTTTCAACACCCACAGGTATTATTTGTAAGAAAACAATCAGGCAGAGCCTTCAGCTGGTTAGAGAGGGCACAGCATTCCATCTTCACCTGACACCCAGTCTGTTCTCCCCACATCCCTGCCCCCGGCCTGCCACCCACTCCTCCCAAAACAATGCTCACCCAGAGGCTTCTGTGTGAATGGACAAGAATATCAATGTTTTTTAAAGGAATCTGAACAGTATAGAAACCCCATTGTCTGTGGGGGACGAAAAGGATCGAGGTGGGAGAAGAAAAACTGTCTTTAGGATTGATTAGCACTCCTCACATTCTTTCCTAATTAATCAATGTTATTCTTTAATTGTTAGACCCTCTCAAAGGTAATTATTTACTGGCTTAAAAGCTGAATGTAAGAAAAAAATACCCCAAAAGATGAAAATGAAAGTTTTATTTGCTTTATTTTTCTCTTTTTAGTTTGACTCGTTTTGTGTTTGCAAAGACTGGTTTGACTTATTTTAAATAACTAAGTCCTGAAATACTCAGCATGAGTTCTTCAAATTGCATAAACTGTACCCAAGTGGGTTTAACAGGAGGACCTTAAGTCTGTAAAAATGAAGCATTTTAATGTTGAGCATTTCTCAAAGATGCTTTTCATGTTATGGTTTTATTTCCACATACTTTTAAAAATACTTATTCCAGTCTTGCCTAAAAGATTCAAAAAGACCAGGCCTGTTTATTGTGCATGCAATAAACTGGATTTATGATATGTCACACAAATGTAGTATCCTGTACCTCATGGTATAATTTTATTGAAATTTAAAAGCCCACTATTTTATACTTTAAAATTTGACCATTTTCCCAAAGGCTTTAAACTTGTTTTACAATTATTTTTAACAGTCTGCTGTGTTTATTATTTTTCTTGATTAATTACTTAAATTCAGGATTAACAACGTAAAGATTGCCATTTAAAAATTGAATTAAATTTTGAACATATTAGGGATGTAAATCAAAACTGTCTTCTCAATTTATGGTGCCTTGCAGTATTCAAGGACATTAAAATAAATTAATTCTAAACTTTCTTCTCTAGCAAACAAACTAAATCCATCCTTCACATTTTCTTGCTGAATAATTTTTTTCACAACCCTTATGCTAAGGAATGGAGCAAGCACCTTACTTGGAACAGCTGCCAATAGATCAGTGCTGCACTGCCAGACTCTGCTGACTTGAACAAACTTTTTCTTAAGAGCATCCAGCATATGAGAGGTTTCTGCTGCCCCATTCCAGCTGTGCTCAGATCTGATTTATGAGCTGCAGTCTTTGTCCAGAGCTAGTGACAAACATCTGCATCCTGTCACTATTTGGGTGTAGTCACCAACATGGATTTCTTTTTTAGCTTAATTTTCTCTGCAGGTTCTCTTCTTTACAGACACACACACACTGACTTCTTATATTTTTTTTTCTACCATTGTAGCAAAGAAACCAGTTGTCAATATTGCTCACTGTGACTTTTTTCCCTGAGCCATCTCAGCTGCTTCATCCAGCTGAGTCACCTGAGTTCCACTCTCCCAAGTCATACTCCAGCATCTTGCTTGCAAAAAGCTATTTCTCATAATTTATGGGTAAGTGGGATTTTTTCTCAGTTTATATTCTGTGGGCTTAAAGGCAGCAGCTGTTCAAAGTGAAAGTAAAATTCCTTTGGGCTAACTAGCAGAAATATGGGCATTATAGATCCATAATTTTATAAATTAACTGCAAAGCTGAGTTGGCCTCTTGGTCAAAGTTGCAAACCTTGCTGCAAAACTCCCCCCTGGTGCAGAAACAACTTTGTTAGCACAGCCTGGTGTGGCACCAAAGCTTCAGAAGGACCAAACTTCAGCTTTGCCCATTTGGAGACCCAAATGTTCAGCTCTCCCTAGAGCAGCAGGGTTGGGTGTGCACCTTTCCTCTGCTGTGACAAGGGGACATCTCCCCAGCATCATGCAGAGTCCAGAAGGAAAGAGGAATTCTGCCAGTTACCAGGATTCTGTCAGCCCTTGTGGTCCAGGTAGCCCAAAATACAGATGTTCTGGAAGAAATGATGTAGATGTACTGAGTAGAATAAAAACCACCTAAAATGGCATTTTCTCCCCTGCTTCCCAGATTGGGGTGGGAGCAGCAGTTCAACCAGGGCATCTGTGGCCTAAAACCTATGGAGCTGCATGATTTTACATTAAAGCTTGCCTGCAGTCCATGATCACTGCTGATCCTGGCACACTGGAAAATGTAGGAGGCAGAAATGGTATGTGAAGAAGGGAAAAGTGCTCCCCAGTTAGAAAAAAGAGAAGTATTTAATGAGCTGCTGCACCCATTCCTCAATAACACATAGAAGGAAAAATACTCTTGAGGAGCTGATAGAATCATTAACATTAAAAGGCACAAAACTTGCTCTTAGGAGTAATTTTTCAGGTTCTGTGAAAGGAGACAATTATCTCACTAAAGTTTTAAAGAATCTGGACAATTCACAAAAAACCATGTTAAAGCCTGCAGTAATACTGTTTTGCCCTGCCAAGATTGAAAGAGCACAGACTTTTCTGGAAAAAAAGTTTTGTGCAGATAACCAGTGTCTGTTGAATGCTTTGTGATCAATCTTATCTCCCAAAATTCAATTCCAAAGTCTATAAAAAAGGAAATGGGTCGTCAGTGTTGATGGTGGCTGAGATAACTGACAAAAAATCTTTTTTGATAATTGAGCAAATGTCTTTAAGTATTCCAAACTGCAAGGAAATTAAAGCTGGGGTAGCTATTGTACTGATCTGCCAGAGGCCCTTATTAAAAGTCCAGATTGAATTAAGGCTTTAAAAAAGAAGGACAACCAGGAGCCATATCATACAACAATTATACTTACTAGATCAAATTTCACCTAAAAAAATAATTGGGTTTTCTGCTCCCTGTTTTGCTCCAAATAAGGCTGTTTGAGAACTTCACTGCTCCAATGATTAGAAGTTTTCTTCTAATTTTCATATTTAAAGTTTTCATGTCTCTTAAACTTCTATTCCTTCCTTTTAAAATAGAATTTACCCAAAAAAGCTCTGCAACCTCTTTACTATTTACCTCCTCTCCATATATTTTTAAAGAGCAGTCATATCTCTTTTCAGCCTTTTTCTTATTCATAGACTAAACCAAATCTCTTGTGTGAGATGCTCTTCATTGTTTAACCACAGTGGTATTCCTCAGTGCAGCTGGTTTTGTTCTTGCTGGAACCTGAGAAAAAGGCCCACATTATTTAATGGCTTGATAGGGTTCTTTCTAGTTCCATTGATATTTTTAAATCCTTTTTAAAGCAGAATTTAAATTCACTATTTTCTATTCATACAATGACCTCTCTGCCACTAAAATATGCATTTAAAATATCTGTTATTGCAAAATTACCAAGATGTAAAATGAAGAATGTTTTATTGCCCTCAGCATTTTAAGTGTTTGAGTTTTACTTTCTAGGTCATACCATGCTATTTTTCATTATTAACTTCCAGTGCTACCCTGCTGAACTTATTCTGTATTTTCTAAACAACTTCCTTTCTTACATTACTTGTATTCCAGGCATAATCTCCCAGTGAGTGATACAGGGTTTCATTCTTGTTAAGGCATCAGGGGATTTTTGTGAGGTTTTTTCCATTGATATCATCCACTCTGGGATTTTCACAGATCACACCCATTTTTTCTGGTCACACAAGGTTTCAGTAATTCTTACAATAACTACCAAACTTTTCCAATTAATATCTTCTACACTTTTATCTATTCCTTGGATTGTTAAAGCTAAAAGTAAAAATAATGAAAACCTCTTTTCTCATTGTCCTATTCTTATTGGCTATTTTAGCTGCTAAAATGTGAGCAGATAGTAGAGGATATGAATGTTTTGAATGAATGGGTTCTGGAAGACTGAACACAATGGGACTCTGGATAAGCTATTTTTTAATACAGTAACTATTATCAATAAAGTTATGTTTATGAAATGTCATAAATATATTAATGAGTGTGGAAATACTTTAAAAAATCTTTTTGATAAATGGTCAAGCTTTCATGTCAAGGTACTTCAAAAGCTCAAAATAAAATCCTACTTAATTGTTCTTCATTCCTTATTTCTTGATTCCTTGTCAACCTTGCCAAACACATTCTGTCCTGAATTTGCTTAAAATATTATCTCCTGTTTTGAAATTGTTTTGTTTGGCACAATTTATTCTATTGAACTGACAAATGTGCATGTGCCATAGTACAACAGGGTACTGCAGTTACACTGGAGGGAATGGCAATATTCTGTTTTACTGAAGTTCCAGCTGGTAGGGAATGAGGTGTGGAAGCAGCTGTGCTAAGCAGGAGAGTGCAAATGGAAAAGCAATTCTTGTAGAGGGGCAGAGTTGTTTTCATAAGGTGCTTCTCTCTCCATGGTGGAAGCTACAAACTTCTGCTCTCCCAACTTTTGTCCCTTTTTTTTTTTTAACATGGAGATGGAAGAACTAAACAGATTTCCATCTTGATCAGGTGCTGATTTGTTACCACTGCAAAAAGTATTGATTGTTGATGATTGATTCCAGCCATGATGTTCCACTACACATGGCAAGGGAGATTCTCAGGCCCAATGCTCTGGTGAGGAGGATGCCCCTTTAGAAAAAAAGGTTCCAGCTCCCTTTTCTTGGCTGACTTTGGTGTGAGAAATGCAGGTTTCCATCCAGGTCTCCATCAGCCTTGTGCTGCTTGGTCCCACAGTCCCTGGGCAGGTTGGTTCTTCTGGACTGCACTCACCCCTTCAGCCCTGGAAACATCCAGTGGAGAAAGTCTGTTAAATCTGAATGGGGAAGTTTTCACTCTTTCAGATTTACTAAACCATTTGCCCAGCATTTATTATTATATTTAGTGTCATGTTTTGTCTCCCCTCCCCCTCTCCCTCTGTGGTTTCTTTAGATTAAGATTCCATTTTTTCTCATGTCATATAAACGAAAATTTAGTTTTGAAGATTACTGCAAATGTCACTGAACAATGGACATTACATGCAAGAAAACAACCTGATGTCAGGAAATATAACCATCAAGGGTCTGTTTTCCAATGGCAATAGTATTTACATTATTCTTAAAGGATGTAAGTTTTTATTTGTAGGAAACTTGCCATCTTTTAAGGAAAAGTGTAAATAAAGATGCTTCCAGCCGTAATTTACTTTTGAAAACCATGTTCACAACTTATATAAAATATAGATTTTTAGGAAAGAATGACTTCTGTTGATCTTAAAGAGATATGTTTGTGGTTAATTTGAAAACTATTTGCATTATTCTCCAAGGGATGAAATTTGCTTTAAAAATGCTTTTTACATACAATATTAAGAATCAAATGCACATTTGGCTTGGTCTGAAGGTAACATACATTAATTTTACAGTATGTATTTTCTGCCTGGGTCTGAGAGCTTTTGGGTGTCCACACTTTTTATCAGTACTGCTTAATTTATCCTTAAATGAAACATCCCACTGCAGGTAATACAAATACATTCACATATCAGGCTTCTGTTCAGCCCTGAACATTGGAGCAGTGTTGTGGCCCCTCTCTGAATGCCAGGATGCAGAGATCCTGCACCATTCCATGCTTTCCCAGGGCTGGCATCTGGCTGCTCTGTGCATTCCTCAGGCAGTTCTGTGAGCTCTGTTCCTGTGCCTCCAGGTCCACCATGTGATGGGAGTTGCAGATGGAGCACTTGCACAATTCACTCTCCTTTTTCCTGTTTTGTTCATCATGGGGATCCTCTCCTGCTTCCTTGGCAGAGAGGGGGAAAAAAGATGTTTCCCCCCTCTACTAAAAATCAATTAAGAAACCTTTTAGAGGAAATTGTTGTATGTTTTCTGACAACATGTATTGCATGTTTATGTATTACATGTTTGACTTGTTAATGTATTGCAGTGAGCCTTTCCAAACCCCCAGATCTCTTAGTTTTTAATTTGATGCCATAAAAATTTGATTTTAATGCTGGTTTTATCAAAAGTAATATCCCATGTTCAAATACGAGCTGAGAAAATATCAGTGGGACTTTAAGGCCATTCCTGAAGAAGTGCCTGACTAGGGATATCGCTACTCATTGATGTTCAAGGACTGAGACAAAAAAATATGCAGGATAAAAAGCATAATTTCTGAATTAAAAAAAGTGTGCAGCACTGTTTCTATAAAAATGTCTAAATTATCTATGGTATAAAATAAATGATTTCAAATTATCCAGCTGCTGATATTTATAACTTCTGTAATGTGAAATTATGTAAGTTCATATTACATACAGCATGTCCTAAAATCTGGAAGATTTGGGTTGAAGTAGAGCTTATGCTGAGCTTTGGACTGCAGAGGGCCATTTCTGAACCTTACTAATTAAAAACAGCAAAATGTTCTAACTTTGTTCTTAGTAAAGCCTTTCCAGAACAGATTTTGTGTTTGTAGATAAGTGCAGGTGTAGCTGATTCAGAACTACAATGGCAAGGTTTTCCTGGGCACATCTCACAGCATTTTATCCTACCATTTAAGAACTATTAATTCTTCATCTTTATATTTTTCTCAAATTAATATTTGCATAAAATTCCTCAGATCATTTCATTATTTTGTTTAATAGAGTTTTCCTCTTCAGATTACAGCCTTTTCTGTTAAATTGCAAATTATGCAAACAAAGCACGCCTACTTAGGTTAGGCAGTCCTGCCTTGCCAAATGACTATTGTTTCACTGCTCATTTCTTCAAAGGATTACTTTTTAAATTAGTGAACTAAAATGAAAAAAGTGCATGTTTCTCTTCTCTTGTTTGTAACCCATAATTTTCCTAAGGCCAATTTAAGGTATATTGTCTTTTAGAATGACATTAAATTAGACCTCAGTCATCTGCTTCCTGTCACTTCCTATTATTTTGTACTTGTTCATCAATCCTTGGGGGAAATCAAAGCCTGTGTGGCTCCCATTTGAATCTGCATAATTCTCAGTGATGGCTGGGTCAGGAGGTGCCTCCCCATGATATTTAAATTTCTACCATAACTGGAGCCATTAACCCTTCCATGACATGGTCAGTCTCATAATTTTGTGAGTATGTATTGTGCTATTCATTAAGGTATTTGCAATGTTAAATTTCATTCTAAATTATGATATTTTGATGTTGGTAAGAATGCCAGTGGAGTTTTATAATGCCTGTATTGTCTTATTCATGTACCTACCTGTTCTTACTCCATTCTAACCACAACTGGCAGCAATTTTTGGAAAGATCTTTTAGTCTTGTTCTTCTGTTCTGAAAATAACCTAAATATTAATTTGGTTTCTTAACATGCATGCTACTCTGCTCCCAGAAGTTAACTTCTGGTTGTACTTAAGTGCTACTTGTGAAGTTGAGAGTCACCAAAGGTGGCTCTGGAGAGCGTGTCCTGTTTGGCAGCTGTGGGGGCCCTGCAGCAGTGCAGGGATGGCACAGGAAACATCCACACCACTGCTCACTCCCACCACAGCTCCAGGATGGTGCCAAGGGCTAGAGGAATCAATTTTTCAGGTGAGGAGATGAAAATGAGTTCTTTTACTGGAAAATCTGACAAGAAGAGGCACTGAGAGGTAGAAGTACCCTGTTATCCAAGAACATGGCATGGTAGCAGCTGATCCTTCCCTGAATGACCATACCCAGTGAATGCTGATCCCTGTGTTTCCTGTCCTGGCTTAATTTTATAGTCATTACCTTGGCTTCCACTCTGAGTGCCCAGAGAAAGGCTCCTCACAGCTTCTGCAAGTTCTCAGATTTATTATATGTATTGGTTTTATAAGATGCTGCAGCAATTTCAAATCTTCACCTTGTTAAGTCAAGACAAATTTGTATTAATTTTAAATTTCTGTGCATTTGCACTCTTTGTGAATGCAATAAGTGGTGCTGGGGTTTCAAAAGCTCCACCCCCTTCTGTATCCAGGCAAAGTAAATCAGTAATGGGCGCCTGAAATCCTTCAATTCACCATATTCTGAATCATACAAACCTGCTGAGAAAGAAGCAGATCATTTCCAGCCATCAGATCATCTCAGAGAACTCAGTCAAATATCTAAACATTGTCCCATTTTCTCCTCTGGCACAGCTCATACCTTGTTCAGTGTATTGACAGAATCTTTCAGAAAACAACACAAACCCTGAGCTCCCTCCTGCACACAAAGGCCTGGGTTCCCCCATGCCTGGTTTGCACTGTGGGGCTGTCAGGGGATGGATACAGGGCTCTGATTTTCCATGTAGCCCCAGGGCTCTGCATTGCTGAAGCCTCTGCCAGCTGGGAGTGCCTCCCCAGGGGTCACTGCAATGTGGGCTCAGAGCTCCCTAAACTCTCTGTCCTTCCCCAGCTGAAGCACACAAGGCTGCAGGGTGGGCAGCAAATGATTGACCTGCAGGGCAGCAGCAGCCCTTTGTCAGAGGGCAGAAATGAGCCAAAACACTGACTTCTGGTTTATTACAGCATGANCGAGGTCACTTCATTCCCTTCTCCCACACTGCAGGGCCTCCCACTGGGTGGTTACACAGAAAATCATCTTTCTTTGGGTTGTGTGGGCAGAACAGTGGAGATACCAGAGCAGAAAGAAGACACATTTGGAAAGGTTTATATTTTTGGTCACAGTGAACAACTCAAACACCAGTAATGATCACAAGTCCCTCATTTTGGGAGCACACACTCCATGTGCTTTTTGGATTGCCACTCCAATTTTCTCCTGGATTTCTTCTTAGCAGCTGGTGCAGTGCTGTGTTTTGAGTTTGCTTTGATTGTTATTTGAGAATTACATTGGTAACTCACTGATGTTGGATTTGTTGGCAAATTCCTGCAGCCTCTTACAGAGAAGATAAAGGAAACCAATGCTTCATCAGATGGTTTTACCAAAGGGGCTTGGACAAGATCACAGACATCCTGGCCATTTGTGACCTTTTCATTTGAAAGGATCCCATGCAACAGCTCCAGATAATACCAAAGTTTAAAGGCTTTGTAGAGCTGGATGTGAAACAAAAAACATTATTTTGACACCTCTGACTGGAGATGATCCTTCCACTGTTTTGCTGCCTGACTCAGCTGGAAGGATTTCCCATTTCTCAGTTTATGAGAGGCTCAAGGGCCCAGGTGTTCTCTCTGTCAGATATAAAGAGAATTTGTAGCCACAGCTTCTCAGTGTCTTTGCTTTGAAAGCACTTTCTGGTCTCAACTCTCTCAATTTTTTAAATAGACAGATTTGTGGGTGTGTTGGAACTCTTCAAAGTCCATTGCTTTTTACGTGTATTCAGCAGTTTGAAAGCCCTGTTCTCCAGATATGCTCCCCTTTTTTTTCTTTTTTTTTTTCTTTTTTTCTGTTTGTTTGATGAGTTTATTTGGGGATTGTTTTCATCTTAATAAATCAAACCATTTTTTGCTTTTGTTTGTTTGTGGGGTGGGGTTTTGTTTGTTTTTAATTAAAAAATGCCAGGGGAGTTTATGTTAGTCCACCATTTAAAAAAAAAATCAGTCAAGAATACCTGAATATTCCAAAGCTAAAGTACCTCAGTGTGGAATATTTTGTAATGAAACAGCACTAGTATCTCACATGGAGAGTACCATGGCTTGCCCAAGGTCTAAAAGGAAGCTTTTGTCATAAGAATCCAACTAATCCCACTCAAATTTCTCAGATTATAAGGTGAAGTATCTGCATTGTGTGATCTGAAGAGAGGTAAATGAAATTGAAGATGTAGAGATAAACCAGAATGGAGTGTGTATTATCTTAAGAATATGAAATCGAGTGTAACACAGTGGTTATTTTAATTAGTTTTGAGAGAAAAGCAAGATGAGATAGTACATGTGTATCTATAGAAATTGCACAGTCTGGAATTATAGTTGTGAATTGGGCTCAGATATTTTCTTTTTAAAATTCTATTGACTTTTTTGATATAATGTGACATACACATATTAATCATCTATGTGCAAAGTATAATAAATTTGTATAACCTATTTGTGTTACTTTTTTGTGAATACAAATTATTAACCTAATGTGTTTCCAAGAAAGTTCAATAACTGAAATTTCAAGACAAGGACACAAGAAAAGATTTGCAGAACAAAGGCATCAGTTCTTTTATGGGAGTAGGCCAAAGTTTGATAAAGGAATCTTACATTTGCTGGACTGTTCTCATAGAATGTGCAAATGGCCCAAAGTGAAGACCTGTGACAGAAAATGCATTTGTTTAAACTGCAAGTGGGGGAGAGCAGAAATTAAAAACCTTTGTGGTGGGAAGTCAGGTCTGTTGATGGTGGTGAAACCTGATGGTCTGAATTCAGCCCCTGGGTTTGGAATTCCCTCTCTGTCAGGGAGTGGATGGCATCACTCTGCACCTGAATTCTGATTTGATATTTTTTATCCCTTCAGTGCTGGGAATAGGTGTGGGTGGGCTGTCAGGTTTTCATTTTGTGTCTGTTAATTCCCTGTCTGATCCTTCCCTGCCTCGCTCCTCTGTCATCCCTCACCTCCCCGTGTAAAATCCCAAATCTTTGCTTCCACATTCCTTCCATTTTCCCTTCACTAGAAATACGTACATATGATAAAGGGAATTGTAACTTGTTAGAAAGTGAACATTTTTCCCAGCTGAATGTTTTGCTGTATTTTCTAAATATGCTACTCCCCATTTTTTGTTAATTTGTGAATAAAAGTGACAGAAGAGCTCAGAGTTGCCTTATATGGAGCATAAACATCTGAACTGTACAGGAGGTAGGGTTCATTCCCTCAAATTGTTGATTTGTTGTCATATATCATTCTGAGGTAAACTTTTAAAACTAAAAAGTTCAAAGAATAAATTCAGTTAGAAATGAAACAAAGAGTGCATTCTAATGACAGTTAATTATTAAGAATTACAGTTATTCTATGCACTTTCCTACTGGCAGTGTTCTACTTCATTTCAATTTAACCTTGAGATGATAGTCCAGTGCACTGGAATTTATTTTTTTTCCTATTTGACAGAACAACACACACTAATTAAACATTCATATAAAGAGAAGGTAACTTATTCTATACAGTATCATTATTTTCAGGTCCCAAATATCCTTTGTAGAAATCTATTAAAACCTACACTTAAAAAACTTTCCATCAACTGGAATGCAAATTGAAATGCTTGCTTTTGACATAATTATTTTGGTCATGAATTGGAAAGAATATACCCATGCCTTCAAAAATTCTGAACTTTACAGTGAGGACATGTTTGTATTTGTAAGATACCCCTTACTGCTTGTTATCTTATGTAACATTTACCTCCTCCAGAATCCCACCTGTAGTTACAAGTGCAAAGTTTAGTTATTCTTAAAGACTTCAGCTCCTTTTGAGGTATTAAATAAAATAACTCAAAATATAAAGGAAGCATTAAACCTTGTAATTATTGTAGTTTCCAGTATAATAGAGCTGAAGTTGGTTAAAGATTGAGTAGGAGAAAAATATGGGAACAAATTGAGATGTGTTTTTCTTTAAAGGAAATAGACTTTTTTTGTATTATTAGAGACAGGGGGTTTTGTTGGTTCTTTTATTTTTTTTTAAACAAGTAAAAAGCATAAAAACCCAAATGTGCCAGCTCTGACATTTCCTGTCTGATGACAACGATGAGATCCAGCCTGTGAGGGCTTAAAATGAATGTCTTGTCTAATTTGTGCTCTTCAAATTTATTTCTTCCCTCCCAACTGTCTCATTTTACCCCACCTGTCACACATCACACTTGCACACCCCTACCTTACTTTTTCAGATTTTACAAGCTTTGCCTTCTGTTTTTCCCCATCTTAAATGTGATCCATCCTTTTCTCTTTAACTCTTCACTTTAGGTTTTGCCTTTTTGTTTCTTAATTTCCTCATCTGTGTGCTATTGAATCTTTTACCTGTTAAATGAATTAAAGAACTCTTAAGGAAAAATAGAACAGTAATTTCAAATAACATGAAATATAAATAATAAAAATGTTAGTACTTAAGGGCATTGATATTTCCCTTAAAACAAAACAGCACTCACATGGTGTTCTTAATCATATAATTTAAATAAAACTTCAATGGATTCTCTAGATGTACTATTAATGTTATAAATGTCTAAGGTGTTTATTTGCATTTTGTTAGAATTCTGCTTAGAATTTTGTGAATTCTGTCCAGCTGAACAACAGCAGAGTTGGAATGAGCACTGATAAAGGGTATGAAACCTGCAAGTCATTAATTTTTTCACATATTTATTGCTAATATCTGAGATAAGTTTGCTTCTCAAATATTGATTGTATCTTACTTATTTTTGATCATTTCGTGCTCCTTAAAGCAAGAGCTTGCAATGTTTATATATTGGGCATGAGTGGCTAAATATCTCCAGGCAGTCTGCATTATTAATTTTATTAATTACCTTTGTTTATTAATAGCATTTGGTCTGGACTTGTGTCAAACTGTCCTGTGCCTTTGGGTGTCAAGAAATTCTGTTAAAACCTCTAAACCACTGAAATACAGATGCAAATGCCAGAAATTTAACTTTCTAAACAAGGATGTCAGTGCTTGATTTGAAATTTGGTTGACTTGTTTGAGGAGATGGTGAAACCACAGAGTCTTCATTTTAGCTAGTTATAATTGACAATAATTGACAAGTGAATTTAATTCCTTTTTAACTTGTTGAATCCTTTTGTAGTTCCTTTCATGTCTTTTTGTTGAACATTGAGAAACACTTTTTGATTTCCTTTAAGGAGGGCACGGCTTCTTTCCTGTTTTGATAATCCTGAATTTTTATTTTTGTGTTTTGTTTTTTTAAATATCATTCAACTTTTTCATGTGAGATTGCTAAATGCACTCTGCAAAGCTGCCTGTCACACATTAATGTCAGTGACTCTAAGCTATGTTTAAGTTATCCACTGGCATCTAGTAATTATCCAGAGCCATGAAACACAAGGCAGTATTCTCTGATGTGTAAAATTTCAATTCTCTATGTATTTCTTCTGTCTTAAACACACCTAGAAAAGAATGTCAGTTTAACTTTTGGTATTGCATTTTTTAAGGTTTTTGGTTTGATTTGCTTTTTTTATTTTCCCCCTCACAGGCCTTTTCAAGGTAAAAGTATTGTAGCACAAACCAGCTTAAATTTGGTCCAAAGAGAATTGGTGTGATGGTGACCTCACAATACTTGTCACACTCTAAACATGTTTATGGCTGCATCTGCTGAAACTTCTTTCAAAATTAACTCTGATTTCTTTAATGCTGTCCACTGAAAAGCATCTTATTAAAGTTTTAAATGATATCAGAATTAATCATAATATTGTGATGAATTTTGCTGGTGTGGGTTTTGAACAATGGAATCTCCAAGACAAAGAATTTCTCCAAATCATTGATAAATTCCATCTGGTAACATCAGGCTGAAGATGTACAACAGCAATTCCATAAATGAGCATAACAGGAAGCTCTTGCTTCCTTCTAAACCTTGTTTTCTGCCCTCTGAGCTGATGCTTCATATGAAATGCAAGCACACAGGCACAATGTATTGGTATCAGACACAAAGTACGTGAATTCTGATACCTTTTTATCACTTGTACACCAAGAATTCCACTTTTTAAATGATATCCTGCCAGCTTTTTCACAATCCATTAATTCCTGGATCAACATCAGAAGGAATGTCAGAGCTGGCTGAAATTCTTGTAAGACACAGATGTCAGGATCAAAAGTCAGAGGCATTCTCAGAGCAGCAGGGGATCCTGCTTGTTAGACCTTAATCGGAACAATTAGTATCTGCCATGTGACATGCTCCATACCCTGCCTATATTTCTGCTGGAATGCTGAAAACAGAAAGTGTTTGCTGAAGTTGGAGACAAAAGTGCAAGGGCTGGTAGTCTGATATCCCTTTCTGCAAACTTTTTTGGGGTGTCTTTCCCCAAATGGTAAAAAAAAAAATTAAATGGAATTGCATCAACCTACCTTTAGATTGAAATAATTTTACACTTAAAATATGTAATTCTGTCCTGACCCTATTATGTGAAGTTATTCCTTTATTGCATGTGATTAATTATGAACTAATCTTCAAGGGAAAGGCTGCTGGTACCTAGGTTCATCTACCCTCCTTGCCTGGGAGGAAAAAACCAACTTGTATTCTTATGGTTAACATTTGCATGGTTTATCAGTTTGTCGTTGGTTTTAACCATCTTGGCTCTGAATATTTTGCTTTCAGAATAATAATATCAGAGGTTTTGTTTTGTTTTGTTTTGTTTTGTTAATTTTCTCTTTCAGTGCATTAGAGACCAGAAGACACTGAAATGGTCACACTCCTTTTTCTGCTCCTTTGTTGCTTTATGGTTTTGGCACTCTGAATTGAAGCAGCCATTTCAGGCACAGGCAGGTTTGTGGGCCTGTATTTTTAATTCTTCAGTTGGGAAGAATTCTTCTTGGCTGTTGGCACATCACAAGTTATTTTTGTCTCAATTCTTTATGCTCTTTCTTAACCTTCCTTTAATTATGACATTGATACTGCAGAAGGTGTCAGGCATCCAAATTCACTTCTCATTTTGTGTAGTGGAGAAGAGCAAGAGAGAAAAGGGAGAGGGAAAGTATCCTGAAAATGAGGAAACAGGATCTTTGGAGCAGTTGGAAGTGTGAATTAATATCAATACTTTATATATTACATACAGCATCATACACAGATATCATATACAGAAATATTACGTTTCAAAAATGCTCAAAATATGTAAAATATGCTAAATATAAAAAGCTGGTCTTAATGAACATGACTAAATTAAGTAAGATACCCCAAGACTCCTAATATTTCCTTTTGTGTTAGAGAGCAGATAGAGAAAAATGCACTTTGGGGGAACAACAGAATGGCTCAAGGATCCTCACATCTGATCTAGAAATGTAAGAATAAATTTCACCCTCCAGACAGTCTGAAAGGACTTGGTGGTTTTGGCTGGGAATTCAAAATGTGTGAATACAAGATTTTGAAGAAGAATTTAATGACTAAATTCAAGCAGCAGAGGGAGGAGAATGAATATTAAATAGTAAAACTCACAACTAGTCAAGTAAAGCAACATTTTCCAGTGCCCCATATCTCTTGAAAGGACTGAGTTTAAAATGAAAATAAATTAGGATTTCAGATTTGCAAAGAGTACAAACGTGAGGAATACCAGGAGATGATGGAATATGCCTGTATTGATTATACAGGACAATTTAAATATTTTCAGGGGAAAAAAATTGAATTATAAATAGACAGACCTGTAACTTACAGAACTGTAACTTCACTTTGGGGAGATTTGTTCAAAAACTGGTCAGAAACTT
>VWYE01023356.1:0-43595 GCA_013398995.1 Alaudala cheleensis
TACTGCATGGTCATTATTTTTTTATTAATTCATTATGCCCTGCAGAGTAATTCCATCCAAGAGAGAAAACAGCCACGTGATTTTTATGAGTGGTCAGATACACTTGAAAACTGGCTTGCAGAATTAGATTCATGTTGCACAAATAGTGGGAAAGGTTTACTTTAGTAAAAGTGCAGGGAAAGCAAGGAAGTGTTAATCAATGGGATTATTTCTTGGTGCACAATAAGGATATCTGAATTACAGTGTAGCTGATGGATAAAGAGGAGTCTTCTGTCAGCTGAAATCCCTAACTCGTGGTCAGTGGGGTTCCCCTTGCTACCTAAAAGGGTTTTTTTGGCGTTATACACAGAAGTGTCTTTGCTCTGCCCCCTGAAAATCCAGCCAAGAGAAAGCAGCCAAGAAGCAACCCACTGGAGTGTGGGGTGAGATTTCCTGTGTGGATTTCCCTTTGCACACTCTGGCTGATCTTAGCCTGCTCCAGGACACAAACCAGAAAACTGGGAGTGAGTGGGAAGGCAGGTGAGCCCTCCAGGAGGGGCAGGGCTTTGATTTCCATGCACAGCAGTGTTTCCCTCCCACAGCAAAGCAAAGCACACACCTCACAAGCAGCGTTTGCCATCAGGATGGATGTCCAGCAGTAAGACACCTGCTCGTGAGCTTTTCTGTGCTTGCCAGATATTTATCTGTGAGAAGGAGCAGCATCTTTCACTTCCACAAGGGTCCTGTGCCTGTGGAGTGCTGTGTCTCCCAGCAGGAAACACCCTGATTCACAATTCAGTGCAAGGGAATGAGCCCATACATAACATTGCTTTCCCTGTTCCAGGATTTCAAATAAGCAGCTTTAATCCCTGCACTGTGCCTGGGAAAGCAGGAATAGGTGTTGTTGTTTATGGTCTGTGAACAGGCACCCGAGTGAGATTGGTACTGGCAACACTTTTCCCCCCTGAATAATAAAGTTCTGCACGTGAAGGGAAATCTGAGCATTAATATAGAACCTTTTCTTTAAGCTCCAGGACTACATTATGCATCCATATCTTGGGCCCAATAAAATGAATGGATCCTTTTAGTTTTCCTACTGTTATGGGTTTAAAACAGGCGATGTCTTCTATTTTTTCTACTGCAATTTAATCCAATTTTAATATTCCCCAGATAATAGTGAAATAACCAATTCTGTCCGATTCTGCCTTAGATAAAAGCATCAGCATGTTTGGAACATAAACCTTATTTTACCTTTTGTTGAGCTGCCCAATTTAGTAAGAGCAATTCACTGCTGCATCCTAAGTGTAGTATGACTTAGAACACTGGAAGCTGCCTGGAATGTGAAAAAAGGGAATAATTTATATTTAATTGGTCTAAACCTACCTTTCCTAGGTCAATAAGAAGAGGAAAATCAGCAGCATTAATCAAGATAAAATTATCAGCTGATTAATCAGTGTTCTAATTACTGCATAGTTCTTTCCCTTTTCAGTTTTAATTACTAAACTTCATTGTCTTTTCCATATGGCCATCGTGCATTCACAGTACACTTTTTCTCCTGGTGAGATCATTAATATAAAAAATGTACATTCAAGACATTACTGAAGATATAAGAAATTGCTACTGCCTACTAAGAAATTACCAAGGAAGCTGCAAATCAGCCATAGGTTATACAGGAAAAGTCTAATAAATCTGCTAACACTTAAGAAAATAGATACAGTAGAAATGCAATTATGATTATCAAATCAACCTTTGTCCTAAAGTGAGTTTTGCCAGTCTTATTTCATCAAATCTGTCTCCTGGTTGGGTCAGAAACCAATCAAAATCTGATTTAAGTTGGCAAAATACAGGGGAGACCTCTTAAAATCACAGGGCTAACACTGACCACACAAATGCTCTCTTAGCACATTCTCTTTAGCACAATATTCCTTCTTGCTGAGGCCCAAGTCCTCAAAGGTGTTTGGGCACTTCAAACTGTTTCAGTAGATACTAGATACGTAAATTACCTTCCAAGGATTTAATCTCAAATAAATAAATCTGCCCTGTATTGGCAGAAGTACCCTGACTTATTTAGGCTCTGTGCAAGTCATAAGGAGAATGAAGAGCTGTGCATTGCCCTTTCACACTGATGCTGAGTAAGAGAGGGTTAGAAAAGCCCCCAGCAGGTGAAATTCTGCTGAAATCTCAGTGTCTCGTGTCAGTCTGCAGTCTGTCTCACAGCTGCCTTTCCAGAGGAGCCCTGAACTGAAGGGGAAGAACAGGATGTGTTCCTAGCACTTTATGGAAGGTGCCCCAGTTAATAGGGGCACCCATGGAATGGAGTGAGGAACTCGAAGAGCTGGTGCTTGGGCAGTGAGAGCACCCAGCTCTGTACACTTGGGAAACACACAACAGCGTCTTGCATCATTTCAATTGTTTGGTGAATGCCTTAAGGCATTTCCACTGCCTGGAACCTGGCAGGCTGTGTATCTGATCTGCAAGGTCTCTTGCATCCTTCAGCATGCTCGTCATCCCTGATGGGAATGGTGGATTTCCACCAGCCAGCTTCCAACAGTCCTCTCATTTTAAAAAAATGTCAGGTGTCCTTGTCTATTTACTTTTAAATCAGGATTTCCTGAGAAGAAGTAGTTATACCAGTTATTTAGTTAACTGATTAGAAATTGAAAGCCTAGTTTGGAAATTGTACAAGTTTCCTATGAATATTCATAAAAAATAATTAACTTGGCTTCTGATTTAGAACCCAGCAACAGTTCACTTTTTTTTTTTTTTTAATAGATGAGTTAATTATATGCTGAGGTCTAGTTTGCTGGGGTTTCTTTCCTAAGCGGTGATTGACTAACTGCTGCTGGTGACAATAATCCCGAGCTGGGGAGGCTTTTTGTGTGTGTGCTTTGCTTTGGGCTGAGGTTTTTTTGTTTGCGCCTGTGTCTTTCCCAAGGTTGGAGGTGGCACACCGCCGCCACCCTGCGAAGGACGTGGGTGCCCTGATGCAAAGTCCCTTCGCTGCTGGACCCGCTCCTGCTTGTCCTCCTCCCCAAAGCCCTTGGAAAGGATTGCAAGAGGCAGATCCCCGCAGCACTTCCATTCAAATCCGCGATATGCTCAAATCTCCGCCGCCCCGAAGCATCTCGGTGGCTTTTACAAGGGGACCAAGGAGGCAGCTCAGCCCTCCCAGCCTGGGTGGGGACGCTGGCCCTCCTTTGCCTGTGGTGAACAGTGGGACGACATTGGGATGGGCTGCCAGGGCGGTGCTGAAATCCCCATCCCCGGCGCTGTTTAAGGAAAGCCTGGACGTGGCACTCAGTGACCAGGCGGCGATCGGTCCCAGGTTGGAACCGCTGCTCTGCGAGCTCGTTCCCAGCCTGCCCGAGTGTGCGGTTGTGTGAGGCCAGAGCCGATGGCCGTGGGGAGCCGCGGCCCAAGGACGGGCAGCGGAGGCGCGGCGCCGGGAGCGGACGGGAGGCAGAGCCCCGCTGCCCAGCGCTGCCGAGCCCGGCCGCGGAGCAACGCTGCCATCTAGTGCCACCCGCGCCCTCCCCGCATCGCTGCTCGCCGCTCTCCTCGCTCTCTCTCTCTCTTTTTTTTTTTTTTCATTTTTTTTTTTTCTGAAAGGTTTTTATCCCGTCAAGGAAAAACCGGCTCTTGGAAAACAACCAACTCAGTTGGAACTCGGAGATAATAATCAGTTTCTCTGGGCTTGTGAAATTGGCTCATTAAGCGTGCTTTTTAACAGAAAATATTGGAAGCGATTAAGTCTGCTTTAGTGAGTGGGCATGAAATGGCCAACCTTCGGCCACCCACAGCTCCTAGGTGCCTGGCGTCGTTTTATGCATGCAGCGTAATGTCTTTACTTGAAGTGCTGTTTATTCATCACCTGCTTATTTATCTCTTTGCATTTGGCAGGCACATCGATCAATGTTAAACTGTCACACAAGGTTATTTTTCTTTTACATAACAGTAGAGGCCTAAGGTAGTGGCATATTAAAAGTAATAACTTTCTAACTTGTAGCTCAAGATGACAGCACCATTTGTACCTGAATATATTACAGCCAGAAATTCGGGGGAAAAATATAAAAAAGGGGAGAAATATTAAAGAAGTTTAAAAAACAGATGATGTCTGTTAAGAATTAATGTTCTTCCAAGGTCAAAGGCTGGGAGCCAGCATTCCCTGAGTTGCTATAATGGTGTGCCTGTGTGTGTTGTGAATGTGTCTGGTGAATGGCTCTCCACCACACAACAGATCCACCTCTGACCCATGGGGATTAACTTTAGTCCTTACCATCCCTGATAAACTCACAGGGAGACTCCTCTACACGTGCTGCTCACCTCCCAACCTGATTTATCCCGTGAGAACCAGGTAGTTCTGCTTCGAAGTGGCTGGATTCATCCCGTGTGGATCCATGTGTCGTGTCCACGGCGTGGTTGTGCAGCAGTTACCTGGAAGCCAGGCCATGCCCAGGGAAAACTGGAGTTGAATAAACAGGGAGGGGTGTAGTTATCAACAACTGTGTGCAGCCATCTGAAAAACAGCAAAAAAGTCAATGTGGAAGTAAGTCTTTTCATTCTAGTTTCTCTCACCCTCACACCCCCCTTTTCTTTTTTTGGTTCTAGTATTCTGTTGCTTTCAAACAGTGCCCAGCTTTGATAGACTTCCTGTCTTGGCACAGGGCCAGGCAAGCTTTCTCTGTACAAACAGGTTTTCTTTTTATTTTCAGTCCAGCCTAAAAATGCCTACAGATAGAAGAATGTCAGATCTTTTTAGTGTTGAATTTCAAAGCGGTCCTTAGAATTCTTTCCTCCCCTTGATCTCGTCTTTGGATTGCAGCTTGGACTCGCTCTCTGTTTCTAAATATAAGCTGTGGACAGTGGCTTTCTAATAAAAAGCTTTGATAGGCTTGTGTACATGGGAATTAAGCATGAGGCTGTGGTGGACTCTGTGTCAGCAGCCCGTTGGTGCTGACATGAAGCTCCACTGCTCTCCCACCACTGCACACATTTTGCCAAAGCGCCCTGGCTCGCACATGTGCATGGAGAAATGGAAGTGCTGAAGGAAGCAAGGCCATGAAATGCACTTCATGCAGATGGCATCTTGCTTTCTGGGTTGAACAGGATTTATCGTTGAGCCTGGCCTATCTTTGGATCTGTTAATTCATGTATTCATTCCTGCTCTTGGGCAGACACTTCTGTTTTATCTCATGAAGCGCAAACCTGGAAGGGAAGGAGGGGGAGGCTCGTCCATTAAAAAAAAGCAGCACCTCCACATCTCTCCTCCTGGATCAATATTTGCATCAAAGTGGTTTAAATGTATGTGGCTCTAGGGCTGTCCATTCTTTCAACCTGACCTGCAGCATTGATTGGGGCTAGTAGAAGGAAGGGAAAATAGCAAATCCGGTAAGATAAAATTAAAAAAAAAAAAAAAAAGCCAGGAATGTCACTGTGACTCCTGAGAAAGAAGCACTTAAAGTGCTCCCATCATTTGTATGACCTCAGCAATCCCCTTAGTTAGACACTGCCCCTCTTCACCACCCACATGTGGCACTTGTGGTTCATTTGATCATATTTCTGAGAATAACAAAGAGTATTTCAGATTTTATCTGAACAAAGGTGAAACTTCCTTGTTTGGGATGGATAAGTTGCCTCAATTCTGGTTAAAATATTTACACTGATTCTATTAATTGCTACTCCACTTTCTGCTTGTACATCCTAATTCATGGAATGCACAGAGAAAGTTTGTGATGTGGATAAAAATTAACTTCTACATGTTCTCTTCCTCCATTTAGACTGCATTTAGCCCTTCCCTGCACTCCTTGGACATTACACATGCAGGGAGTGCAAGGCAATTTACACCCCGAGGAGATTCTTATCTCAAGAGGGGCTCAATTAAAGCAAAGCTGCAAGACTGACCCTCGAATTTTCCTGAAGAAAACATTCTGCTCCTTCAGTTGCTTTTCCTAAAATATCTTTCCTATTCATTTTCAAAAAATAGAAGTTGAATTCACCAAGAGAGAGGTCTCTTGGTGAAATCTTGGCTTTATTTGAATTGGCTTTACCAGGTCCAGGATTCCCATTGAAGACTTTTCCTGTCTGTGCCTGCTGGGATTGGATGGTGTCTTGTGACGAGATCAGGGCCCAGCTTTTCCCCTCCTTTTTCCTTTTTTGTTTTTAATGTATAGACTCGTTTGTTTACAGTTGTGTTGCAGTGGATAAATTTGAAAAGGCACGTTACAGTCTTGGATCTGTGTTTCTTTCTCTTTGGTCTCAAATAGACTTTTGGTATTGAATTCTCTGGATGTAGGATCAGCCTTTAAACTTTGACCTGCATGTGTGATTGCTTAGGCAACAGCTAATTTTGAAGCAGAAAAGATTTAAGATCAGCTTTTTTGAGATGACTGCGATTTTTGATAAAGAGAAACAGAAAAACACTGTGACAGAACATAGTATTATACATAAAACTGGGAGGCAAAAAAATGACAGCTAAGAAATTTATCATGTAAACAAAGAAGTCCAGCCCATTGAATGGAATAAAATTGAATAAGTAGAATGATCTCTCCTCCATGCTCTGCAACTCCTCAGCTGGCAAAGCACTTAGCACCTACTCAGATTAAGCTGCATGAATACAACAGTATTAAGTTAGCCTCACAAAAGAGGACTTCCAGTATTAAGAGTGATCAAAGGATTTTAGCAAGGCAGGCTTGCCCACAACCATAAAGGTCTCCTAATAAAGTAGAACTGAGCAATTAATTTACTTGACAGAATGTCTGTGAGCAGTTTGCAATTTCCCTGTATTTACTTGTTATTCACAGCAACTTGGTGTTTTCGGGAACGTTTACCCGCAGAATCGATCGTGGTGACTCCTCCATGAGGATTCCATACCTGATGTGCTACATTTGGGCTGGGTTGGTTACAGCTAATTGGTCATTTCAGTCGGAGGGAGAAGCAGAAAATTAGCATGTCTAAGACATTTGCCCAAATGTTAAACCACTGCTGGCCCCATAAACCTTGCCTGCGGCACTTGGCATTTATTGTCCATTCCCTTGTCTCACTTCACGTGTCTCCCAGACATAATTTAGGGCACTGGCTGCCAGTAGCCCTGTCCTAAACTAATATACAGCTCCCCATAAAACAGTTCTTTCCTGACCTGGCATCGGAACCTCCTATGTTTGTTGTCTTACAGAGTTTTATTGTCCCCAAGGATAATGGCTCCTGCAAAATGGCTGGGGATTTCATGGCTGTCATGGCAAACACAGGCTTGGAACATGTGCTTTATATCTAAGGCAGATGGGCCAACGTGCTGTGCTTTGGGGGCTGTGAGGGGAATTATGGCTCTAGGCCTTGTCCTCCTCCAGACCCCAGGTTTGGGTGGTATCACTGCACCTTTGGAGGCTGGAGAGTCTCGTGATTCCAGCTTGGCTTCAGGTGTGCCTGGAAGTTAAAAATATTTCTTTTCTGGTTGCATTGTATTCTCAGCAGCCTGGAGAGATGCAGGGATTGGGAGCACTGGAGATCCTGAAGTGTTAATAGCCGACCAGTTCTGAGGTATTTTCATCTGAAGCCCAACTTCGTCGCTGTGCAGCATTTTTAATTCATGTTATTTGGCCATGCACAGCAGGTGTGAGCACTTCTGTGGAAGAATGCACAGCAAGGAGGCTACAGGCATAATAACCTCCATAATTTTATCCAGTCTAGTTCACCAAAGTTCTCTTTTGAGGCAAAGTACCAGCTTTCCTTAAAGCTCTTAGGAACTTAGCTTTTAAAGGAAGTCTTGCTAATATTCCTTCATGTCCTTTCTATAGTCTCTCTCTTCTCCTCCCTGAATTATTTCCTCTCTGACAGCCACATGGCAAGTGGAACATTTAGGTTGGGTTTTGCTGCTTAGTGTGTCCCAGTAAGTTTTAGGTAAATGCTTCTGTGCTTACATGGTGGTTATAGAGAGTAAAGAGAACATCTAAAGGTAGAATTACTACAGTGAATTCACGCTTGATTTTTCAAGAGGCCATGTTTTCAGTCACCTACCTTATAACACCTCTTATAATTAGGTCAGTTATGTAAAAATGGGCCTGAGTTTCTAATGTTAGCCAGGCAAGCAGTGTGCTGTTGGCTCGGCTCCATTCCCATGCCAAGGTGAGGTTGCTCTGTGCATTACGTTCTCCGTGTTCCAACGCGTCCCTGCCTCTTGAGCAACGGGGCTGTCCCACTTAATGTGCTAATTCAGCTCCCTGCCTCCTGTGTGACACAGGACTCCACAGCTGTCATTTACATTTCCTTAAAGTATGGCTAATTTCTAATTACTCACTAAAACAAGAAACATTTTTTATCTTCCTAAGAAATCTCACCCCTGCTTTTGGTGTAAGCATTTAACAAACTCAGTGCTCAGCAATAATGATGTTTGAGAAACACAATCAGAAAAAGGAAATTGCATTATAAAGTTCCATTCTAATGGAAGAAGATTGTACTACATTTCCAGTAGAAGTGCCAGTTGAGAGGGTCTCTATTTCCAAGTCAATGTGTTTTCTGGACCTGTGGACTTTTGAAGATCAGATTAATGTGCAGAAACTCAGTATCTGTCTTGTGCAACCATCTGAGATTCTGCTGGGCAAATATGGCATGGTATGTCAACTCCAGTTACAGTTGGCTACAGCCTGCTCTTTGGAAATCTGCTGCATTGTGTGGGCCAGACTGATCTTTAGTACTGGAAAAGATTACCCAGAGGATGTGGAGCATTATCCAGCCCTTTGAGTCCTTAAATGATACTGAACACTTTTCTGAAAACAATGCTCTAGGCAAACCCAAAACTCCACTGTTTGATACAAGGGTTTTTTTGTGCAAAATCAGTGATGGAAGTTGCAGAGGAGTTACCTCAGATAGTCAGTGGGTCCATCTGTCTCTCATGCCTGTGGCTCCAAGGGTGTGCACAGGAGCTCCTGGGAGCACAAGAGGCAGCTGCAGGTGGGGGCCTGCATTTGCAGGAATGCAAAGACTTGCCAAGTATCTGTACCCCAGGGGTCTGAGACAACCTAAAGGTTGTCAGAGGGTTGACAATCTGTTTGCTCAGCCCCACCAAAGCAGTGAGGAAGGTGAATCTTGCTGGTTGTGTGCTGCTGGCCCTGCACATACAGACCTAACCTGCTGCCCATGCCAAAATCTTCCAAACAACACTGAGCCCCCGATCAACAGATTGTCCTTTAGTCAAGGAAGATGTCAACAAGCTGGCTGGCATCCAGGAAAGCCAAATCCTGTCAACAGAATGTCCTGCAGCTGTCTTAAGAGCACACCTTTACCAGTGGGGATAAGGGAGAGGGTTTGTGCATGCAGACTGACTGTCCATACAATCAGTATTGGCCAAGTGTGAGTTCTCTGTACTGAATGAGTGGATGCACAAACAAGTTAAAAACAGAGAACAGATCATTTTATGACATAAATGAAAAGGGGAGAAACACCAACCTGTTTGTTGAAAGACAGAACTCTCCTCAAACATGTGCCTGTCCTCTCTCCATACCAAAAAGTCTTGATCCTTCTCTCTGATGCACAACTTGCCTGTATGTACTTTGGATACATTGAAACAGAGATTTGAAGATTTCCTTTATGCTGGCTCAGCCCTACAGACAGGTTAACCCCCAGTTAAAACTGAAGCTCCACTCTTTGTGGAGCCTAGACATGCTGGTTTTACTTATGGGACTCCTTCATCAGCCCTGGAGATGTGGCTAAAGCCCAGTCTAAGGCCTTGAGCAGGGCACAGTGGCCCAGGACTTCCCAATTAGGATTTTTCAAGATTTTTGAGATGCAGGATGAGGAGCTCCATGTCCCTCTTTGCTTTTGAGAAAACCTACCAGGAGAAAAGGTGCAGCACTTCTGTTCTTGCACGGGGATAAAAGGGTAACTTAAATGTTGGTTTTTTGACTTTAGTGGGTACTTGCTAATGCAGTGATGTGAGGCAAAAGCAGTCAAGCACATAAGTAGTTCAGGCTTTTTTACTCCTATTTAAACAATTCTTGAATGAAGCTGGGAACAGACAAACATGAAGAGATTTGTCTGATGATTCTGAACTGCTGAAAGTGCTCATTTCACCTCTGCTTCCTCTAAACCAAATCTTCTGTTGGATATCTTTGTCATGGAGCAGGAGAAGACAATTCCCTTTCTCCTCCTGTATTTTGTTAAACATAATTCTTGTTGATTTTTTCAGTTATATACTTGTATTCAAAGTGGGACAGGAATCCTTAAGAAACTAAAAATAGCGCATATAATGATCTCAGTAGGAGGGAGATTATCAAATTGAGGAGAAAAAGGTGTAGGGAATTAAGATGTTAAGTACTGTAAAGCCATGTTCAGAGTCACTCCATGTACTCCAAACAAGTACCCTAAATTCTCTGTAAAAAGACGAAAATGCACCTCAGCAAGGCCTCACTCAGCTGTTCTAATCTCATTACAGTTGTGTTCAGCCCCTTTATAAGATAGGAAAATTGACTTTATATAAATTTAAGGAGGAACGTAAATAAATAATATTTAAAGTGGAAGTTTTCAAAAAACAATGTATAAGAATTTGGGAACCCTAATTCCTCTGGGAACAGATGCATATCATCATCTTCACATGCCTGAGCTACACGCCCTTAGGCTGTGCATGTCAAATACCCCTTTATCTTCCAGCACTCTGGTATACAAATGAAGGTGTTTCTATAGCAATTCCAATTTCAGGAAAATGACAAATGCTGAGTGAATATGATCCAAAGGTTCCAGATATTAGGGTGGTGCCCATTATCTGAGAGGGGGCTAGGATGTGATATTAGCTGTTTTCAATAAAAAACACACAGAGCACAACCCACACCCATGGAACAAGTCTCCATTGACCTTAGCAATGCTTTTGATGCTCTCCGACTTCCAGCTCTGTGGAAATTATTGGCAATATTTCCCAACTCCTGGATGTCCAGAGAAGTTTGTGAAATTATCCGTCATCTGCACAATGGTGTGCTGGATAGAGGCTGGGGCTGGCACTCTGTTGGATCCATTTGTAATAGCAAAAGGAGTCAAGCAAAGGTATATTTTGGCACAGGCTGTTCTTTGGACTGTTCTTTGTAGTAATGATTGATGATGCCACTGGAGACATGATGCCAGGAATATTTATTAAATTTTGAACATCTGGCAAGCTCTTTAACCTGAGCAGATTGAAGGCCTCCACAGCACTGAAGGAGAAGGTTATATGTGAACTCCTCTGCGCAGGTGGTTGTGCTTTCGTTGCACACACTATAGAAGACCTCTAGTTCACGACCAACAAATTTGCTGTGGCAGCTGAAGTCCACAGATTTATCGTCAGTCAGAAGAAAAGCAAGGTTGTGCACTAGTCCAGAGCTGGAAAAGCATCTGCAAGATATAGAATCGGCATATTAGTGTGGGTAATGGATTTAATTTATTTTTAAGAGACTATCAGGTGTCTAAGAAATCATGTGCAGAATTAAAAATACATGTTTTGCATGTGAGGTTGCATCATAAATTGACACATGCACGGTATCCCACAGAATACCAGACTTAGTGTTTATTTTGCTGTAGTAATTTCCACATTAGTCTGTGCCTGTGAAACATGGACAAGTCATTGCTGGCACATCAAAGAGCTGGAAAAATTCCATCACCAGCACCTTCGAGCTATTATGCATATCAAGTTATAGGATAAGAATCACAAATAACAAGATTTTGCAAAGAGATTGCACAAACAGTATTGAAGCAATTATTATTATAATAGCATTATTTTGCTGGACTGGACATGTCCTCTGTATTTAGGACACAAAGCTCCCACAGTCTGTGTTGCACAGTAAACTTACGACAGGCAGCAGATCAGAAGTCAGGAAAAGGAGAGGCATTTGTCCAGGAAAAATCACTCCCTGGTTGCCACACAGATGCCATCATTTGGGAAACTCAGCATCAGCTATTAATATGGAGTACTATAGAGTAAAGTGAGACATGTTGGTCAATGGAGCTGAAAAATAATTCACAACTCCAAACTTGTGAATAATTTTGCCCTTGTTGAACATCTGTGATTAAATCGCAGTCTCTTTAGATGTGGTTGTACTAAATTCAATTCTGAAATAAACCAAATGGTCGCTGAGGAACATTTAGGCATCGTTCTCTCCGTGTCCAAGGGATGATGAAGTTCCACTTCAGGAAACCATCAGGGAGAATGATGTTGGAGACAGCGCTGGGTACTGGTGCTGCTGCCCTCTGTCCAGCCCGTGGGGTTCTAGGATTGAGGCAGGTGTGGCTCTGCTAATGGGGTGGAAATCAGGAGAGAGAATTGGGCTGAGAGAGAAGAAACCCTCGTGTGATGCTAAAGAAGCTCCACAGCAGCCAAAAAGAGAAGGCAGGAGCTCAGCTTCCATTCTGGAAACACTGCAAGTGATTAAGCCTGGCTCCAGGAGAATGCAGTTTTCCTTCCACAGCTCTCTGACAAGGCTTGGGAAGTTCATGGGGAATGGAGAGCTGCAGTCACTGGGATCAGGAGTGGGCTGGAGGCTCTGCAACGTGCAGGTTCCCTGTGGATCAGGATTTCTTCCTGTTTGCCCCATTCCAGTGATCCCTGCAAGAGGCCTGCTGTGCACAGGCCTCCTCCCCAGCAAACAAAGGGACAAACCTTCCCTCCTGCTTCCCTAATATGCAAACTTATAATAAAAAGGAGATTGGAGGGAAGGAAATAATCAGATCAACTGCTGTCATTTCCATTTAATTGCCGTGTTTGCCATTTCAGCAGCGAGCGCTGCAATGCGCTCAAGGCGGTGGGAGAGAGGCAGCCTTTGGTTCAGCACTTGTTCTTTAAACAGGAGTTATTCAAATCCCAGCCAAGGTGGCAGGAGCTCCGGGGGAGCTGCTGCACTAAACAGGTCAAAGGCAGAGCACAAAGCACATCTCTGGTTAGGACGTGGTGGTAATAAATGTAAACAAGCCAATTAGAATATATTGTTTGCTGAAATGAAACTTCAAAAGCCAGGCTGCTTGTACACGACCTATAGGAAATGAAGTGGAAGCAGTTCAGTGTGTGTAAAATTGATAGGCAGTTTTTATCTCACTATCCTTTTTATCTGGAGCATCTGAAATCCAGTAAATATATTCGCTTGTCCTACTTTTGAGAGTAATTTTTCATCACATTTTCAGTAATTGGATATCACATATTTTACGGTCTTACTCTGTGTTGCTGGAATAGCCCAAAAAAGGAATAAAATGATAAATTGAATTACTTTAGGTTGGGCAGTTTTTATGGGAAAGTGAGATAGACTGGATGCCTTAGGTGTAATCCTCTAGACCACGTTTAAAAACTTTTAGGTTATCAAAAATCCCAATCATTGGCATGCAGTATTTCACCTCTGAAACAAGATATTGTTTACTGAAAGAAAAAAAAAATCAACAGTGTTTTAGTGTAAAAGCTGTCTAGATTTTTAATGACATATTGAAAGGAGGAAATACTTTTGTCCTGGCAAGACCTCAAGGGTGCTTTTCTTAATTTCTCCCTTCGTTTTGTTCTCTTATCTAAAGTATGTAAAAGGGATTTTTTATTTCAGTTATGAAAATGTGCATATTTTATGCCACAAAAGAGAACCTTTTTTTCCTTTCCTTTTTTCCTCCCCCCCTCCTTTTGGTAAATATTCTTTCAGAAGAAACACAATCGATGTAGTCAGAGCTAACAAGCAGATGGATGTATTTGAATGCCATTATCTTATGTACAATGATATTATCTCTTTCATGAAAAATTCAGCAGTTTGGGCTGCTTTAGTCAAGGAGAAGGAGGAAGTAGGGAAGAAAAAATAGTGAGAAAAACATGATCAGACTTGGAATCCCTGAGGGGGTCACATTGCATCATTTAGCAGGAGAATAACCAATGCAGAAGGAGCAAAGTTGGTGGAGTTGCTGTCTGCTCTCCTTATGGCGTTCTTGGCTCCGAGCTCTCTTCAAGCCCTGCAGCTGTAGGTGGGCAGCTCTTGGGCCTGCTAAAGCATCACACCATGACATTTTTATCATCAGTCTAGGAGAAGAAAATAAATTTGCTAACAGAATATAGTTGGCAGGCTAATACTGCCTTGTCACATTCCAGACATCTCCGGGTCTGGCCTGAGCCAGGGGAAACAAGAACGAGGGCCAAGAAGTTCATGATGGACATGTTATGTGGAGAACAGAAATGCATTAAAAGGGGGGGAGGTTTCTCTGCAGCAGAAATTGAGTAGACATGGTGATTTCAGAAATGCAAGTACTTGTGCCTATGAAACACTTACCACCTGGGAGGTGCAAGGCTCTGTTTCTGTAAAATCTAATCTTAATCCTCTCTGAGGTCTTTAACATTTTATTTCCTTTTATTGAAAAAAACCCCCCAGGATTGAAACTACCACTGTTGAGGTAGAGAGCTGAGCCCTGTTCTCAGGTATCTGCTGCATCCAGTAACCTCCAGCAGCTGATCAAAACCACTTGTATGCAAAGATTTGGGTTTTGCTCTCTCTGGGAATGGTGTGTGGGAACAATTCCCACTGGTGTTTGGTTCCTGTGGCATTTTCTGCTGCCCAGTCTGTTCCCTGTGTGCCTGCCCCATGGTGGCTGCACTTACAGGAGAGCAGAGAAGGTGTCAGTGTCACTGCAGGGTTTGCAGGGGGGAGCTGGCTGCAGACATATTAAGAATTCCACATGTTGAATGTACAATGGAAGGGTCGCTGTTCCCCACAGTCATGCTCCCCTCATCCTACAGGATGAGGTGATTTGATAAATTAAATCAATTTTTACTTGCCCACCCAGTAGATTTTTACCAGCCCTGAATCACAGGGTGTGTCCTCCAGAAAGCATTGTGTCCCACAGGGTCACCCCTGCTCAGGACATCCATCCCATCTCACTGGGCCACACGTGTGGAATTCAGCTTTGTTTGCACTAAAGGAAAGAAAAATTCAGGGGAATGAATAATTGAGAAAATACATTATGCAAACAGTGCAACTTCTTTGGGGTTCTGGATGTGTCACAAAATGTCTTCATGATAAATGTTAATGCAAATTCTTTTCATGAGTGACCAGGTAGATTGACTGAGCTTTCTGTAGCCTGGGTTGTGGGCAGAGATGTGTAAACCCAAACTGGACCTTCAAAAGTCCTTGCCCAAAATAGGATATTTACAGCCAGTCATGCTGCCTTTTTCACAATGATTTGCCCAGGTTCAGGACACGTAAAATTAAGATTTACTTTACTGTAAGGCCTTGAATGTCATTGAAATGTTCTGATTACTAAATGGTTTCTCTTTGTTTGAATTTTATTTAAAATAGTACATCAGGCTTAAGTATAAAGGTTTTCTTAGGCAACCTTAAAATTATTATGTCTAATCAGGATTTTTTCTCGCCAAAATGCTGAGTTACTCAATTCCTGTGTCATGTCCCTTTAGAAAAATAAAAGTGTTAGTTAGGAAAATATTCAGGTCATTCCTATAAAAATAACCTCCATTTTTTCTTTTTGATGAAATGGGGTTTGTTGAAAGTGCTGGCATTTGGTGGGCTGAAAGAAAAAGTAGGACTGAAAAAATATTTAATCTAAGTTGTAAAGGAGCTTGGAACCACACCACAAGCATCATAATTAACTTTAATAATTATAAATGTAAATGCAGACAAGCCACAAGGTTTTAATGGTGTGCCACATGCTTCTGCTAATTATTTTAGAGTTTGGACACATTCAGTGCCAGCTAATTATAAACCCTGCTATGGAAATCATCTGTTTATATTAGACTTATTGATCTCTAGTGCTTAAGCAATATGAAAAGGGAAATCTACAATGCCGTACCATCTGCTTTGTATTCCTAATTGCTTTTAAAGAATCAAATATATAAATAGTCAGCTTTTTATATGTTGGGCTTCAAACTCATTCAAGAAACATGTTCTGCAAATCTAAGCAAGGAAAAGATGCAGCATTAATAATTTCTCTCTTGCCCTCCAACTCCTGCCATCCTTGGGTCTCTGCAGTTCGTTGACCTCGACACGGGAGAACAAAACCTGCATCTCCCAGAAGTGCCACATATTGGTCAAGCCAGCAGAGAAGTTGTGCAGTTTATCATTTACATCTTTTAATTGCACGTTTGCTTTTACTCCTTGCCATCAAACACACCTTATGGCCATGAACATTTCTTGTTATTCCACCTAATGGATACACAAGAAGAGGGGAAGGGAAATTAATGTTCAAACTAACGATCACCTCCTCTGGGAAGTATTTGGCTTTATGGCAGATTAAGCCTATTGGGCTGCATGATGGGCATTTGCTTGGGGGGAGGATGCAGACTTTGATAGAGTTTTTTCTCTCTTTTTTTTTTTTTTTTAGAAGTAGCACTATTATGTATTTCACAGTCATTTCTTTGTAAAATTGCTGATTTTCATGCTGTATAAAATAACTGTTTTCAGTGCTTTAGCTGTTTTCAGTGCCACTTTTACTGGGATAGGTTCTTTTGTTAGATATTTACTGTCCTGCAACCCTTTGTTGTGGTTTAACCCTGCAGGCAGCAAAACATCACAGCCACTCCCTCACTCCCTCCTTTCAGTGGGATGGGGAAGAGAATCAGGAAAAAAAAGAGTAAAATTTGCAGGTTGAGGTAAAGATGTTTTAATAGGACAGAGAAGGAAGCGGGGGGAAATATGCAAAGCAAGTGATGCTGAGACTGTTTTGGAGCAGGGGCCCCTGACCAGCTTTGCCTCCCATTTCCCCCCCAGTTTATCCACTGTTATCCCAGGGTATGGAATATCCCCCTGGCCAGGTCACTGTCCTGGCCACGCTCCCTTTACAGCTCCTGAGTGCCAGAGCATGAGGAACTCTCAGTCCTTGACTGCTCAGCTACAGCTAAAACATCCCAGTGCTATCAATGCCATTCTCACCCTAAATCCAGAGCACAGCTGCACCAGCTACCGGGATGAAATTAACTCTGTCCCAGACAAACCCTTTATTTTTCTAAACCTGGGGTTTCTTCAAACTCTTTTCTTTTCCAAAGTTAGAAATTCTGGTGTGACCAAATTGTTTTGTTCATTGTCTCATTGCGGGGTTCAGCTCTCACTACTGGGATGTTCATCCTGGAGGAATCTTTCAGTGGGCACAGGAAGGAGAATGAAGATGGAGAAGGGTGGCTGGTGTGGATTGTCACAACTCTGCAGCTTGTGAAGCCCACGATGACAATTTGCACAGGACAGGAGAGTGCCCTACGAATGGCCAGCTCTGACAAATTGAGAAACTGGGCCAGATCCCCAGCTCGTGTCAGTTGTAGCAGCTCTGCTGAAATCCATGGAGCTGTGCCAGGCTGCACCAGCTGGGAGTCTGGCAATCGCTGGGTAAAATTAAACAAGTTAATGCACTTGACTGCTGCAGTTAAGGGGTCCTGAACCTCTGCTGCTCTGCCTCTTGAGGAGCTGCTCACACAGTTCCAAACCCCCCCACCCCACTCACACGGGGTGTAAATGTGTATGGGGTGCACGGTGGGACAGAGCCTGTCCTTAAAAACACACCTCAGAGCCATGGTTGTGAATCACTCTGCTCTGAAATTCCATTCTTCTGGTCCCTGTGTTTGTTAAATGGCTCTGCTTACCCTGGCACTTGGAAAGAAAAGTCTGCCACTTATGGCTTTATGCTTATCCTTTCCCAGTGCACATGCACACCCTCATTTGAATCTCTCTGAGTGCACATTAGTGATGTGGGATTCTATTATTATCAGAGTTTATTATAATTAGGACTCCTAGTTTTCTGCAATTCAGCAGGGAAAGAAGCAGAGCTTAAATTTTAGTTTTAAAATTCAGGCTTCTTCCCAAAAGTGAGGCACCAAGCAAAGAAACAACACTGGATAGGCTTTCAAATGACCTTTCTGGTAAATCTCACATTTATAGTGAACAATGTCATTTGAAAACTTTTAGAGAGCTCACCATATTCCTGGTCTGATTTTCAGATGATGGTCACCTTTCCTTTTAATCCGCCAGCATAAACAGTGATAGTGAGAAACACTGAGCATGTAACATCATCCATGTGCTCTCCTGGTGCTGGGGGACAAGTGACAGAGTGTGGAAGGATGGGTCCTCCTTGGTGACTCTCAGTGCAGGGCACACTGTGACAATAAGGGACTTGGCTTGGCAGCTGGCAGTGGCCAGAGGCTCTGATGCTGTGTGGAGAATATCACTGTCATCTCAGAGGCTTTCACCTTGTGCTGCTATTCTGAGTGCATCCAGCATCACTGCATCTTCCCTGAGGAACAGCCAGGCCTCCAGTGGAGACACAGCAGGGCAGAACAAGCAAAGGTGTCTTCCTTTCTGAGGATGGACATAGGAAGGTTTTTTCTACTCACAGACACCAAATATAATTATTATGACCTACTCTTGTTCAGGTTCCCTCCTGAAAATCATCACCTGAGCCAGTGATGATCTGTCTACATGTAGTGTTTAACTTCTGCAGAATGTAAATGTTACACCTCTTCTGCAGTACTTTCAGAGGGCTTTCCTGGCGCCATTAGCATTTTAACATTATTATTAACAACTGGATTACTCACTCTGTACCTTTGGCTGGCTAGGAAATGAAAGTGAAATGTCAGATGCAATTAGGAGAGATGCCACCTCCTGTATTCCCCCGACTCCTTTGTTTGTCACCTTCCCATATGACCCCCACTGGGAGTAAAACCTGCAGTAGTCCTCAATGAAGTTGTCATGGATGAAGCTTATGCTGAAAGCACAGCTCTGGTGTGGTCTGGATGACTTTAAAGATCATGGAAAGCACCTAATATTTCATCCAAAATGGGAGCAGAAAAGAATTAGCTCCATAGTTTTATTGGATAAAGAAAAAACAATTCTATGCTTTCAGTAGCCTTCAGCTATAGCTCCAGGTACTGTGATGTTAAATAATTTAGTCTGAACTTGCCAGCAGTGTGGATTATTGCTATTGCAGAGGCAACATTTGATGGACAGTTGGAGGTGGAAGTGGTTGTTTTTTGTAGCTGCTCTTGCCCAAACAAAAGGAATTTGCTGTCTGGATTGTGGTGGCAGCTTCGCACTTGGATGACACAAGTCCTCACCCCTCAGCCAAATCACAGGCATCCAATGTATAGCCTGGAATGTCAGATTAGTGCCTGGAAGCTCTGCCAGAACCCTGCAAGTCAGGAGAGCTTCAACCACGTTGTTACTGCATGGCTTTGTAACCTCCCAGGGTGAGGATATGGAGTTTGGTACGGAGATGGATCCATCTCCTTGCACCTGAATGTCATATTCTGCTCAGAGCAAATGGATAGGCTTTTGTGTGCAGACTTCTATAAACACAGTAAAAACTCTGATTTTTGGCAAGCAGAAGCTGTTTAAGAAGCAAACGAAACTGCAGTAAAACAATGATTTGAAGGAGTAAACCAGTGCTAACCTGCACGGCAAGTTTCAGCCGACGCGCTGGGAAATGGCAAGGGCATTAAACTCCCCTAAGATAAGGGTTGTAATGGGAACTTCAGTGACCCTCCAGTACAGTGGGGCTTCTGTGCTACTATAATTAGGGTTATTGCAATGAAGTCAGGCATATAAATGCTAACATTCTGCTCATTAAAACTGTTCTTTTCAGAGAATTAAAGATTCTGCATTTTACATTCATAAAGTGAATAATATAAACTTAACTTGAGGTTGCTTTGATTATGTGTTGGAAAGAGTTAAAATTCTCTATGTAGATCACTGTAGTTTTATTATGTAAGATGACCTTAGGAACTGTCATCCCCCTTGAATTTATACAAAGAATTCAAAGTAAAGGTTTTCTAGGTTACACTTCTTTTTTCAACCCTTTGTCCTGTCAGCTCAGTCCTAGATATCTTCATCTGCCGACATGCCCAGATGTGCAATGAATGTTGATTTGAGCTGGCCCCTCAACCCCTCCCTGCTGGTGTCATTAAAACCAGGGAGGTAGCTGCTCCCCTGGCATCTTTGGCAAGGCTTGGCTTTACACTGCGGACTAAATTATTGATGAAGAGCACTTCTGTCGCAGTGTGTTTTACCCACCTTTAAATGAAACA
Source organism: Alaudala cheleensis (assembly GCA_013398995.1). NCBI lineage: Eukaryota > Metazoa > Chordata > Aves > Passeriformes > Alaudidae > Alaudala > Alaudala cheleensis. The sequence goes on from VWYE01023356.1 coordinate 19,967, forward strand.
GTGCGGATAGAGCTGTCATTGCCTCCTCACTCCCTGCAACTTCTACATGACATTTATGATGTGGTTCAGATTGCACTGAAGCAATTAATTTCCAGTAGAGCCTGCACTCAGAATGAAGTTCCCTGACAATTATGAAGGGCTGGATTTTCAGGGAGCACACCACACAGTCATTGATACGGTATACAAAAGAAAACATCACAATATGCTGCAAAGGTTTGTTGGTCTTTTTTTTCCCCCTGAATCTGATGCTGAACACCCTTTTCACACCAGTGACTTTTCTTAACAATGTGGATGGAACCTGGTGTTCAGCCCCATGTTTGGGCCTGATCCTGCTGTGTGCTGAGTGCCTCCAGATCTGCAGCAATCGGTGGGACCCAAGTTTTGCCATCTGTTAAGAAAAGCCTTACCAAAATGCCTGTCATTTTTGGTGAGAGACAGCCAATATCTTCACATCAGACATCTGTCTGCACCTGGAAGCAAAGCCTGTTTTTAATTCTGCATTCAGCCACTCAAGTGGTGCTGGTGCTGTAGGAGCTGCTCTTTTATATCTCTTCTAGTTGCTGTCTGAACACAAGGATGGGTTTTTTGGGAAGTTGGTGTGCCCCTTGCCTAGGGTTTGTGTAGGATAAAGAACAGAATAGGTTTGGTTTATATAGGTTGTTTTCCTCATACCTAAAAGTCTTGCTAAGACCTTGAAAGTGTGTTTTCCACATGAACCATCTCCCAGCCTCCCCAGTGATGAGGATTTTGTTCCACTTTGGGATTTACAACCTGTTTTGTTGTAGAAGGTAATGGTGACCTGGGCATGGGACTAAACCTGCTACTTCTCTTGTCATGGAGCCACCAACTTCCAGAGTAGCTCCCAGAGCTGGACAGGAGTAGCCATGGGTTTGTATTTCAGTTGAAGCACAGCCAGCTCTGATGACAGCTCTGTCAAACTAACATGGGGTGAGAATTTGCACTGGCACCTCTGCATCAGGGTGATGGGCACTTTAGGAATGCACAGACAAAAATACAGACAGGATATTGATGGGTAAACTAATGTGTGGACTTGTACTTACAAGCTCAGGCTCAGAGGTGAATATTCTGACAACTGAAACGTTTTGACACAAGTTCTTATTGAGAAAACGTGTGAACCAGTTTGGATGGAATGGAAAGTGTCTTTACCCAGACCAGGAAACAATCTGCTTGAGATTTGGAAAGAGCTGTAACTGGCCTTTCCTACAGTCCTGGTTTTCCTACAGCACCTCATGGGGTTGCAATAGCAGAGGGAGCCTCTATGAAATGTGGCCTAACGTGTTTTGGCTCAGGGGATACTGTGGTGTGAGCACTGAGTTCAGAAGTGCATGGATTTAGGAACCTCTCTTTAACAGAACCTTTAAAATTCTAACTGTGCTGCAGTTGCCAGGGATTTTTTTCCTAATGCATATTTGAATTTCCTTCAAGGAAGAGACACTGTAAATAAATCAAGGGAAGGGATTTTATTTTTTTTGCCATACATAATTCAACAAACCATCTCAAAAAGCACCCAGTGCCTCTGCCGCCCCAGCCTGATTTAGGGTTCAGAGTGACAGAGCACCTGGAATATTTTGAGGGAAAGGCTACTCCCTTCTCCCAACAGGGAAGCTCTTCCCCAGTAGTTTGGTCTCAGTTCTGTGGTGAGCTAAATGTGCCAGTAAATAGCACTCTGAGTTGTTGTGTGGCTGCATTACTGCAAGCTGCCTTCAAAAGTCTCTTTAGTATCTACCACAGGGTCTGAGGAACTACTGTTGGAATTGGAGCCAGAATGAGATCCTGTAAAAATTGAATAAGGAATCTGGCATGTTCTTCATACCTGAGTGAAACCTCCCTTTGAATGATCTCACTGTTGTATTGTAGCTGAGGTTAAGCACAAAGTCTTGTGGGATGCACTGCAGGATTATGTCAGGGAATGAGGGATACTTATACAGGGATTTTAGGACAGCAAGCACCCTTTAAGGAGCATTTCAAAACTCCTGTAGATATTTATGATCTCTTTGAGAGAGCTATGGTCTTGCTACTTGTCCTTTAAAACACTCTGGGGATGAAATGTTTCAAAGAAACCTTGATTAGTTTAGTCCCTCTGCTTTTTTCCTGCTCTGTTTTTTTTAATTTATTTTTTTTTAAATAAACCAGGAATTTATCATCATGCCTACTTCTACGAATTACTACTACAGTAGTGCTGTAAGCCTGATACACATTTTCCATGTAAAAACTCAAGCTGTCAATCAACATTTTAAAAACTTCAGTGTCTCTACTTAGCAATGTAAATAAAACTGCTTTATTTACAGAGGCTTAGAAACTATGAGGGATAAGGTATAAAAGGAAGGAGTCACCAAGTGTGTGAAGAAACAGCATAACGGCTCCAGATTTTTTAATGGAACAGGTTACATTTCTTTTTGAGGGCAAGTTAATATATTTAAATACACCTGGGCAAATTCCCTTGTCTCCTGGAGAGTTAGGACACGACTCCGTGCTCTGTAGCAGCACTTTTCTGCTGGTGCTGCAGATGTGCTTTGTACCCATGTTAAAGGATGCTGCTCCAAAGTAGAGAATTAGACCTCGGCATGTAAAATAGGGAGGTGATACAAAGCAATTTGAGCAGGAAATCCTGGGACATTAGTGATGCTCCAAGTGCAAATTTTAATATGGATTTAACTGCAGAGCTGCTGCTGAGGCCTCGGTAATGTTATTTTAAGGTTAATTTGGAAGCCTCGTTTGAGGTTTTGGCTGCCTAACAGCCACTGTCATTAGTGAGAGTCGCATGGTTGAGTTCCTGCCCTGGAAATCTCCCTCTCTCCAGTTGTTTATGTACATAGAAATAAATGAGCAAATAGACCATTCTTTGAGGATACAATTTGGTGTATAATAACACATTAATGTTTTAATCCAGTCATCTGTACTCCCACAAGGCAGGCAAAGGAGCCTCAGATCTGAGTTCTGAACCTTTTCTTAATGACAGATTTCTTTGGTCAGAAGCAAGTCAAGCTCTCCCTTTGTCATCCTGGCTTATTTTTCAGTCTTGCTGTCTTTCCACAAGACAGCAGTGAGAGATTGCTATGAAACTAATTAATGTCTGACAGACAGATCGAACCAAATATCCAAAGGATTCAGTCTATAGTTCATTCCCCTTTACAAAGCAGAATACCACGAGGCAAGAAACATATAGATGACATTATTATACTAACAAATAGCTGAGGGAATTTTCTCGCTCATTTTATCCAAATTAGACAATTATGGTTAAACTCCCCTCCCAGACTGCAGCTCAGTTACCTTGATGTGTTGGTGGCTGTAAAGAGATACATATGAAATATTACCTGAGAGGGAGGCTGTGTGCTTTAGTGGACTTCTATTGTCTCTCAGACTGCGACCACAAGGGAGAAATAAGGGTCATGTGTCATATATGCATAGCCAAAGTATAGAAGATTTATGACTTAGTGAATATGTAGATATGCTGGTGTTCTTGACCAGGCTGTGGAAGCTGTCCTTGAGTGTGTCTGAGGTTTTGCTGTTAAAAAAAAAAAATACTTCAAAGCAAGAAAGAGACAAACAATTACACACACGGAGTCTTGGAACACTTGGGCAGTGTTCTCTGCAATCACAAAAATAATGACTGCTCATCCTGGTCTCTTGGGGGGGAAATTTCCATATTTTTGCTTTCGAGGCACTTTCAAAGCCATTTACTGCCATAATTCATACACCGCTGGATTAAGAACCATATGCCTCTTAAAATCAGCAAGAGGCTATGTAGAGGATTTGCTGATTTAAGGAAAAGGCAAAAATAAAAATAAAATAGGCAGATTGAGACCTACTTTTACTTCAAAGGATATCATCACACTGGTTTGGCAAGTCCACTCATTAAGAAATAGTTCCTGATTAATTGGATCGAGTGACAACAAAAAATACCAAACCAGAGTGTGTTGACCACTGCATTTGATTTTATCCTTCTTGTTGGTCACCAGTTAGCTGTAAATGTTGGCAGTTAATTCCACCCCAGCTGTATCCAGGGGATTAAGCAGTGCTGGTGGATCAGGAGGGGAACATTTCACCTGCAGAACAGAAATCAGGGAAGGTGCTGTGGCATCAGCTCTGAGGGATCACAGTTTGCTGCATTAGATCACAGCACGATGAAACTCACTGCACTTCTCAGAAGAACATGCACAGATTTCTCTGCTCTGAAGCAAAATACCTCCAAATTCTACAATTCCTAATCTTTTCTGCAATGGGAGATGGGAAGAAAATCTATTTTCTCTTCATCATCTTGATGGCTTTTTCTATTTAGAACCAGCTTGCCCAATGATAACGCCATTCCCTGTGGACAGTATGACATTAAAATAAAACACTGCATCAGTGCTGAGAACACAGGTACAGATACAGTATTTGTGTGTTCTTAGCTAAATTGTAGTTAATAACTTCTCCTAAACTTGTTGCTGATTTTTCTGTAGCAGGTTTTTTTGGATAGTTTATTTGCTACACCCCAGCACTCCTAAAGACAGGTTTGCTTCTGCTTAACTGAAAGGCCTCTTGCATCAAAATGGAATCTAATGCTTGACACATTTTGTCCTGGACAGAATCAGGAGGGCTGCATACAGAAAAATTTAAAGGCATGTTCCTCTTCTCCTTGTGGTGATATTCCTGTCTGTGGTAGGACAAAGGGAAATATGAGAGCATGATGGGATTCATGCTAATGCTGGTCGTGTCACTCCAGTAAGGACCCTCTTCAGTCCCCTGTTGGTTTCTGAGACAACACACTAACTTGTTTAACTGAATATTTTGTATAACCCTTGTTTATGTCCCTCTTTGTGCTGTGACACCTCTGTAGTTGTAGTGCCTGGACAGCAGCTCTTGGGGACCATGTGCAAGGAGCTGCAGTGATTTCCCATTCCTCAGAAGGCCCCACCTGGAGCCTGTCATCCTGCTTGGGCCAACACAGTTTGGGACAGGTTTGAATCAGTGGGACACAGTTTAGAGGAGAACAGGGAGGATAAATCAGAAGCCCAGAAAATGTGGCCCACAAAGATGAAAGGAAATGGGTTACTGAGCCTGAGGCACTGATGTCTGGGAGCAAGACTGTTCTTTTCAGATAGATAAATCTCCCTGTCTCTGCTGGACAAAGCGATGGACTGAAAGTAGCAAGAGCCAGGCTGGATTTTAAAAAAGCCTTCCTGGTCAGGGAGGTTATAGCAGCACTGGAGGAGGTGGCTGGAGTCTCTTTTACTGTGTCCTGCCTGGAAGCAGGTAGAGGAGCATCTGGTAGAAAGAATATAATTTGCTCTCAAAGGAAAAATGACCTTTAAATCTCAGGGTCTTTCCCCACTGTGTGATTCTGGATCTCTCCATGCAGGTCCTGAAACTGCTGTTGTTACAGTAAATTACAGTATTCCTGCTTGGAGATCATATGAATGAAGAATCTCCTACTTCCCTTCCTTTTCCTGCAAAGATGCTATCCATAGATGGAAAACCTCACAACAAAATTGGTTTGAGTAGTGGCTATTTGCTCTCTGAAATTTTTGTAGGGGCCAACAGACTCAAAAGCATCTAGAAAAGAGATTTTTGCTCATTTTTCATCATTCATTTCTTTTTTTAGGTTTTAAAAGCTTAAAAGCAACCCAGCCTATAACTCCATGCTTCCCATCCGCTTGGCAGAAGTCTGGGACAGCTGAGGATATTGAGTGAACAAGCCCCCCAGACACCAGCCTAGGAATTCACTTTTTGCTCCTTTCTGAAAGAGAAAACAATCCCGTCTGCAATAACGTAAATTTTGCTTTCATTATGACTGTACTCCTGCGAGCTAATTACATTTCAGACACAAAGCCTGTCAACTTTCCTGCTCTGTGGTGATAAAGGAACCTGCTGGGTAAAATAGCCACCACTCATGTGTTATTCCAGGAAATATCTCACCAACTGTGGGAGAGAGGCCTTGTTTTTGTGCTGAAGTAAAGAAACAAAACAGGAAAACTCCAGTAGTTATAGTACCTGTAAGTGGCCATAAAGATCAATATGATTGGACAACACAGTTTAAAATTAATCACAGTCTTTGTTTAAGGAACCTGTCTGGTTTTGCCTTGCATGTTCTTTTTCATATTTATTGAGAATACCAACTGAAATTGAGACCCTTTCTTCTGGAATTTAAGGCTGCATGTTTTCCTTTGCAGCCAGGGTGGGCTGGAGCTGTTCCAGAGCTGTGCAAGAGTGGCTTCATTTCCTCCCAGCTGATGTCCTAGAGGTTACCACCTTAACCAGCTTAAACAGCTGTCCAAGGAGAAAAAGAACATTCCAGCAGTCCTTCTGCATTTCAGTGCTCATGCAGCCACTCAGCTTTGAGATCTGTTTTAACTAAACTGATATTTTTTTTCCTCTCCTTTTTCTTTTCTCCAGCTAAGCAAATAAGAGCACTGGCAGATTTGGATTTGCCAGCTGAAATGTGAAGGTGACATGGAGCAGAGGGATGATGAACAGCCCAACAAACCAGGGGTGAAGGCAGCATCTTTCCCTGCACGGCCTTTCCCATAAGAGGCTTCTGGGAGGAACATAAAGGCACTTCCAGAGGTAGGTTTAGAGGCCCAGCTGACAGGTGCTGGCTTGTTTAGCTGCTGTGCCTTGATTGCATTTGATTTTGTGCCCATAACCTGAGCAGATTCCAGAAAGGAGGCACATTGTGCTTGTGGCAAGTTCCTCGTGTGATACATCAGGGCTTTGGGGTGGAGCTTGGCCTTGCTGCAGCACTTGGGGTGAGGAGGGAACTCCAGGGAGTGTGAAGGAGGTTTTAAGGGGAGCTGGCACTTTTCTGGGCTGTGTGACAGGACAGGACACTCTGTTCTTTTGGTTGCTGCTGGTGTTGAGCTGTAATTTGGAGGAGCTGCCCATCCCCAAGGCATTGTAGCTCTGTCTGACTGCACACCTGGCCAGGGGCTGGGGAGCTGCAGGGATTGTTTGAAATGGAGAGAAAAGCTGGGAGCAGATGGGAAGAGAGGGGATGAATTCTTATTTAGCTGCCCCCAGTAGAAGATGCCCCCATCATCTGTGAAGAGCAGATGCTTAGGAAGATGCCCTTTCCTAAGAAGCTGATGTGTCCCCCTTTCTGAACAGCTGTGACCCTACAGGTTACTAAACATCACATCACTGTTGTTCTCTTTAGCAGCACTGAAGGTGATACAAGATCAGGGAGCCCTGCTCCTCCCTGATTACTTCACTTCAACTCTTGTTTCAAAGCTCCAGATTTTAGCATGCTGTTCACAACATCCATTAACTTCAGCTTCATGAAATCCTCAAAGCCTGTGCACAACCAGTGTCCCCCATAAGATCTCAGAGTCACATGGAAATACTGGTTTCCTGCAAGGCTTTTTCCATGGGGAATGGTCACCCTCAAAGCCCTCCATTGCACTGACAGCAGCATCCTCATGGATGTTTGTCAGAAATATCCCCTGGCAGGTCAGAGTTCATGGGGTTTAGGACATCTCTGCTTTGCTGATTAACATGCCAGTGCCTTCTGCAGTGAACATCACTCCTGTATCCTGGGAGAACCTGTCCCAAAGGACTGAGAGGTACAACTGTAAAATCAAGTTTTATTCTGCTTCTAAATAGTGCAAGTGCTCCCTTTATTTATGAAATTAGTCTAAAAGCTTAGGTCAATATGCAAGTACCCAGTTAAGTAAAGCTTGGTTTAACACTTCTTTCATTAAATAGTTGTTCTGAACACACTTGGTATTTTGAGAGACAATGGGAAAGACACAGTGGCCTAAAAATGCCCTAATAGTGCAAAGTAATTTTTTCCATACATTTTCATGAGTATTTTTGATTATGCATTGCACACATTCTAAATACATAATTACATGCTGTCTTGACCAATTGAGTAAATAATACACTAAAAAAAAAAAAAGAAGTCTGAATATTTAACAAATGGAGTGTAATGGCTTCAGTGTGGGGAACATAACATAGGTTTAAAAAACCTGCCTAATTATGCACTTAACCAAGACATGAGGACAGTTCCTCTAGAGCCACTCTGGCCTGTCAAGTAAATAATATGCATTTTACAAAACCAACTAATTATGGATTTACCCACGGGACTGTAAAAGATCTGAAGATGCAGGTAAGTAATATGCACTTTATAGCTAACCAGGCATGGGGAATTTAATTTAATTAAAATCTGATAGGTAAAAACCAGAAGGTAAATAATGCCAATAATCTCTCCAAAGCCAGGACATTCGACTTGTTACCTCCTGTAGCATCTGGTTAAAGTCAATACACCAGTGCAAAATAGCCAAGAATGGGATTCATGTGGGTGCAACTGTTTTTGTTGAAGGAGATCTTATTGCTCTCCTAAAGTTCTCCATGATTCAAAGTTTCTCTTCTGGCATCAGGAATGGCAGCTCAGGGATCCTCTTTGGGATCACACTGTGGGGTCAAGGGTTTGCCAACATCTGCCTTTGCCCATACTTTTCCATTTTTCCCAGAGATTTTTATACTGGATTGACTACAGGCCTCACTAGGGGAAAAAAATAAAAAGAATGGAAAAGTGGGTTCATATTTGCTTTTATTAATATGCATTTCTCAGGGTGCTCAGGTATTTTTTGTCTGTTTAGGGAGATATAAAGATGACTTGTTTTAAGCTGAACCACTAGAAAAGAGACACTAAGGCTTGAATGCTGTGTCATGTGTCTCTTTTGGAAAGAGGTAATAGAGAAAGGAGGGCAAAAGGTGCCATCGAGACTTTTAAAGAGTTTTGAAGGAGAAAAACATTCTGAGCTTAATCCTGCCAAGTCCCAAGAACATTGTGTGCACCTGAGTGTGTCACTAATCCTCTCTACACGACTGCACAAAAACTGGTGCCCAAGGAAGAGTGACGTTTGAGCAGGCTCCCTTACAAGTTATCAAAGCAGGTGGAATTGCAGTTAGGAGTGTTAATTAGGGTAAATGAACAGTGCAAGGGTTTGGATGTGCATACACACACACTTAGAGGTACTAAGCCAGGGATTTCTTCACTGAAGGCTTTAGCAGGCAAGGCTGAAAGTCTGCAGCCAGCACATTTCCTTAGGAAACAGTCCCTCAGCAAAAAGCACTAAACAGTTATTGGTGACCCATCCTTACTATTTCTCAAACAGCACACAAAGCAATTTTTGCTTGTTTGTTTACTATTCCTCTTTTTTCCTAACATCTGAAAAACAATGTTGGGACAACTGAAATACCCTGGGCCCCCCTCAGATTGCTGGGTGATACACAAACGCATTGTCTGAGATTCCCCCCAGTTTGGAACAGCAAAGTTGTGTTCTGAATATCAATTCCTGCCAGCTATTGAGATCACAAGTATGAAATCTGAAACTGCTGGTTCTATGATGATAAAGGGACGTGCTCTTTAAAGGAACCCAGTTTTGCTGCGAGCAATGAACATGGGATGTGGAAAGAGACCTAGATTTGAAGTAGAGTTTGAAATGCTGCAGGGATTCCATTACATCCTTCTAACACTTCTCCCTTGGTCAGATAGAGGCTTTTTTTCGTTGTTTATATGTTTACTTTGAGAATGATAGATTGGAAAACTTCTATTAACCCTTTTCTCCTTGGCTCCCTTTTCTTTCCCCAGCTTTCCCCACCACCCACACCCAGCACTTCTGGAATTCAACAGTTTTGTTTGGGATCTGGAGGACTCTATTGTTTAGCCACAAACCCATCTTCTCCAGCTTTTTCTCTTTCCTATAAAATTAAATCACAGCATCATTCTTTTGAATGATCAAATTAGATCACAGCCCCATTCTTTTAAAATGCAAAGTGGATTTGTGGTATTTGATTACCTACTGAAACCAGATCAGAAATTTATTATTAGGAAAGACTGGAGCAAATTAACAACCTGGTTTGTATTTTAACTATGTTATGGTCTCACCATTCTGCTTATGTTTCTTGACAAAAAAACCAAACAAAAAAAAACAACCAACAAACAAACAAACACAAAACAAACCCAAAACAAAACAAATAAACATGCAAAAACCCCCACACAAAAACATAAAAAAAAACCCAAACAAAAAACCCAAAAAAACCCCCCAAAACAAAACAAAAAACCAAACCCACAATGACTGTTTATTGCTTAGAAATAGCTGCTTTTGCTTCAGATACTTGAGAAAGCAGAGGAATGAAATCAGCTCGTGGCAAGCTGTGAGGGTTTCAGGACAAACACTGCAGATAAAACTCACCTGGAGCTTTTGAGGAGTGAAAGATCAAGACTGCAGCGAACAATTTCTTGCCAGCAATTGCCTTGACCGTTGGGTCAGCATTGGAAAAATAATATGATAATCTTTACATTAACTTCAGTAGTTTCCTTTGTGCCAATTGCTCCTATTGTGGCTGTGCTCAGCTAAGCTGGCATGATGGGAGCTCTGCTACTGGACTGCTTCAGAGGAGACTTGCTTGAGTTCTCAAGCAAGGTGAATAGGACTTGGGGAATCTGACAAAAATGTTTTATCTGAGCTGTTCTCTTAATTAAATTAGTCCCATTCCAATAGCCAGCTGAATAGTGATGTCAAGGAGGAGACAGCCACCTTATGAAACCTCTCCTGTAAAACTTACTGTATTTTTAGATTTCTTGGATTCTTTCAGTGCCATCTGTAGCTCACACATGACATTCTTCACCATGCCATTACCTTCCAGAAGTAGATGAAAAATCAGAAATTATTTTATCTAGGACAGAAAGGAAATATGTTGATAAAACTCCTTTGTGAAGGGAGAAATCCAGCCATGGCACAACATTAGGTAACACAGGACTCATTAATTTAGATATTCTTTTAATATTCACGGTTTAGTAGCAGCATGTCAGGATCACAGAGCAACCAGTGCTGATGTTACTGCTGCCTCAAAAAATTCTTGCCTCAAAAAAATTCTTGCCTCAGCTCCAGGCAGTTTAGAAACATTTTTGGTTCTTTGCTTCTCTGATGGCCAAATCCAGCTCTCTCTGCCTGTTGGGAAGCTCTTTAAGGTTTGGTACGTTTTACTCTTTGATTGAGACCCACAGATTGTCCCTGAGACCTTTAGGATGCGTGTGAGGAGGTTTCATAGGTCTGAGCTAAGAAATAGTGGGGGTATTTCCCCCCCACCCCCCTTGGCTCTCTTGCACGTATTCCGAGGGGATGGACTGGCATTAGTGTGGAATTGTGCGTGCAGGGCTGGCCAGCGGTGCAGAGAGGCTGTTGCATGGAGTGTGAGTGCCCTCTGCTGCACAGCCTGCTGAGCTCCTGGCCTGGCCTCCACAGAGCTGCAGCTGCCAAAGCTGCTGCACAGGGATGCAGGCACCAGAACTTTGTAGGGAACGGGCCCCGCTCCAAACTCAGAGTCAGTGGTGCTGTCAGTCAGTGGAATTTACTGCATCCACACCGACTGTAAATATCAGAATATTTCATAAACATTTACAGTGGTAATTTCCAGAGCTGTTAGAACAAGCTGGGTGAATAAATCCTGTATCTATATATGAATAAAGAGAAATGCTTTGAAGTGCTTTAAAGTAAATTTTAACATATTCCCATAGTGCTCAGGTCATTTATGGTCATAGTTCTCATTTATTCAGAACAGAATTTAAAGGAAAAAGAAATCTAAGTTCTTCAGGTGGAGCTTCTATAAAATCTAGCAAATCAATTTTAAATAAAGTATTTTAGCTATTAAGTATTCATATTATTTTGTGCTTCTCCATATAACTAATACTGACAGCAGCTTTTATGGAATACTAATATTCTCTCACACACATTGCATATCTAAAGCTACTAATTACAAATCACATTTTACACAGGCTTTGAAAGGGAAGCTCCAATACTTTGTAGAATACTCTTTTAAATAGCCTAGTACAATATTAAATAATCATTAGACAAAGATTATTATAAAATCAGGCTGCCAAATTACTGACTTTGTGTTTTCTGCAGCTCTAATCTTTTATTTCTTCCTCAAGCAAACCTCCCACTGATTTGAAAATTGCAAGATTTAGGTCTGTGGCAGAAAAGTGGAACATCCGTAAGATGTAGCTGGGGATGGTATTTCAGTGTTATCCAAAAACTGGGTGCAGATTGTATTTTGGGAACCTGCAACTGGGACACTTTGCTGAGTTGTCCAACAGCATCAATAGGAGGTAAAGTGCCTTCAGCTACACTTGCAATGTCAGCTGGAAACAGCTTTGAAGTGCATTGCAGTTTTACAATAAACAGCATTTTGGAGCCTGCTGTAAAGGACAGCTCTTCACCTCTGGGGCTGCAGCTTCCATGGGATGCATGGAAAAGTGCAGCCTGTGTTCCACTGCACTGAACAGAAGCTGCTCACGCCCTGTCTCGTGGTCACATCTTCTGAGTCATTCAAAATGCCTCCGCTTTTTTACTGTCCCAAGTTCAGCATTATTCTGGACAGAGCCTTAAGCAATCTGAAACATCACAATGAAATGAATGCCGTGGGAAATCAGTGGAATTGTAGTGTAACCCCACAGAAGTCAGCTTGAACGTGCTGTGGAATGAGTGGTGCAGGTGGCACAATCCACCTGTGCCTCCTGACACCTCAGCCCAAACACGTGCTTGTTTTGCTGGCTCACAGACCTATTTTTTTGTGCTGCCCACAGCACAGTGATGTAAATCTGAACTAATTTAGGAGTGGCCACACAAGAAATGTGTATTGCAAAGCTCTGCAAATCAGCACTGCAGGGCCTTGACAAAGCTGTGGGTGGTGAATTCCCACACAGATATATCTTCCCTGGATCTTCTCCTGCTCCGTGCCATTGTTCTCTTGCTTCCACAAGGATTGAAACTCACCTCAAATCTTGCAGATAAATCAAATTCATAACCTTAAGTGGGTATGCAATTCCATGGAGAACAAGCCTGACAAAGGCAGTGAGGCTATTGTAAATACAATTGTGAGGCAGCCACTAGCCCAGGGCTTTCCTTTAATGTTCCTGCTACTGCAGTCTGACTTTGGCACAAATGCAGCCCTGGAACAGGCAGGGGCTCAAGAGCCACAGGAGATCCTGGGCTGATGAGACTCTCTTAGCACTGTGTGGTGACTTCCTGGGGAATGTCAGCAATTGCTGCCCTCAGAGCCTGCAGACAGAGGTGCCCGTCTGTGGCCAAGCTGAAGGCTGGGAAGAAACTTGAATGAATGATGTTCATTCCAGGTCTGTGCTGAGAACTGGCTGAAAACAGGAAATGCTGGGATCTTGGGTGCTGGCATTTCCATGAGCTGGCAGGTAACAAAGGCATGGCAGAGGAGGTTTGGATTTTCAATTCCATCCCTGGTGATTTCATAATGCAAGTGAATCCTGTGTTTGGATAGCAGATCCTTAGAACAGACCTCTTAATCTCATGTCTTACACTGTGAGAATTTTAAGAGCAAAACTTAAAACTAAAAGAGTTTCTTGAGTGTTGGGGTTTAGCCCTTGGTCTGAAATAGATGTCTGGATCCAGGCTCTATTTAATAACCCTGGCCTTAAAACACTGTTTGTCTTTTCTGTTTAAAAGCATCTCCACAGGTGGTCATGAGTGATCAGGGCTCCCAAGAGCCACCATCACCCTGTGCCATGAGTCACTGAGTGACCTGGCTGTTGTTTAGACCCTTTCCCCTGCACATCTGCCATCCCTTCTCACACCTCATTTTTGGCTGGGAAGGCTGGGGAGTGGCTTTCAGCAGAGCTCCTGGCAGTATGAAATACCAGAGGTATTTTCTAACAGTGCATCTCGCTGGGTATCCCACAGTTCTATAAACACTTTGTGGAGGATCTCTCACATGATGTGTCTGACACTGATTTACAAGCTGCTCTGGAACTGAGAGAGTAAAGCAGAAGACCCAGCTTCAGCTGAGCCTCAAAATGAGAAATAGTTACCAACTTCATTGTCTTTTTGATGCCTCAGTCATAAAACTAAGGAGGTGGCAGACTGCTGCTGGTGTTTCCCTTAAAGCCAGAGTTTTCTTTTTATTTCCCTTTAGAAAAACGGGGTTTGAGCAGTCAGAATACATGTCCTTGTACCTCTGCAAAATTGTAGTTTCATTAACTTTGTGCAAGTTGTGATGGGAAGAATTGAGGGGACTCAGAATTGTGTGCAGATGCTGGAATGAAATCTGCAGTTCTGCAGGAGCAGCTACACTGCTCTGCAGTTCATGTGGCACAGAGCAAGTGTTTGCTAGAATGCTTTCAAAAAGTAATATCAAACCAGAAACGAGGTACAGATTGTGCCTCATGTGCTCCCTATCTTTGCTGTCTTCTGCACCAACTGTAGCTTCAGTAAGTCCATCTACATTGTTCCTCTGCATTTCTTCCTGGCCCAGCCCCTGGAAAAGGGAAAGTCCAGAAAATTCATTTCCCAGGCTCTTTAGCAGCTGCTTCCCTCCATCAAATATTTCCAGGTTATATCCAAGTGGGATGGCCCCATCCCAACCCAGTCATTATGCCTGCTACCTTTTCCTGGATGGAATGTTTCCTACTCTTTTTAGCTCTTTTCCAGCACAGGGAGATTTTTTGATGTGTTTTTCTCCATCTTGAGGTTCCTTCTGAAAATCTCAGCCTGGGTTGCTCAGCAGCTCTTGCCCTTTTCTGTGGATGTTGTTCAGAGCTCTGATGGAGAGGATACTTGTGCAGAATTAGAAGCAATCTTGGCTGCTGTGGAACCCCACAAGTCAGTCAGGTTTATTTGCTCCAGTAGCCACACAGAATGTTTTTGGCTGTTTTAGGCTCTCCCAATTCTAAGCTAATAATGTAAATTTGTGAGGATAACTGTATATTAATTTCATATGCAGGTCTCTTTATTGAGAGGAAATATCAGAAATTAAACCTTACAAGTATCCAGAAGCAATTATAAAATGAGTAGATTATAGTGGTAATACTGTAAATGGAAATTCACTGAAATGTCAAAGTACTTGCCATAAAATGTAGCAATAATATGATACTAAACACAATACAGAAAGCTTTCAAATATTAATACCTTTATTATTTTCTCTATTAATACTGATAAAGTTCAAACAATCATCACCAAGCTGATCAGGGGAATAATAATATCATTACCATCATCTCCTGGAGGGAGCTATAATGGTGCTGTCATTCTGTCCTGCTGGAAGATCACTTAGGAACCGAGCTGGATCCTGACAGAAATCCCTGGGGGTGACTGACAGGACATTACCAGGCTCAGAGGATAATTGTGAACTCTCATGCTAATGGCTCAGACTTGTGAAGATACCAATCATCACAAAACTGGGAACAAATAGTAAATTAATTTTTCAGCTTGCTTGGCACTGTCTGCTCAGGAAAAAAAGTCCTTTGTATTCCAAGGCTTAGTGAGCTTCACTTGCTATTTATTCCATAATTTCTTTTATAGTGATCTGTGTATAATTCAGCTCTCATGGCTGGTTTATTTAATGACCCAATCATCAGGCAACTCCTGGAGTTTTAGCAGGATGGATACCCCTTCTCCTGCAGAGATTCCTGCTTTGCAGAGGAGACTTCTGAGCTGCTCAGAACAAGACACCTCTGTCAGAAGCAGATTGTGCATACCTTGAATATCTCCTAACTTCTGTAGCCTCTACTCCATCCCAGTGGGAGAGAGATCCAAATCTGGGTATGTCCACACAGATTTTTGCCCTCACAGCCACATTTTTTACAAGTGATGGAGTACATTTGATTGCATGGTGTAGCTGGTCATGGACTTCACAGGTACGTTTTGAAAGTTATTTTTGTGTTAGAAATAACAACAATGAGAAAAAAAGAAATTGCAGAAGAGCAGCCTGAGCATTTAATTATAATGCTGAATATTAATTAATAAAAAACATCAAAAATAAGTTGCTGGCTGCTGTATAATTAGGTATGTACACCCATCAGATCAAAGTATGTAAATGAACTACATTCTAATAAGCCCCACTGTTTAGCTGAAGAATGATAATGAATCTTATTTGCCTGCCTTAACTTAGCCAAAGCCACTAACTATGTGATTTTCTTCTCTTTGTACATTTTTTTGAGTTGGTACAAAAAACGAGATAATCAATAACGGTGGATAGTCTCCTGAGTGATTCCCACTAATGCTAATGGGAGTTAATTGCTTATATTTAGAGGAAACTGAGCAGTTCTGGCACCCCAGTGAATATAAATTACACAGTGGTGGAGACTGCACAATGGGCTAAATCATTCCCACCCACAGGAGGAGGAAAGTTCCTTGGGGAAAACTGCTTTATTTCTTCCACAGCATCTTGTGTTGCTGCTCAGAGGGCTCTGCTGGCCAGGGGACAGGGCTCCCACAGGGCCTGTCCCGAGCCTCTCACTGCACCTGGGGCCCCTGGGTGTGACCTTGGTGTCCACAGCCCTGGCACGAGGAGCCACCACAGAAAGGGAGCAGCTCCTGTGCTCCCACACTTCCCTGTCTCCCTGTTCCACTTGCATTTTATCCTCCTCTTCCTTCCTTGCAGCAGCCCCAGGGCTCAGATGGAAACTCTGCCACAGACTTGGCAGCAGGAAGTCCCCAAATCCCTGCACAGGGCACGGCAGCCGGGGCTTTCATTGCCCTGTTTGTTGGCACAGCACTGAGGGCCTTGGAAGGTACAGCTGGAAGGAAATCACCAGCTCAGGGTACCCACAGCTCCTGAAGCTTCAGAGGTGGGGTCGGGCAGCCACATGGTCAAGACAGGCCCTGGAGAAAGTTCCAGAGATGAGTCTGGAACCTCAAAGGTGTCCCATGGTGAAATCAGCCTCTGCCTGGTGACATCCAAGGAGCTGCTGGTTCCCTCCCTGCTGGCACAGGCCTGGCACTAATGAGGGGAAACAGGGTTTTAATGTGATTAGGAGTTTGTCAGAGCCTGTTTGGAAGGGCTGTGCACTGCTGCTGGATTGTTAATTCTCCCTATTAACATTATGGAGAACTGAAATTCTGCCACTTCACTTCTCAGTCGCCGAACATCCCATTTAAATTAAATTGGCCCGACATGCCTTTATCCATTTTTAAACAAGAAACAAGACAAAACAAACAAAAGCTATCACAGTTTAGCTGAGTCTGTGAAAAGTGCTGTGTTATCTGAGCTACAAAAAAAAGCTGGAGTCTTACTTGAAGATGAAATTTTGCATATTGTTAGTCTATAATTTAGGCACTTCAGGATTTAAAAACTGATCTGGCTGAGTTATTTACAGCAGAAGAGAGGGAGTTGTGCGTGCAGATGAGCTTCTTGTCATCATGTTTTTAAATCTGTAATGGGCATAATGGATTCAGCTCTACAATGGTAATTTGCAAAGCCCCATTGATTTCAATGAAAGTGCAATGAGGGTGGTTAAAGGTATTGGGAGGGCTGGTGCTTCCAAATGAAGGGAGATTAAAAAGGCCAATATTAGCAAAAGGAACAAATAGGAATGAATGGCATTAGACAGAAGGTTTAGGATCCAGAAGTCCAGGCACAGGTTAGCTGGCCACTGCAGCAAAATCTCCCAGTATTTAAACTGCAGACAAAAGGATTTGTGCTTCCATTTTAGGTATTTGAGTCATAAATAATGTTTTCATTTCTTACACTTTTGACTGCTGTTCAATCTACCCACTGCTTTGGAGGTCATTCATTGCTCCTGTTTTTAGTGAGGAGGGAAGGATGAGTGCTGTGAGCCCCAGGATGTGGCTGACACCTGCAGGGGCTGGGGACAGCAGCAGTGCCAGAGCAGTGAGGGTTGCACTGACCCTTCCTCAGGTGCTCACAGCTTTGCAAACCTCAACTGCCTGAGCATGAGTTGTCTGCTCCAGCCTTCTCCTGAGGCTCCTGATTTGGAAAGCTTTGGCAGCAGTGATGCAGCTGTTTCTGAAGTTGAGGCCAGGAAGAAAGGCAGGGTAACTCTTGGATCCTTCAGGAATGCAGTGGTGCAGAGGCAGTGTGTGCATTGGGGATGCTGCCACGGAGTTCTGGACTTGTCTGCCTTTAGAACCAGCCCTGGCTAAAGGAAATCCTTCAAGATCGGTGTGAGTCAAGAGAGGTGAAGTTAAAAGTGTTTTAGAGGACTGTCTTGGTTCCTGGGCATGGGGGCTGGTGGCTCAGCAGCACGAGGTGAGTTCATGTCCTGCTGTTCCCTGGCTCACTCGAGGCCCCACGCTTCCCTGCTGTTCCCTCTCTGGCAGAAATGAATCTGCTTTTGAGCTCCCAGTGGTTGTGTTTAATATCAAATGTGGCTGACATGTCCCTCCTTCCCTGATCCCATCAGCTGTCAAATCTTTTCCTGGGCTTTTTCTCCCTTCATAATGGGTATATTTGGATTCTACTTCCTCTTGCTCAGCATGAGCTGGACCAAGAGACTTGCCAGCTCCTTCTCAGCTTTTCTTTCTAAACAAACACTGTCCCATGAAGTTGCTTCACAGTCCTCTGACTGCTGCTTTCTAAATCCTCCTCCAGAGGAATATCCTGGGAAGGGAGGAGGGATGTTTTCCTGTGCCAGCTTTGTGTCAGTATCTCCAGACTCTTCCAAGCAGACTTTTTGCCTGGGGGCTGAGACCCTACAGAGTTGTCCCTGCCCTGTGTGACTGGTTACATAGAGATGTGTGTAAATGTGTGTGCAGGAAGGGTTTAAAACAGTTACTGAGAGATACCACAGGAAATCCCATGTTAAAACTTCCTTTCACCACTTCAGTGTTGAATTGGTGGGACATTTCATTCTTTAATGATAATAATGATTAAAACTTATTTATCTCTTCACATCAAGATAAAGGCCTCATTTGCTAGGACTGGGAAATGAACTTAGTGTGTATTATAGAACTCTGCATGTTACTGAGAGGATAGAAAGGTATAAGAAAAGGACATTAACTCATTTTTTCTCTCTCCTTCTGTCTTTAAACACATAAACACAGCAAAGCCTCTGGGGTGACACTTCTCTTTCATGGTGGTAAATCTCTTGACTTAAATGGGCACAACGTGTGTGAAGAATGGCCATTCAGATCAGAGATAGAGTGGTAAGAAACTGATTTCTTTGTGCTTAAGCCTGGACATAAATGCAGTTTTTCAATCCAAAGTGTATTTTATTGTGAATCATGTTCTTATTCTTGAAAGTGATGTGAGCTCTTTATCTGCCATTGGCAGTCCCAGTGTAGGATATCAGTGGAGGAACATCTCAATTGCATCACTTAGATTGACACAGGTGCCAAATCCATGATCTATTCTCACACTCACACACCCCTTTCCTTTTTGCTTTGGTTTAGGGATGAGGTGTAAGCTGCAGCAGGTGGCCTTAATTCCAGTGTACAGGAACTGGTTCTTATTTCTGTATGTCCACTCACTGTCTGTATTTCCAGCTATAGGCTGAGACACAACATTTGCTGGCTGAAAGGAAAAGAAAGAAAAGTTGCAGAAGAAATTTGAAGTGAAGGTATGTCCCCAGAACTTCCTCTGATTATTACTGTAATAATGCCAAAGCCCCAGATATTTTCCTGATCCCTGAAGTGACACTGAGTACAGCTCAACTGTGTCTCAGGTATAGTTGGATTTAGTTTTTTATTTTGGAGAGAGGGTGTTCCTTTTATTTTATTTATTTCTATTACAAACCTATAATTTAGTGTAGATCAGTATTACACTGTGTTATGTGGCACTCAGGTATCTCTGTGGTCCTCCAGCTTTCCCAAAATCTCACCTTTGGGGCCTGATCCAAAGCCTGACAGGTGATTTCAGGCTCTTCACCAATATCAAAGGGCTTTGGATCATGACCTATGGCTCATTGAAGCCCTCAGCAGCCTCCTCAGTGAGACCAGGAGTGCAAATGATATTGCAGGTGGGGCCTGTCCATTTTTATGGAGTGAAAAATTAAACAGTGCAGTTAAAAATCTCAAACCTCCCTTGCATCATCTCCAGAGAAAGCTGCAGCTGGAGGCTGGGCTCTGATATCCCCAAAGGGGAGTGCAGGGTGTTCACAGCCAGCCCGGGGCTGCCTGGGTGCTTTGTTCCTGTTCAGTTTGTCACAGCATGTGACAAAATGGCCTGGGAAAGGGTTTCCTGAGTGATTCACATCTCAAGGTGCGTTAGGCAGCTTGCAGGATGAATGCAAGAAGTGCCAGGGCACAGAAACGTGGGAAGCTGATGGAAACCTACTGGGAGCTGCTTAAATCTACTTCACTTGAGTGGCCAGCCTATGAGTACAAAGAGGTCAATATATCCATAATTATTATTATAATTTTCTGTTTAAAATATGCCAAGTTCTTCGGGAAGAAAAAATTAAAAGAAAGAATTTATTTTTAAAAAAACCTTTTAAATTACAGCTTCAAAGCATTAACTTGTCTAGTGGCTTTCTGATTTCCCCAAGGATCAAAGAAACAGGCATTAGGATTCCTGGAGCAAGAGAAAGACTTTTAAAATTCTAGATTTTTAATATACAAGCATTTTATATACGTTCCTGCAAGGGAGCAGCTAATTTTGTGTGGCTGTAGCTGGTTACTGGAACCTGTACAGAAGTACTTGTAGTTAAAGGCAGTGGGCTGTATTTTAATCTGCAGACAACCCTTCAGGATTTGGGAGAAACAAACATATTTCCATTCTGTGTGTCTCTTTGGCAAAATGTTTTGCTTGTGGAGAAGAATGAGTTCTCTTTCTGAATTTGGGAAGTTGTAAATAATGCCCATGTTACATGTTCAACAAGTTTATTTCTGCTGCAAACAAATGAAGTGTTCTCCGTGGTGATGACAATGAGGAGAGCATTACCAATCCATTATGCAGCACTCCAGAGAATTAACTTTGGCACAGCAAGTAAATAACCCTCCCAACAGCCTTAGGAACTTTCTAGATAAGTATTAGCAGGATTAAAAGAATGGGATGCTGAGTTCTAATTTGTTTCCTTATTTAAGCTGGGCAAGTTGGGATATGCATATTCATAATGTCACTCCAAGAAGTTTATTGTGCCAAATGAGACCTGATGTGCCAGCTACATCCTGCTTGCCCCTCATTCCAATTAACAGGAAATGTTCAATCAGGAGTGGTGCTGTACCTTACCATCAGAGAATATTCAGGAGCATGCAAGGATTGTGTACCTGTAGGTAAAGTGTTTGTTTGAAGAACTGTTTACATTGAAGGGCTGAACTAAAGACCTCTCAGCTTGGAACAATCAGGGATGAGACTGTTAGGAGAGGGGAATATTTAGGTATAATCACCCAAGTACAGAATGAAGATGCTGCCATTGCCAGTAAGTATTTTTGTTCTGTGTTGAGGCAGGACAATGACCCTGTGGTCAGATAAAGAATGGCAATGAAATACTTCCCATTCCAGCCTTAATTCAGGAGAATATTAACCAGGAATTTCTCCGTGGGGAATGGCAGGATATAATGTGTATGCCCCTGTTTGTTGTGGATGATCAGGTGGATGTGAGCTCTGAGAAGACACCATGGCCAAAAGGGCTAATGAAATTCTTAAATGAATGGAACAGAAAATTTCAAGAGAATGAGAGAGGTTCTTTTACCTGGTTTTGGTGCTTGTGTGAGTGCTGCTGGCAAACTCCCCNTGTAAAGCAAAGGGTTTAATAAACCTATAAAATAATGAACAATAAAGAGAAAATAGTGCCCGAGCACAGGCACCTGCCAGCATTGCACCTGGCTGCAGCATCCCAAGAAGCACTAAGGAGCTCTGTGTTCTCCCTCATGGACAGAAGGATTTGGGTGGGTTTTTGGCAAACTGCCCAAGAGAGAATGGCCACATTTCTGAGGGACACGTACAGAGACCTGTCTGTGTTTCTGTCCTGTCCTTGAGCCAAAGGCTGCAAGCAGAGCAAAGAGACTTCCAGGGCTTTTCCTTTTAAGTCTTCTGGTAAAACTGAAATCCTTTTACCTTATGTGGGAAATACCTGCCTGGTTTAAAGCTGCACTACTACACTGGGGCACAGGGGCAGCACCACAGCCTGCCTGTGTTTGACTCGTGTTCATTTGCTTTGGCTCCCAGTGGGAAGATGTTGTTTATTGGACACTTCTTTTCAAAAAGTTTCCTTGCCAGGACATTGTTTCCAAGGCCAGAGTATCAGGCCTTTATGTAAGTGCTGAATAACTTTTATCCAAATTAGAAAAAAAGAAGAAAATAATTATATCCGTGTTGTTACATGTAATTTGATTGTTTGCCTTAGTGGAGTACATTGTAATAGAATTTTTCAAGGTAAAATATGTCCTCTTGAAAAGGTTTTATGAACTTGAGGCTATATAAATTACTCATTTGAAAGGTTAAAGGCTAATTACAGTTACGTAGAAAATATTTACTTCATTTTTTCAGGTGCAAATTAGAAGTTTGTATCTATTATTTCTCTTTGAAAATATGGAAACATTGCAAGAATATTGATACAAGAGTTATTAATAGTCTGAAGTATTTTAGACAAGTTTATCTTTCCATTACAGTGGATTTGAGGCCATTTTATTACCTCCTGTTTACAGATGTATCCTTGGAATCCATAGATTTCAAAACGGTGTGTAAAGAAATGTAACATTAATTATGTTATGAAAAAGATATTGGTTCTTTTCAACCATTTAAAAAGACTTTTCTATTAAATAAGTTACAAGCTACAAAATACCCTGAGAAAGAAAAGAAACGTTATTATTGTTGGTTCAGTGGCTGATGACAGCAATTGAGAATCTGGGGAAATGGATTTGCACAAACTTTGATCTCTTAACTGCTGTTCCAATAATATGGAATGTTGGATTCTGAGAAAAGATGGGAAAAGAATAAGAAATTATCACAAAAACAAAACAAAATATTCTGTGCAAGTCCTGTCTGCCAGAGTCATTACTGTGAGAATGGAACAGCAATCCCATGGTTAAGTGTTTCCACTTGTCTCTTCTCCTTGGATTCTTCATCCTCAGCTTTAACTCCTGCTACAGAAGGGGACATAATAAAAAAAATTCACTGAAGGATGCAGAATGTAGAGGAAAAAGTGTCAAAAAAAACTGCAGAAAAATTTACAAATTCACTTCTTACTCTAGAGAAAAGCATCGTATTTGGTTCTCTTAATAAAAACTAGAGCCACATGTCAATTTAGAAACAATTGTTTCCTTTAAAATATATTACACGAGCGATTTGCCATTTAAAAATCATTCTGCTCATTTATGTAGAAAAAGAAAAAGGGGGAGTTTTGTTTCCTGGATGAAAGCGTAGCTCAATATTTAATTTCTGGTGTTATTTTGATGCACATTTTAATACTCTGACCACAGATCTGAGAAAAGAAATCCCATTATGTGTGCACATAATACAATAAGCCTCGTGCACCCTCTGATATCCATGTGATATTCAAGCCCTTGAATATTTCGTGGATTCCAACATTCCAGTGCAAGCTCCTGATCCGGAGCCTTGGTGGTTCCAATGCACGGATTCAGAGCTCACCCCTGACAGACACGAGGGTGGCTGGGGTCTGTCACCTCCTGCTGCAAACCTGCTGCGCAGCACAGCCTTTGTCCGGGATTAACCTTCCCCGGGATTAACCCTTTCCTGGGATTAGCCCTTTCCCGGGATTAACCCTTCCCCAGGATTAGCCCTTCCCCGGGATTAATTTTCCCCGGGATTAACCTTTCCCGGGATTAACCCTTTCCCAGGGTTAGCCCTTCCCCAGGATTAGCCCTTTCCCAGGGTTAGCCCTTTCCCTGGGTTAGCCCTTTCCCTGGGTTAGCCCTTCCCCTGGGTTAGCCCTTCCTCGGGATTAACCTTTCCCGGG